>VXAZ01010275.1:1020133-1034395 GCA_013399875.1 Gymnorhina tibicen | reverse complement strand
CCCGCCTCAGCCATGTCCGGCGGGCCGCGCCGCCCGGGCGCAGCGGAGCCGGGCGGGCTGCGCAGGTGGGAGCGGCCGCGGGGGGACGGGGAACGGGGCGGGCATCGCCCACCTGGGCGGGCGGGGGTGCCGCGCTGCCTGTCCCAGGGCGGCTCCGGGGGCAGCTGCTGGCTCTGCAGCCCGTGGCAGCCCGTGCTCCTCCGCCAAATGGCCCCTTCTCCTGCGGCCTCGCCCCCTTGCAGGAGCTCCTTCGGCCTCCTCTGCCGGTGGCGAGTGACGGACCAGCAGCCCGGGTAGGCGAGGCGCCCCAGCCCGGCTGGGAGCACTGGGGCTTGGCTTCAGGCTGGAGTGGGCGGGCAGTGCAAAGCAAATACCGGAATGTTTTTACAAGGCATAGTTTTCGGTTATCATTTCCCCTTACGTTTTCAAACAGTGTCGTACTTACGGCATGTGTTGTAGTGTACCTAAGCTGGTGTGCTTTTTAAAATTTTTTCTTTCAAGTCGTTAAATCGAGTAATTGTTGAAGGTTGTTAGAGAAGGGTTTTATCCATTTACCGCCCTGGCGAAAACTGAGCGGGTTTGGAAGTGTCCTTTTGCCTGGGTCTGTGATTCAGAGGGAGCTGTTTGTGCTGTGTGTTGTTGGTAACTTCGAGCCGCTGGGAGCAGGAAACTCCCAAAGCCAGGCGGGCTGGAGGAGGAAGGGAAAGAAAACATGGGTGGTTAACGCAGGAGTAAAATGTCAAAAATCCTTCCTTCCCTCTCCCTCGTTTGGTTACGCACAGAGACCTGGCACGTACAGAGCAGTGTGTTTGCTGTTACACATACAGAAACACGGTGTATTTACAGTGCAGAGGCTGCAGTACCGGGTCGTTCTCTCAGGCAGGTGTGGTGGTGGATCTGCAGGTGTGGTCCTCAGCCCAGAAGCCAGGTCTGGCGTTAGTAGATGCTGCGATTGTATTTTGTTTAGTAACCTGTCATTTGAGATGTCAAAGCAGCCAGAACCGAAGAGGAAAATGTAGAGAACTCAACCCTTAAGCAATCCCTGGCTGACCCGCTAGCATGTCGCAAGCACTACAATCAGATCCCAGGCTTCCTTGTGAGGGCTCTGCAGCCATGTCTGGTCAAGAATTTCCTGGGTAAAAGTGTTTCCACATAAACGTTTAACCTACTTCTCCTTAGCCATTGCATTGAAGTGTAGTTTCTGAATTTGCCTTTTCCATGAATTTACTACGGGATGGGCCAGTAAATAAATGTCAGGTAATGCACTGCTGATGGAGGACGGTCTGTGGATGTTGGCACATGTCCACAGGTCCATAAACATTGGTGACAGCCCTCAGTTAGGTTTTTTCCCCCACCATTTTGCAAATAGAGTATGTGTTCGGTTGTTTAAATATTAACGGTTTATTTGAAAATGTTGGTGTCTTAATTACATTAATCAAAGACATTTTCTCAGCAATTGCACTGTCTAACATCTTCGTTAATTAAGTGTTGCCTGAATAAGTTGATGTAAATCACATATCTGTATGCCAGATCAGATTGTCCATATTTGGTTTTTATGGGCAGTGTTCAGTGACTACCAGTGACTTGATTTCAGATGAAGATTTTTGTTTTCTAGTTCTGTGCAGCATCCACACTGCTGGCATCAAGAACAGGAATGTAGAAGCTGGAACGATTCAGATTCTTTGGTGTTTAAGGAATATCAGTGTGGCCATTCAGGCCACTGGCTGGACAGGTAAGGAATAAACATGAATTTTCTTTACATCTCCACTTTGCTACATTCTTCTTTAGGACTCCGAGAAAAGCTTGGACATACTTAGGTTGAGTGTTTTCTTATAATGGAGTAGCACAGAGTTAGGAGATGATACCTGCATTGTGCCTAAAGAAGACCACCCAGTTTGTCTAATTGAAATACATGCCATAGTATTAGCAAGTGTTCCAAGTGAAAGGGAGAAATGCTATTTACTGAAGCAGTAGTTTAAGCCCTTTATTGCTGAAGTCTTCAATATTAGTATAAATTTCCCAGTGAAGCCATATGCTGTTATTTTCATACTTTGCTTATGCATCTTTTTGTGTGAGTGTGGGCAGACCATCTTTGTTCCTTTCACAGTATACTTGGTATCTTCAGCTCTACTGCACTTTTTATTGAGCACCTTTTCTTTTTTTTCCTACAGTCCATTACTGAGGACAATTTGAGATGAGATAGAATTTTATACATAGGTAATTCTAGGAGTATTTTGCTTGGATTTTGGATATTCTAGATTGAAGACCTAAGGTGGAGGAAGTGGTTGAGACTGGTATCTTACCGTCTGATAACAAGGGTGAAAAGTGGTGAGTGCTGAGATACGTGCAGAAAACTGAACAGAATGTAAGAGGAAATATTTTACTGAGGGTCCATGAAATTTTTTTTTTATGTAATTCATACATTTCTGAGTATTACACTGTATGAAGGTGATTTTAATTTTTAATGGCATGTTTAATATTGTTTCATTAATAAATTAATCTTTTGTAGACCTTAGGAAAGACCTTGTGTTCAGGAGTGTTTTCTATGTCTTTGACATGGTTGTAAAAAATACTAACAGTATGTCATGAATGTGAGACTTAAGTGGATGTGGCAGCAGTGTTTTGTGTTTCTCTTTTGCTGAGTGGATATGTTCCTTTTCAGTGTGGAATCTTTGTCCTGTGTTAAAATGACATTGTCAGCACAGATGATAATTTTATCTGTTGATGTGAAACTATTTAGGGAAAGTAAGACTATCAGCTAAATCTGCTTCTGTATTACTTACGTGACTTGTTAAATGTTGAGGCATTAAAATTGACAGAAGAGGGCAGGCTGAATGTGACTTTGAACTGAAACAGAGAAGGAACATGCCCATGGTTTTACAGTTGCGGAGTGGTTTTGTCCACTATTGATGTTTCTGTTCATTAAATGTGTTTCAAACAGCAAACATTCATGTTGAATTCCCATTATTTTCTCTAAGCTCTACAACACCAGAACATTCTAGGCCTCTTTCCAGTGGCCCCAGTTGGGAAGGTAGAATTGAAGAAGGCAAAACAATGAGGACATCAAATAAAGAAATGGCAAAGTAAGTATTGAACTGTTACTGCTTATTGTTGCATTGGTTTTAGCAATAACCGTCTGATGATCTCTGACTACTTTACATGCATTAATGAAGATTTGAAACACAGGCTGTTTCATATCAAGCCTGAAGGAAGCCTTACGGAGGGAGTAGCACTGAGAAGTCTTATCTCAAAAGCTGCTTGTGTGATTATTTGAGATTCAGATTTGATTAGCACAGCTTTCACTTCTGTGAACTAGGGAGATAAGAGTTGTGCTCAGTGTCTATCAGTAAGAATACAGGCAGTTTTAGAATATGTTTATGTAACTTCTTGTAAAGCTATTAAGGTTCTTTTCAACTTAATTCTTACTTTTATTTTCAAGTTCTGTTGCAAGCGACTCTGCTAATCCAGCTGAATGGGAAACTGATGAAGTGGTCCTGAGGAGAAGACAAAAACAGATCAATTTTGGAAAGAATACCCTTGCATATGACAGATACATTAAAGAAGTTCCAAAGTAAGTTGCACTGTGTTGCAGATTTCCAAATGAACTCCTATTTGTTCCTGATGTGTGTGTGTGTGTGTAGAACAGCACACAGCCTTAGTTCTCTTCAAATTCTTCCTCTGGTTTTTATTGCTGAGTGTGACATTATATGATGTGCAGTATCTCTGGGTAATTTGAGTCAGCTGTCCCAGCAGTTTTCCCTCTTAACTTAGTGTTCACCCTAAACTTAGTGTCTGTGGGGTGGGGCAGGGCTGAATGGGGAAAGGAGAAGGCCTTGAAGCTGTGCAAGCACAGAAGGTAACTCCATCCCAGCCAGACTCAGTACAATACTAAAAAAAAAAAGCTGTACTTGACTCGGGAGAAGTAAAGTTGAAGGAGCTGGAGGTTGGGACACTATTGAAGGAGTATGAGTTATGCTTCTGTTTCTTATTTGTTCCTGGGCAGTAGGGATCTGCTTTTGGCAGCTGCCAGAGTGCTGGACTGGATGAGCTTCCAGTTTGACTCAGCACATTATAGTTAGTTGTCGCTTTTGTGATCTATTTTTGGTAATGTCTTATACATATTTCAATTAAATGTTTAAAAATACTAACACTTTATTTATCAGAGCACTGATGCCTGTGTGATCTGATGAACTAAGGATTCTTTTTAAGGGAAAAAAACTCCATGTTCTGAAATAATAAATGTTACTGTGTATTTACAGGGACCAGCGAATCCCAGGAGTTCACCCTAGAACTCCCAACAAGTTTAAGAAGTACAGCCGTAGGTCCTGGGACCAGCAGATCAGGCTGTGGAAGATAGCACTGCATGCCTGGGATCCTCCTGCTGAAGAAACCTGGGATCTGCAGCCAATGTGTGTATATGGGTGAATTAAGTCAGGGCTTAAGGAATTTAAGCAGGTCTCTATAGTTCCTTTAGAGCATTCCTGACTGGGAGAAAAAAGATCAGACTCAGAAATGGGAGTCTCCTTGAATGCTTTGTTTTCCGTTTGAATTCTGTTAGTCTTCAAGATATTCCCATTATTCAGTCCAAGATCATCTGCAGTCAGGCATTTATGGGGAGGAAGGCATTTGGTCTTCCTGCAGTAGTGCATTCCTCCCCTTTGTCTTTACACTGGTGGGCACATGGTAACATTACTTTTCTAGAAAGCGAGAGGCATAAACAGAAATTTGGTGATTACTGTTCCTTGACTTTGATAACCTTTTGTAATGGTTTAGGCCAGATTCAGGGAAACGTCCAAAAGGAACGTCTCCTCAAAGGAAGGCAGGTTACAAACCACCCCTCCCCCCAATTGGGTTCGGGAAAAAAACAAATTTTCCTCAGAGGAAAGTGAAGGAGAAAATAAAACTATTTATTTAACAAACACACAGGAAAACAATACTAAACATGCTAAATAATAAAATCTCTCGCTCTGGAGAGAAAACCTGAAAGATTTTAGAGTCCTTCTGTGGGTGTGGTCTCTCTCCTCCTCCTCGGAGCTGGGTCGGCGTGGGGGGCCCCCCTCCAGGCCGGTGGAAGGTCCCCCGGTGGGGTTCTGATGTTCTGGTGTTCTGAACAAGTCCAGAAGAGAAGAAGGGAAAAAAAAAAACCGAAGTTCCAAGAGGAAAAAAACTCAACTCTCCGTCCCTCTCCAAAGAAACAGAGCCGAAGAAACTGACCGAAAAGCCAGAAGAAAAAAAAAGTGCTTCCTCTGCCCTCCACAGAAGTAGCTAATCTCTGTGTCCTTGAAGCACAAACTGTTTTGAAAAGTTCGCTCAGTTTTTTCTCTGTCTCTTGCATCCAGTTTTAAAGGCATAGAAAGGCTCAGGAATCATGTCTGGGCATAGAGCGGTGGTAGGGGATACAACAGCACAGTCACCCCAAGACACCTTTCCTTCCTTCCTTCCTTTTCCTGATGTCATGGAACCATATGTCTCCTGCAGTAACAATATGTTAGAGGATTTGAGACGTTTAAGGTGAGAGAGAGATTTCTGTGCTCTCTTTAGGAGAGTGTCAACTGCGTTCAAGATGGAAATATATCTTTTCACCACTTTGAATATCTGTAACAAGGCTAGCTCTGCTAATTGATGCTACCTCATACTTTACAAGATTTGGACTAGTAAATTGGGAGGAAAAGACTGAATGGAATTCTCGTAGCTTTGTAACTGCACTGTGTAAATAGTTTTACCTGTGTTTTATTAACCTGTGGTAGAAGTTGCAGTTTTTACACCATTTGGGTGTCACATGATACAAACTGTTAATTATTACTGCAGTTTAACTGTTTTCTATTTGGAGCAGTAAGCCAGGTGAGTAGTTTTTTAAAGCTTTTTTTTCCCCCCTCCTGTTTTTAGTAGTACAGAACCTTCAGGTAGTTCCCAGGAATGGTTCTGCAAAGATGAGGATGTTTCTGGTTCCTTTGTGTTTGACGAAAAGCAAAAGAGAAATGAGTGTGAAGATGAATGCAGACAGACTGACAACATACCTGACAGGTATGAGAGAAAACTTCTGTGCTTAACTTAGGGAAATAATTCAGTACATGTCAGTGCTGTCAGGCTTTTGTAGGAAATGTTTAGTGTGGAAGAGCAGTTAATGCTCAGCTTTGCAGTTTGGCACTTTTGCTGTTGAATGTAATCCATCAATGGTACAGAGCATTGAATGTGGAAAAATTACAGCATTGCAGAATTACACGATTTAACAGAAGGAAAGGCAGTATTTTTTCAGCTTCTCAGTTTGAGTACTGAGGTTTCTTTAACCATTTCTGGAATGTTCTGAAAGTAGGAGTGCTTTTTCAACAGCAGGAATCCCCTTCCTTAATAAGTATCATACCTGTCTGCAGAACAGCAGGGAGACTGACTAGGAAGTATCTTCCCTGTTCACTGAAATATTTTGTCCTAAGGGGATGTGTGTGGAGCTCAGAATGGTTCTGCTTCCAAAATGCGAGCCATTTGCTCTGTGTTCCTCTGTAACTGAAGAATCACACCTCAAAAGAAAACTTCCTCTGTAGCATATGCCATTATTTAGCAGAACTCTAAGAAACATTTAGACATAGGTAAAAAATGTTATGTGTGTAAAATCTGTGTTTTATTTTTGTAGTTCCTGTTCTCCTGATTCTTCTCCAGTATGGAAACGCAGAAAAAGAAACAATTCTGACTCCTCTGTGGTTTCAGACAGCAGAAACCATTATCTGCAGATGTACCACACACTGGAAGGGTATGAAATGATTCTCTGTATGGGAATTCAGTGATATTACAAACTGACTTTTGGAATATAACTGGTATTTTTCCCTCCATTTGTTAATAGCTTTAATTTCATCTAAACAGGTGTGCAATTTAATGAGGAAGGGAAATCACGTCAGAATAATTGTGCTGTATGATAGCAAATATTTACAGTGGTCCATTGCAAGTGTCAGAAGACACAGCACAGGGGCTTTTTTGTGTGTAGATTTAGGCAACACTAAGGGTTTTGGCAGTTTAGTAGACATCTCA
Organism: Gymnorhina tibicen; assembly: GCA_013399875.1. NCBI lineage: Eukaryota > Metazoa > Chordata > Aves > Passeriformes > Artamidae > Gymnorhina > Gymnorhina tibicen. The sequence continues at coordinate 1,027,375 of VXAZ01010275.1, read as the reverse complement.
CACTAACCTTAGTAAAAATGTTTATACGGGTGTGGTTTTTTCTGTGCACTTAGCCCCCTTAAGAGGAGCTGTGTTACCCAAGTCCATGGATTCAGACCTTTTCATTTTCTTTCCAGCCTTACTGACTCGGGACATCAGGAGGCTTTTTCAAAGTGCTCAGAGTGGGAAGCCTTTGGTGAAAAAGATGAAGTAATGACAGTACAACAAAGTATAGGAATAACAAGGTAAATACCCCAGTGATTATGCTGTTATTTCTGATTATTGTTTATGCTGTAAAGGTGTCCTTTTCTTTTCCTTCGTTTTTAATCTTTTCTTCACTAGTTACTACTACTTTTTTCTTTGCTTTATTACATTTCCTCCAGCACATGGTATGTTTGGTAGTTACTTCCCTTCTTTGAGCTTACTCAGCTTTTTCCACTCTGACTTTCCCATCTGTTGCTTTCTGCTGCCTCTGCCACCCCAGGTAATGCTGGAAAATGATGAGCCCCTTTCACACTCTGTCTTGTGGAAAGAATTGGAAGTTTGCCTCTAATTTCCTCAGCCTAAGAGCTGGAAGCTTCCTCTCTGTCTCCCTAGAGATTAAGTTGTTTTGTAGTAACAACAATGATAGTTGTTTGTTTTTATGCAGTGACCCAATTCCAGCCAGTTGTTCCTCAGGATGGAACAGTCCAAAACAGAGGAAATCCAGCTTCTTTCTGCCTGACAGCAAGACTTGCAGAGATGCAGACTGCAGGCTGGAGAGGTATCAAATGCAGCTCATCAATTGGGGTTTGAGGGGTATTTTTGCATATTAATTTAGAAGCTTAGTTGCTTTCTTGCTGGAATTCAATCCAAGCTTTTATTATAAACATTGACTTTTAATTTTTTTTTTTTAACTATTCTTCCTAGGGATGTTTTGGTCAATATTTACACGTTGTGTGGTAAAATTCTGTCCTTAGGTTCTTTATGTTCTCATATTATAGGCTGTGTTAATGGACTGTAGCTATATTTAATATTACAAGTTACCATAATAAAGGCACTTAGTCTTTGGGTTTGTTTTTTTTATTTGTAGACTTAAACTTTGTAGCAGTTTGTTGGAAGGACATCAGTCAGAATACCCTGACAGAGGATGGGGAAGTGCAAATGCTGAAGATACAATACTGAGGAAAAAAATCTAAATACCAAAGTGAGTTAGTGCTGACTGCTTACGTGACCTGTTCTGTTTCAGTAGCTCATCCACAGTACCATTCTACAGAATCCAACTGTTCAGTTCAGGCAGATCAGTTTCTCTTTTATTCCTTTATTTTATTAGTGTTTTATCCCATCCTCTTGCACTTCATACAGCACCTTAATTAAAAGATCTAATGCTTCAGACATAGGAAATTGGAATTGTTACCTGTCCGCTAGAAGATGTGTTTTTATCACTCAAATGAAAAGTGCCCGTTTTTTCAGTTATTTCAGTAGCACCTTTTCTGTCTCTTAATATTTTTGTGATGAAGTCACAACTTGGCATTTGCAGCAGTAGATTTTAGTGAAAATTTTCTCTTGGACTGTAGATTCCTGTGGTGCATTAATAGGATGGGTGGTAATCTGGGTCAAACAGGTTTTATTAGCAGGTAGTCTTTTGTGTAATTAGATTGTCTCTGATCTACATTTGATGTAGAGGCTCTGAAACAGGCTCTGAAACAGGGACTAGGATATAAATGTCTGTTAAACAGTGGTCTTTGACTATTTTGCACGATAAAACTTATTAAGAATATGGCCATAATTAGTTTTGCACTTAGAATTTGGATTATAGCAATATGAGGAAAAGGCAGCTAGAGCTTTTAAAAGATTATGCTGATGACATTTTTCTTTTGACTTTATTGATTTTTAATTTAAATTCTTTGAGCATGAATAAGATATAACATGCATTCACTTTTCTAAAGTGCTAATTCAATACTTGAAAATATCTAGTCTTTCTTTGTATATAGAAATATTGAAGAAGGAATTTCTCCTGTGGCAGAAAAAGACTTGAAGAATAGGAATGTAGTCTGAGACCAGCAGATCAAGTCTTGGAAAACTGGTGCTGTCATGTAGGATCTGCACTGAAAGAGGAAGAGATTTACAGTCAGCATACGTGCAATCAACATGAGGTGAAATTATTCAGGTAGAAGAAGCATCTTTACGTCACAGTTAAGAGCCTTTTTGGTTTCCACATAGTTGATATTTAGCTTTTTTTCAGCAGTCTTTGTTGTAAATAAGGCTGTATTAAGGAGTGTATCTATTCAGTAGGTTTGTAATCACTTGTTCTAATTGAAAAAAATATTTATGTGAGATGTAAAATGTATGAAGTGAATTAAATACCTTTTCTGTGGAGTGACACGTTGGTTTTCTCGGATGGAAAGATCAGTATTTAGAGCAACATTGCCTTTAACCTTGGCTTTTAGGTGTGATGAGCTCTAACACTCAAGTGTCAGGAGCTTAATCTGTGGAAGTTTAATTTTGCTTGAAAACCAGATAGAGGATTACATGGTAGAATTCCACACTACCTTCCCTTTTGCTAAAAGAAAACTTCTGTCATAAACAGAAATAAATATGAATTTATCTGGTTGCTTTCTAAGGAAAAACCTTAGTCAATAGGATATTTTTAAGATATGGCAGAAATTCATTAATTAGAATTGAGATAAAAGTCTCTTTTATGAATTAATAATGACATTTAGATGAAAATTTTGTGAGGGGTTGAGAAAAAAAGGCTCAGCTGCTTCCTTTTCTCCTTGACAAATACTTTAGGAATGTAGGGTATCTAGTACTGTATTTTTTCAGTAATTTATGTGCTCAAAATGTTCATACTAGCTGTAACACTTTCTTTAGTATGGACAATATGGGTTTCTCCTTTATACTGTGCTGTAAGCTCGCCATATGCAGTGCTCTCTTCCATTTACTGCTCCTGTAACACTACAGCTTAAAAGAGGAAATGTTTTGCTGTTAATGCCTGGATATAGCACATTTATAAAATGCTGTTACCTGCTTTTTTGTTTAGGTTTCTCCAGATCTTTATAAGGATAGATTGTTTTCTGCAAGCTGTGCCTCAAGTGTAAAACTTCAGATTTCATGAAGCCTGTGCTGCAATGACAGTGGATGTTCCTTAAAGCTTTTGTGAGGACATTTCTGCTGTGCCTGCGTTGGCAGGTGACGTGCATTATATTGCAAAGCTGCTTCAGGTGGTGGGTCCTGGCATTCCCTCTGGAGATCTTGTTCCTCAGAGTGTGCTGATGTTTCACCAGGGAATTGGTCCAGTGTCGAGTCAAACTGAAGAATGCCGCTCCTCAAACCAAGGAACCCTCTCTGCTCCGCTGGACCAGAACTGTACATCCAGCCCGAAGAACTGCTTCAAAGGAATGTAGATAATTTCAGCTTTCCTCCAGTCATTAAAGACAAGCTGTTAATAACTTTTGGATTGGGTGATCAGCCATTTGGCCTATTTATTGTTCTCTGAGATGAATTAAGCTGGCATTTGCCTAAGCCAGGTGAGAGAAAGGAAAGGTAGATGGTTTATCAAAATCAGATCCTTTTCTTGAAGGGGCTGAATGACTTTTAGAGCAGCAGTACAGCTTAAATACCTGGATTTTGCTTTTATGTGTGTTGCAGCCTGACCCAAAGAGCCAGTTTACTGTTAAAAGAGTAGGAGAGGATGTATTCAGTGCCTATTGTTCCTACAACTATTGGGGATGAATAGCAGTATTTGCAGGTGTGGAGCTGCTCTTGTCCAGGCTGAGGAATTGTGATGATGTTGGGATAAGCTCTCCTTTGTTTTACTCTGCCAGAACTGTGTGCAGAAATTTGAAGTGAGAGCTGTGGCTACAGTGGTTTATACTAAATTCATGTGCCAGTTACAAGAATTTTACAGTCCTTGTGTAGCATGTACTGGGATACCAATGTCTGCTAGAACTGGGAGTTGTCTCTCTACAGGAGTTCGGTTTTGCTTTTCACCACAGCCTTGCTGTGGGGCTGGAAGTACCCAGGGCCTAGAGCCCATTGTGCTGCTGATTTGGAAATAAGCTGCTTCCCCAGGAACTACTCTCACTCCCAAAATGTTATTTCCAGGCATGCTCAGGCATCTTTCCCAACACAAGGGTGTATCAGTCACACACCACAGAGCACGGAGTGTGTGTGTACAAGGGACACATCTGTACAGCACTTTTCTAAGAAGTAATATTTAGAACCTTATTGTTCCAGTGTGCATGCTTCCATGTGATTTATGATGATTGTAAATAAAGGAATGTGTTACATTTTTGTCAATTTGCCTTTATGCAGAAGAATTAAAAACTTTAACTTTAAAAATCCTTGTTAGTCTGCTTTTGCAGTTGTGTTACCAGTTTGATTAGAAAAGGAGTATGTGGGCCCAGTAGTCCTTTTTTTGTTTGTTTTAGGGTGTTTTGTTTGTTTTGGGTGGTGATTTTGCTTTTTTAGCCCTTGCTAAAAAGGGAAAGGAGGAGTCTTCAGAGATTAAAATTAAACTCTTGAAGGCATTCAATTCTGGTTGTGTCCAGCCCCTCAGTTTGTGCTTAGGGCATTGTAACTTAGTGGAATGGAGCAGCTGGAGTCCCAGCACCCATTCTGCCACGGAAGGGTGTCCTGCTGGAGAAGATGGAACTGCTGGATGGGAGTAATAGGCTGTCAATAAATGTTTAAACTCATTTTAAGTATTTCATGAGTATTAAGAGCCTTTAAGCTTTTGCCTGTGATGGACAGGGCCTGCAGTGGATTTATGGACACATCCATAGGATTTGTAATTCAGCAGTCCTTAAAAGATCTCTGTATTTCTTGGTTGAATATATTAGCCTAGACATAGCATAACCAATCTGCGTCTGGCAGATAAATTTTGGGCAGATTTATTCACTAATCCAGATTCTGTATGCTTGGACAAGCTATGGTAGCACAAGGGAAGGAACAAAACAGCAGATGAGGTTTGAGGTCTGCTGAAGTCATTTCATGCAGTGCTGCCACTGGATGTAGAATCATCCTGTGTTCTAATTAGTGACCTCATTAGTGTAAACAGAGCAGTCAAAACTGGAATGCAGCCTGTCCATGCACTTGTTTACCTACCCGGGGCTGTCTGACATGGGGTTTAAAACTAAGGTAAGTGAGCAGAAGTCTGGCACTCCACCCCCAGCTTTTCCTTTAATTTTACCCAACTTAATTAAATCCCCTCTGCATAAATCTGTGCTCAGTTTGTAATTAAGACAAAATATACCCTGAACTTCAGCAGACAGGTTTACAATTTTCTCCCTAGAAGTGACAAGTATCTTCTGTTGGCATGCTTCCACTGGGAGAATCTCCTTACAGAGAATCTATTATCTGTGCTTGTGAAAACCATCCTTCACTGGCAGTTCTGAAATGCTATGGATTGTGTGTACTTCGTTTCCCTGGTAAAAATCCTTTGAGGTCACAGCTGAGGATATCTCCTCCCCTTAAATTCCCACTGTGGTGTGAAACCGCTTTTCTGAAGGATTTTTGTCATTGACAAGGACAGAAAGATGCAGTGCAGCTGTAATCCCTGAGCTGCGTCCCAGCAGAGAGTTCTGCTGGATAAACTGAATTTAATTTGTACATAGTGTTATGCTAAAAGTACTGTGTGGCTTCCAGGCTGTAGCTGTCCTCTGGCTGTCTTGCTTGGATGTGTTCAGGTAAACGTGCTGTTCTAGCTTGTGTCAAAGCCAGGCTGAAGGGAGGGGAGTTTGTGCATGTTTTGAACCTCTGCTGTACTTCAAGCATGACTTTGGTTCAGGAACAGAGTTATGTTTTCCATAGTAGTGTGTGGGAAAGGAGAGGTGCCAGCAGAGCAGAGTTTTCTGGGGGAACATGGATATTCATGCAGATGCCACACAGAAGATGCGTGAATTTGTACAAAATTTACTACAGTAAGGCCACGCAACAGGAAAGGAATTTTCAAGGTAAATCCCTTCATGCAGAGCAAGGCTGAAGTGTATCTTCATTAAAAAAAAATCACAACCAAACAGCACCTGTTACTGTGTGTTCAGAAAGTCTCTCCAAAACCATTGCTACGCTTCAATAGTTGCTTTTGTGTTTTAAGCTGATTTTGAAAAACCCACCAAACAACTTTTTGTTTGCTACTTCTGCCATCTGTTTTACCAGATGTGGTACCTGGGGACATGGTTTAGTGATGGCTTAGCAGTGCCTGGTTAATAATGGTTGTATTTGATTATCTAAGAGGACTCTTCCAACCTTAATGAACCCGTGATTGTAAGGCTTTTCCAACCTTAGTGATCCTGTGATTGTAAGGCCAGAAGAAAACCATCTCTCTGAAGTGTCCCACCAGTCTTCAGGCTGCAAGGGCTGCAAATGTATTATTGTTTAAAGCGGTTTTGTTCTGTTGGAGTTCAGCTTGTTTCTAAATTACGTTTCTAAAATGTGAGCGTATGCCCAATAGCAGGACGAACGGGATCTCGTTGTGCATGCATGTGCAATTAAAAACCCTAGAAAGCTCCACGAACCGAGGCATAGCAACCTCGTGGCATTACCCAATCTTCGTCACTATTGATAAGAAATTTAATACCATGTCATTGTGAAATTTATGTGGTAACCGTCTGGCGTGGGGTTTGAACTGGCCCTTGAACTACCCTGTGCACTTCATCGACTGTAGAGCCGTGCCGATGACCGTCATCTTTCACATTTAAATCGCGGGAATTTGTAATTTTCCTTTTGTTTGGGTTGGGGTTTTTCCTGTTTTTTCACGTGGGTCCCGCCGCCACCGCGCGCCAAAACCGCGCGCCGCCGCTCTCGATTCTCCCGCCACCACGCCCCGGGGGCGGGGCCGGGCGGAGCGGGCTGAGCCATTATCCTGGCGGGGGGGGTGGTGCGTGTGCGAGCGTGCAAGGGCGCGGGGCCGCGGCTGCGCTTTCCCTCTCGGTCCCCCCCCTCCGCACCTGTCCCCGTGGAGGCGCCCCGCGGTGAGGCGGGGCGGGCGGTGTCGCTCAGCGCCGGCGGGAGACGCGAAGGGGCTGAGCGGGAAGGCGGCAGCGCTCCCTCACCGCCCGCTCCGCTCCCCTCGCCCGCCGCTCCCTCACCACCGCGCTCTCTTTCACCGCCCGGCTCTGCCTCCAGCCCTCCCTTCCGAGAATACCTCGCACCATGTCCTTCCGCCAGCGGAGCCCGCACGGCAGCACGAAGAGCAGGTAGAGCCTCCGGGCTGAGGCGGGGGTGGCAGCGCCGGGCCTCGTTCCCCCCGCGCTGTCCGGCCCTTGCTCCCCGCCGTCCCGC
>VXAZ01010275.1:967494-1020100 GCA_013399875.1 Gymnorhina tibicen | reverse complement strand
GTGGGCGGGGGGGGGGGCGCAGAGCCCCCTCAGAGGGTCCGCGGAGCCTCCTCAGAGGGCCCGCAGCGAGTGGCGTCGCCTCGTTGGGTTGGTGGGAGCGAAACCGGTAAATAACCGCGGTCTTTGAAGGAGATTAAAGCGCTAAAGCCCACCTGGGTGCTCACCTTGTGTGTCGCTGTGTTTGTCCCCAGCCCGCAGCACCCCCCGCGCTGGGCCCAAGCGCGGAAACGCGGCGCCGATGGGAAGCGGCGGAGGCAGAACGAGCCCGAATCCTCCGTGTTTGAGGGGAACAAGCCCAGGGCTGAGGACAGCCGGCTGGACAGGTGAGGAAGAGTTGGACAGTTCACCAGGAGCTGTTGAACTGACCGTTCTGCTCAGTTTTCCAAGCCCTGCCTGTTTATCAATCACTCGTCAGCCACAAATAGCTCGTTTTAAGGAGGGAAAAGGATCAAGCGCAGTGCCCTTATCTTGGAGTCAATTCTTAAGAGTCAACATTTCTCGTTCTTCTTAAATTTTATTCTTGATAATTTCTGTTCTATTTCATGCTGGTTTACTGCCATTTATCAAGAAGTAATAATATGCAAGCCAATTATGTTTGTAAATACAGGCTGTACTGTAAAGTTAAAAGAAATTACAAAAATTCAATTCTTAGAAATCATCTACTTTATGTTTCTGAAGGGAGTACAGACCACCTTGAGATGTTGTGTTGTATTTCAGCACATTTGTGGGGGGATCTGGTTTTGAGGTCACCCCATAATGTTCACATTGCTGTTTGCTGCCTTCCGTGTTTCCCAGCACAGCTAGACTTAAGTGTCTTATTTTATATCACATTTACAGTCTGTGCTACTCATGCCACAGTTCCTTTAGTCACTTTGATCAGTGGATGGGAGTTGTGGCCACAGCCCAGTTGATTGAATCAAGGTTTCTAATCTAAAACGGGGTGGGTTGTGCCTTGTAACTACCCACTTTTCCTTGCTGACAATAAGCAGGGACCGTGTTGGTCAGTGGCTGAAAGTTACACTATCCAGAGTAGCTTAAACTAATTTCAGGAAGCATGGTGGAATAGCAGTACAAGGATGAAACCTTACAGATAGTTTCATCAGTTTCAATGTAAACAAGTAACACTTCTGTGTGTCTTCCAGTATTGAACTGTGCAGGCATATTTCCTGGTTTCAGTTTGGATTGAGCACTGACAGAAATTGTTCTCTTCCTGTGCCGAAACTACTTTTTGTTTATGCTAATCCACCCATGTCAAATTAAAATTCTCAAAAGTAAAGAAGATCAGTTGAAGGCTGGGTCGTTTCTATAATCACAGCAGAGGTGCAGAATCAAACAGGTATAGAAAGGTACATCACAGGGTTGAGGAAAAAGCTCTGGAGTTGGGAACAACTGGGATTCTGCTGTTCTCTGCCATGGGAGAGCAATAATTGAACGTGGCCTCTGCAAAACAATTGAACATGGTTCTCTGCAAAACTAGAAATCAGTAAAAGCAAAAGTTAAAAATCCTTGGAGCTTGAACAGATCTTTGCAGAGGGACCTGTACTGTTTGCTATGGATTTTTAATTTTGCCAAGTTGGTAACTGGGTTTCATCTAAATGGAACTTTTAGTTTGAATTTAATAAAACGTTCAAAGTTGTGCAAACCAATTTGGGAGCAGGGAGGGAGTTGGAGCTGGTTTTAGTGCAGATGGATCTAATTCCCTGACTCCAAGGGACATGTTTGCACAGAATCCTGGGAAGTCTCCAGAGCGTTTCCAGATCTACTGAAAAAGCTGTGCTGTGTAGGATACAGTTCTGAGTGTTACTTAGTGAAAATTGGTCATCAGGAGGACAGACAGGGGAAACACTGAGTAATCTGAATGCAGGCAGCTATGGATGGCTGGGAAGGGATATGAGCTTATTCCCCTGCAAGAGTCTGAACCTGCTTGTGATGCTAATGGGCTGCAGTAAAGTCGTTAAACCAGTTTGCAAAGCCATAGTGAGTCTCAGTTTCCTAGCTAAAATAGGGCATTTTTGTGCCTCTGCCTTCTCTACTAGGCACATATTTACATGGAGAAACTCCTGGTGCTATCATGTAACTTTAATTAATTAGCTTTACAACTTAATTCCATGTTCTAACTTTTGTCTCTTACATAGCTAATGAGCCTGCAGTCATGAAAGAATAAATAATTGCTAAGTCATTTAGTGGAGTGAAAACTAGTGAGTAAATAAGTAAAGTTGGTATTTACATACCATTTTCTGAAGGACACGAGCTGGAAGTTACTGAAAACACAGGCTGGATTAAAAAGCTAAGCTATGTTTCTACAGATACCTACATAAATTTTAAGAAAACCCAACACAAACCACATAACCTCAAGGTGGAACTCCCAACTGATGCTTAATTTTACAATGATGAAATTTTAATAGAAAAACGCAAGATTTTCATGGCCATTTTGAGTACTGTAAATAATTATGTTTAAGGGGTCAAGCTGTGAGTGGGGGAGATAAATACAATAACCCAAGCTTTTAACACAGAGCCTTAATCTTTTTTTTCTTTCTAGTTTTACAACACCAGAAGGCCCTGGACCCCTTTCCCGGTGTTCAGACTGGGGAACTGCAGTGGAAGAAGATGAAATGAGGACCAATGTCAACAAAGAAATGGCAAGGTACCCCTGGGTGTTTAAGATGAAGTGGGGAAAGGAAGGGAAATGGAAGTTGTCTTGTAGAATCTGTTTCGACTTGTATTTTTAACTTCACCATTGCAGTAAAATCAGGCCAACCTTAGCCTCTTGTCTGCTGCTTTTAGATCAGTTTTGGGTTAAGTCCTGCAGGAATGTCATGGGAAACTCTCTGGAGATTGGATGTGTATCCCTAAATATCTCCCTTTTGGAAGAAGCTTTTCCTGAATCTCTTAGATTGAAATACTTAAAGTATCCTCTCACTAATGACTGGTTTTTGTATCATTGCAATAAGAAGTTGTTTTAGGGAAAAAAGTTAGGAAAAGAAAATCCTTGTATTTTTATTTTTTCATTATTGAAAACTGAAATATTTATTTCATAGTGGAAGGGTCTCTACAGTGTCTCAGGTGCTGCTGCTTTGCTCAGAAGTCAACTGGGAGCTGTGACAGTGCTTAACGTTCTCTTTGTGTACATATGTTCTTAATACTGATTTGAATTCTTACAGATACAGAAGAAAACTCCTGATAAATGAATTTTCAAGAGAAAGGAAGTCCTCCTCAGGAAGGTAGGTTAAATTTCTAGCTTAGCTGAGGAAAAATCTCGAAAATAGGTCTGAATTTTCATTGTACAATGTTGCTTCTTAAACCACACACTTTAAAATAGTTCATCTTAAGTCTGTTCCAACACCATAGTTTAGTAACACCCTGAGCATTTGTTTGAAAAGTTTTAACATGTTTATTTATAGTCTTTTACAAGTGGGTTGGTTCGAGTGTTACTGGTTTTCTAGTAGTCCCAAACCTACAATGGTTTTTTTCTTCAGTTCTGATTCAAAGGAGTCCACGGTGACAGTAGAACTTGAGACAGATGAGGTGGTTTTGATGAGAAGACAAAAACAGATAAACTACGGAAAAAATATGATTGCTTATGATAGATACATTAAAGAAGTTCCTAGGTAAGCTGCTTGACTTTCTGGAAAACTAAATGTCCACCTGCAAGTCATACCTGTTCTTTATAAGCACATGGATGTACTAAACTTGGTATCCAATACACATTCAGATAGAAGGCCTCTACAAATTAAACTTTTGAGATACTTTTGAACTGTTAGGTCACACTAACAATCAGCATATGTGGCTTGGGTTTTTTTTTTTTTAGATGACTCAGTATATAAGAAATACCTCACACTGCAGAAATGAAAATGAAAGTTCTTTTGGTTGTCAACAAGAGGAAATGAAACTGCTTTTTACAGTCAGTTGTCTCATGAGTTAGCTATGAGATGGGCTACAGTTGCTATTGAGTTTGGAATGAGGTTTTCAGACTATGAATGGTAATCCTTTTTTTTTTTAATTTTATTTGACTTGTCAGAAAAACTAAGAAGTTCATATCGAGCTGGCAAATCTTTGCTTGAGTGCTGGAATTGCACATTAGCCTTTTCTCATGAATAATACAATCAGTCTTTACATTTAAAGCTGTGTTATGTATGTGTGAATAAAACACTGATAAATTTTCCATGTCTAATACCTGAATAGATGCCATCGTATACCAGGAGTTCATCCCAAAACTCCGAACAAATTTAAGAAATACAGCCGTAGGTCGTGGGACCAGCAAATTAAACTGTGGAAAGTGGCACTGCATTCCTGGGATCCACCAACTGAAGGAGGATGTGATCTGCAGGAACTGTATGTACAGAGTATTCACGGTGCTTTTATAGAAACTAGGATGTGAAGTCTCATGTTTAAGAAATAAACACTACCCCCAGCATAGTTCTTTTTGAGACAAGTCAGTGAGTGCTGAATGCTTTCACTAATTATTTGTCCACACTTAGTGCTGTTCAGTTCCTTCTCAATCAAAATATCCAATAGCTTCCTGAACCTTGTTGGTGGGAGGAGACTTGCCCAGTGTCCTTGGAAGGGCATACATACGTATCCCTCACTTTTTTAATGGTGAAAGCAGAGCCAATTCTGCACTGCTCTATAAAATAAATCACCACACCATCGACATGAGCTGATTCTTTCAGGGCAGTCTTCAAATTATCTGGTAGGAGCAGTGCTGGAGAGTTCTCCTGAATCTTGAGCTTGGACCAATCCAGTGTACAAAAACCTGCCTCACCCTTCTCGCTAGTTCAAGAACAATGCTATAAAATTTTGTTTCTTGACCAGAGAGGGAGAATTGTGAACTCATCCCAAGGTGCCACTAAACTCAAAGCATGGCCACAAGTGTTCACAGCCCAAGCTCTAGAAGATGTAGAGTGATGAGCTAGTTATTTTCCTCTATAGAAAGCAATACAGCTGATCAGGCAACATGTGACATAAAACTGGCACTAGAGAATGAAGGGGACAAAGATGGAACTTAATTCCTCAGGAAGCAGTTTTGTGTTAGTAGTGCTCTTCCTTGATGGAATGCTGATTTTAAAACCAGTGCAGAGCAATAGGATCTAAAAGCAAAGCTTCCTTTTAGCTTCCCTTTACTTGCCATCAGTGTGAGCGGAGTTGGTACTTCAGCCAGAACCCTGCTGTGTGCATTGGCATTGAAATGCTACCTTCAGATGCTGGGGTCTAGCTCTGTGGATAATGGATATTAAATCTTTGCAAAACCAGATGGATGAAAACCTTGCCTGGGGAAAAAAATTCCTTCCTCTTCCATAACGTTTGTATTGAGGCATTGTTTGAGCATTGGCTTTTTGTCTTTGACAAGTTGCGCTATTCAGTCTCAAGACTTTTAATTCAGTCCTTGGCCATTTTGGCTGTAGTGGGCTGTCCTGCAGTTCTGTTTGCTCTCCCCAGTTTGCCACCACTGTCCCTGTGATCTCTGTAGGTCTCTTTGCTCTCCTCTGGCCATTGTTTTCAGAACTGCACCACAAACTGCAGGTTAACACTAAAAAATTAATTTGTTTATGCTGTATCCTTCTAAATGATTTTACAGTTGTCCTGTTGACCTTGGTGAGATGGAGACAGAATCTGTTGGAAGCAATTCTACTGAATCTCAAACGAGCTGTCAAGATAATGATGTAAGCATATCTGTTATTTGCATAAATATTTGTTGATAATTGATTCATTGCTTAGAGTTATATCCAGAGTAGTCTGAATACCTGACAAATTCCATCACCTACTTCGTTTAGGGACTGTTTATAAAGATGACAAATCTTTAAATTCAGGTACTTTCATTGTCTGTAGTCTTGGGTTTAGAGGATTAGAACTTAAGTGATCATCTCAAATTAAAAAAATCCCAATTTTTTTCATAGCCTACAAAAGAAAATTTATCTGTTAAAAGCAAATCAGTTATGAACTGTAACGTACAGTTGAAATACTACTTTAGATTGCAATATCTAATGTTAAAATAGGGTGGAATTTCCTTGTCACACAGAAGTAGGCTCCTTTTGTATCCAGAAAGCACTTGGTACCGCTGAGCAGTAAAGATCTAGGATGCTTTTCTTACTGGATTTGTTTTTCTGATGAATATTAAATCTGTATAATGTTTTAATGTTTGCATATATATGTCCTTAGAACACTTGCAAGGTATCTTCAAATGTGGTTGGAGGGGCAGAAGCCTACATCTCTTTAATCCTAAGACTAGCATTGAGTTTTATATGGCCTTTAAAGCATTTGTAAGCCTTTGTTATAGGGCAGTCTGAATGAATTACGGAAGTTAATTGAATTGCCTGTACTAATAACCTCTACTTAACTAGTAATTTTTAATTGCCTTTGCCTTCCAGGATACCTGTTCTGGCACTCCCACCAAAGTTAGACATCTTGACTATCAAGCAGAAGGAGAATTTGACTTGGAAGTGTGTTTGAGTGAGCCACTGAAAGAATTTGATACTGTGAGTTAAATAGTCTTGTGCAAACTGTTTTAGAGAAGTTTTTTTTAAATTTGAGAGGTTAGCTTGATCCTTAACCTGTTAATAGTACGAAAGCTTAAGCAAAGTTGAAGACTGTTCTCAAAGTTGTGGTTGGTCTAGATATTCTCCAGACCAGACTTATGTAAAATTGCAATTAAGTTGTGTGACTTCTTGTTAACTTTTAATTTATGTATATCAGATTTTTTTAATAAAACTTTTTAATAGGAAAACTAGCTAAAGGCTGTGCTATCCTCTAGTAATTATAAATAGTACAGCAAGATCTCACCAATTTCCCCCCGTTCCCTCCCCCACTGTGAACATGATTTCAGTTGTCCACCTGCAGATCAAAAACCAAGTAGGGAGATATTTTTTATGTTATCTTGCTTTTTATATCTGGCTCTTCCGAAAGGTCTGACTTGAAATATTGCATGTGGTAGCTGAACCACGTGGCTGATTAGTACTAGTAAACCCATCTACTGCAGTTACTGTAATATTAACTACCTTCCCTTAAAAAAACCCACTTTATTTGCAAAAATGCTTCAGAAACAATTGGAAATTAAATACCCTCAAGAAATTGGAGGTCAACATGGTAAAGTCTATGCAAGAATGTTTTTTTCAGAAGCAGTAGCCTTAATTTGAAATTTGTAAATAGTCATCAGTCATTTACTTATGCAGTCAACAAAACAATGTCTAGAGAAAGTGCTTGATTCTTTCAATTTGCTGGTTTTAAATGTAAAACTGTTGTAAATGATAACAACTGTACAGATTTTCTGCTGAGAGCAGTTCATGTTTCTCTTGCTTTTGTGTGGGATGTTGCTGGAAAATAAACAGAACTGCGTTCACTTTTACATACGACTCTTCATTTCCTGCTAGCAGTGCTCTGTGGATAATGAAATGCAGGGAAATACTGAAAGCCAAGTGTCTCATATTGGTACTAAGCCAGGATGTATCTGTGTTAGCACCATGCTCTGGTTTTGAGGGAGACCTTAAAATCTGTTTACTTGTGTGCAGGCCACCAGAGTGAATTTGAGACATTTTAGTTTAGTAGCTGTGCATTAGCTGGTTGCCAAGTTCTGTTCTCTAGGAAAAACTGCTAGAGCTGGGTGAACGCTTCAATCTGCTTTACCAACAGGACATTTTTCACAGTCACCTCACTTGGTTTTATCTCTTAAAATGGAATTTCTGGGTGTTGATATTACACCACTTAAACTCATCAACTCAAGGGACTATCTTAGCAAGTAATATTGCTTACAGCTGTCTAATTTGTTAGGCACTCTGGAAATCAGATAGCTTGATCTGATGGGGAAACTTCCAAAAGGAAACAGTGGCACTGGGATACGGTTGGTGCTAAGCTCTTATGTTAAGGAGACAGCCCTTCCTAATATGTATCTTTTCCAGAGAAGACAGCAAAATGGTTGTTGCTTTCTACCTGGACTGAGCCCCCTCTGTCCTCCCCAGATTGCTTTTCTCAGGTCACATTTTCTGGCCATGCTGTCTCTGGTTGTTTTAAGTGTTTTTGGTGTGCCAGTCTGTACCTGAGTATCAGAACTTCCAGTAGAATTGGTTTTTTAAAGGCAGTTCTTCTATCCTGATGTAGCTACCCAAACAGGTTGGATCAGTGGATATTCAGGAGATTCTTTAGAGGCTTCTGAAGGGTAAGGTTACTTGCACCTGGTTTTGAAATAAAGAAGTACATGGGTTGGGACAATAATCTCTCTCCTGCACAAATGCAGGCTGGAGGATGAACAGATGGAGAGCAGCCCTGAGGGGAAGGACTTGTGGATGTTGGTGGGTGGATGAGAAACTTGAAGTGACTCAGCCATGTGCATTCACAGCCCAGAAAGCCAACTGTGTCCTGAGCTGCACCAAAAGCAGCATGGCCACCAGGGCAAGGGAGGGGATTCTGCCCCTCTGTTCTGTTTTTGTGAGATCCCACCTTGAATGCTGCATCCATCTCTCGGGTGCAATGTGGAGAAAACATTGTGAAGAACACTAATCCCTGGGCAGGGTAGAAAGATACCAGGCAAACTGGGATGTACTTTTCTGTTATAATGGAGCACACAACAAATAATTCTTTGGCAAATCTCTTGAGATGCTTTTAAAATTCTGCAGAGTAATTTCTCAGTTGGTTAGTCCATAATCTGGTATATAATTTTATATTAATCCAGATAACCTTCTACTACTCAGACAAGGTTCTCAGCGCAGGCCTTGGGGGTATGACCCTCTTGCTCTCAGCATTGCCTGTGCCCTGCTCTCTGAGCTGTGCCCTCCTGAACACAACCCCACCCTGCTGAGATGCGTGTTGCTTCTCACTGTGCTGCACTCACTCTGTTCCATCTCTGCTCTATCCTGTCACCTTTCAGTGTGCTCTGTCACTTCTGCTTCAGACTGTAAGGTTCTATGTCACCGTTCCTTTTTTTTCCAACCAGTTTATCCCTTTTTTTCTTTTCCTGTGTTGAGCTCGAGCTTGTTTACAGATAATTCTGTTGGTGTCATTAAAAGCAATGTGAGGTGCTGTTCAGCTTTCAGTTCTGTGCTGTGCAGCACTCTTACCCAGGAACCAGGTCGGTATGATCCAGACTAGAAATGTAGCTGGTCTGCCTTGAGTAGCTGTTTGTGAAACAGGCTCAGATTTGTTACTTTTTCCTGAAGGAGCTGGCCATCCACAGTAGTGTCTTCACTGCAATTATTCCCCTTTGCCTCAATTACTTAGAGCACTTAGTTTTTATGGCTGGTATTTAAAGAGAGCGCTCAGTTTGGATGTTTTTCCAGAGGTACTGAACACTGAATTGGAAACAATCCGGGTTTTTTTTTGCGATAGAATTAAGCCCTCTAGTGGTCAAATGTGGGCTAACCCCATCCATTTAGGGGCAGTATCTGGTAATAGGGGAATCTTATGGAAAAATAATATCCGTATGTTCAGTTGTGCATAGTTGCATGCAGTGGAGTTTGCTTCAGATGGAGAACAGGCAAGTACTGCTGTCAAATTTTAGCCTTATTAGGTTAAATTCCTCTAAAAATAAAACCAAGCAGGTTGTTCCGTAGGCAGCAGAACCTGTCAGCCCTGCTTTTTATAGACCTGTGCCTTCTGGTTTGTGTTTCTCTTACTCCCTTCACACCAAGCCCTGTCCCCTTTCAGCATCCTCATGCCGTGCCTGGCTGACAGCAGTTGTAGCTGTGGCTGATTTAAAGCTCCATCTGTTTTGGCTGGGCCATTGGTACATGTGTGTGGGTAGGGTGGCAAGCAGAACATTTAAGAGCTGAGCTGTCCCAGCTTGTCCTTCACTTGGGCATTAACTGGGTCTTCATTACTCAGCTGTTGTCACATAAACCTTTAGGGGAACATATTTACCTTTCTGTTCAGTACCTGGACAGCCAGTCCAAAAATTAGAAGGTGGGCAGGACAGAGGTTTTGGAAAAGACTTGCCAGTACAACAATTTAATGTTCTAAGGAAGCCAAGCTAAAACCAGCTTTCTTCCATGAATCCATTTTTAAGTCCACAATACCAATCAAACAACTGTCTGTTCATGTAAGTATTTACTGAAGCTATTTTCAGGATTATCTGTTTTATTGTGTTCCTAATGTAAATAAGAGCATATGGAGAGTAACTACATATGCCTGAGAATGGATCTGTGTGGAAACCTGGGGGATCAGGCACTTCTTTATCAAAACTGGGCTGGTAAAAAGAGACCTTTTGAAAGAATTTTGACCTTACTGAAAGTTTTTGCTCTTCTGTGGTTTCTTCTACATGGTTTCTCATAATGTGAGAAGATTGGTTGCTAGCTCTTGAATACGAAGTTTGAGTGCTTCCTGACAACTAGGGAGAATGTTGCCAAAATATTATATAAATAGTTAAGAGATTGAAATTACATTGTGCAGTGTCAAAAATCCATTTTACTTTCAAGGAAAACAGTGTAGTTAGGATGTAATATATACACTTTAGTTAGGAGAGAAAGTGGTAGTGCTGAGCAGAATTTACTCTAGTTGTGTAGTATTTAGTTTTGTGGTATCTGAGTAACACCTAAATACACAACATGCAAGGAACCAAGATTTAGCATCTGCCACTGCTGGCCCCCACTGTATTTTTTTATTGTCAGTCCTGTTCACTCTTTGAGCTGTTCACTTACGTCTTGGATTGTGTTTAAGCACAAGAGAAAACTCATCCACAAAATGCTGATTCATACACTCAAGAAATAACTTCACTTTGAGTGGAAATTTGGAACTTATTTTGTGGGTTAAAGTGGGGCCCAGCTGTCTGTGTTGGGACCTTTCTATCTATCCAAGTCTCTATTGAGAAAGTTTCTGGGAGGTACAGGAATGGCTCTAATTATTAGCAAAAACAACGTTCCCTTTTGTGTTTCTTTAGAAAGGGGCGATTCCATTTCTGCTGAGAAATACTTTGTTTTCAGAAATATGAGTGCCATATAGAGATGAAGATTTGGGTCTGCTCTTTGATTCCACTTTCATGTGCTGGAATCAAAGATACTTTGGAGCACTGCAGAGGGCAGTAAAAGTGCATGTTTAATTACAGGCACACAAAAGGGAGCTCTGAGTTGCTTTACATTTGTTGTAAATGCCAGGAATCTAATTATACTTACTGATTCTGACCTCAGGAGCAACCCATAGTCCCAATAAAGCCCCTTCAAGTCTGTCATCTCTCACTGTTCTTTCCATTTCCAGTTTCACTTGATCTTAAGCCCATTATTACAAGGAATGGAAGATAATAGTAACTTAACAGCAGACAGAGGAAAAATGGACTTCAGGGGGGAGAAAAAGTCCTCCTGACAGACAGTATGAGCCTGCTTGCATTTAAAATCCTAAAGTATCTGAAAATGCTTATTTAAGTTGTTTGAACTTCACTTTTGTGAAGAACAGAAAACTATTTTTTCCTGAGGAGTTGAGATTTCCCAGGGAAAATTAATTTCAGGATTTTATCCACAGCTGACTAGTTTCAGAATATTCCTGAACATTGAATCCATATTCCTTGACGCGTTAGAAAGTGTTTGTCTCGTACACCTACTAAGCCCTCAGTGCTCTGAAAGCATTGCTGCCTGAGCTAAAATTACACCTGGTACTTGGAGTGTTGGATGTGAAATCGTAGCAGGGAATTAGCAGCAACTGAAAGGAGCGTGTTGGTGAGGTTACCACGTGTGTGCACAGAGGAAAGAACATCAGAAAAAGGAATAGAGAGAGAGCTAGTCCCACCTAGAGACTGCTCATACACTGAGCAGCTGAATATTGAATTGCAAGGACATGGCAAAGATAGAATTAATAGGTATATCAGGAATAAAATGTCATTTTGGTGGGCCCCTGCACTAGAGCACTTGAATTAAAAAAAAAAAATTAAGCCAGCCAGGCTTATCTGGAAGCAGACTCATGCTTCAGTATGCTGGTAGAATTTCTGGAACAATGTACTCCAAAGATAAGACTAGTAAGCAATGTGCAGTATTGATTAACAAAGAATGGCCTGATAGTGCTTAGAAGAATTTGATACTAAGTCTAGTGACCTGTCAATTTACCAAAATAATAAATTACTATTATTCTGACACTTGATCATAAAACTCCTTCCTCTCATTCTTACTGGAGAAACTAAACTGGCAGCAACAATCTTGATGCTAGACCATGCATAAGGCACAGAGGTGAGGCTTTACCTGATCCTTAATCTATTTTTAATGGAACTCTGGCTATTCTTTAGAATACTTGTAAAGAAACATTCTGACTTGGTCATGTTCTCCTCCCAATAGTAAATATAGATACATCAATTATTGGAATGAAAATATTTTATATATATATAAAATACTTTTAAAATCTTCTGAATTGTTGACAGAAGTGCTTCCAGTATGAGTGGATCCCATTATTTCTCTGTATTATAATAATGCCATAGACTAAGTGAGACCTAGTGCAGTTTTACTGTTGGGAACTAAAGGGCTGGACGGATGGAATTGCAGGTTTTGCAAATCATAATCCAGTCTGGTGGAAGTAGTTGTGTTCAAGCAGATGGTGAGCTCCTCAAAAAGTGTCTACAGCTGGGCAGGGACAAGCTTCTCATTATGTAAAAAATATCTATAGACCAAACTTTTGTTTTTAATGGAAAAAGCGAAACTGTCACTCTGGGGGAGTTGGATTCACATCCTTGATGTTCCTGTTGTGGGAAGACAGCTAAACCAGGGACTCACTTCCCTGCAGGCTCTTACCTGTTCTTACCTGGGGACCAGGGTCTCCTCATGGTCAGAAAATATTCCCAAGGAACCTTCCTGTAAAAACATCACAAAGTCTATGTTTTTACATCAGTAAATAAATTACTTTTGGGTGATGCTAAGCTATTCCCTCCAAAAAACTCCGTAGCAAATCTGACATGAATTTTCAGTCTCTAGTTTGAAGAGGTAAAGTGGATTTTGGTAGCATGGAATAAGGTATACTTTGTCTGCCAGCACCAATCTGTTTCACTGGATCCACTGGCAGAATTTAGACCCTTTGCTGGAATTCAGCATAAAAATTGTTTGGGTTTGTTGTTTTTTTTTATATAATGTGATATTTTTAAAAGTTATGAAAACTCATGTCTCTAAGAATACCAAGACCTGAAAACGTGACTTCTTTCATTGAAGAATGTGTTTTTTCTTGCTTTCTTGCTTTTCTTTAGCCTGTCTTGGTTTGGCTGTGGTGTATTCATAAGGGAACAATACCAGCAACTTTATAAAAATGTGTTTTACAAATTAAAATGGCTATTGATGAGGTGGAAAAAAACACATTCTTGCAGGTCAGCTAAGTATATCTGACTATTAACAGCAAAGTAGAGCCCCTTTATGAACTTTGTTGTAAATCAACTAATAATATATTAAAGCTGAGAACAGTATTTTGCTTTCAGAGTCTTGCTGCTGTGAGTTCTCCTTTTCACTAGGATGCAGATGAAAAAGGGATGATCCCTTTAAGAGCTTGATAGGTTAAGTCACGAAATTCATATCTCACACACCAGGCAAAAAAATATGCCAGCAACTGCTGGGAAAATGACAACTGCAGTGTCTGATCGCTTGTCAAATCAATGAGGCTTTTCTCTCCTTTTGGTGAGAATTTATTTGCAGGGGTTGGTGAGCTGAGAAAATAAGATTCCTGACCTAATGGTCACCCCCATTGGTATCTCATTGTGGAAAATACTCTCTGCTGCAGTCCATTCAAGTGATTGGCAATGACAGCTTGGATGGATATTGTCAGTTGACAGGGCTTTGCACTCTCTCTGTTTTAAAAATGATGCAAAAGATCCCTTCCCCAGTGTGCCGTGCCACAAGTTGGGTTTATGAATGAATGGATGAATGCATGCTTCTCTCCTGTCATCTGCAACAAAAAAAAAAAAATTCCAATCCCATCCCTGAAATGATATGCTAAGTAAATTCACACACATGCATTTAACACGCAAATGGTGCCCGAAGGCAAGCTGAGCAAGCCCTTCCAAACACTGGGGCTGTATTTTTTTTGTAGTCATTAGGAATTTCATGGAAAATGTGAAACTGCCCATTTGATATGGAAAATCTCCATGAAAAATGTGAAATTCCAGTGTTTCCAGCAAGGTTTTGCTGACAGCTCATGCATGGAGAATAGCCTGAAAGACATGCATGCAATTAAGGGATCCATATAGGCGAGCTGGAGAGAACAACACAGGCAGTGGGGGATGTGGCCTTTGCTAGGGCCAGCTGGTGTCTGCTCCTGGACTCTCCGAGGGCACCAGACCATTGAGAGAAGTGGGGCGAAAGGGGAAAAAAGAAAACACAGAAGCTTCAGAGAAAATGAACCAAGTCTATCGGAGAAAATCCCGGAGCTCCTAGGTAACACTGTCCCTCCCCGTGCCCCCCCTGCCTCGGGATGCTCTGAGATGCAGCTCAGAGTGTGACACAAGTTTCTTGTTTTCACAGACGTGAGAGTAACCATGCAAACAGAGGTGGTGGGGAGCTCAGCCAGGGAGCCAGGTGCTGGGCTGGGAAGATGAGCATGAATGGTTTGGGAGGGAGGGCGTCCAACTTGTGCTCTTAATCACATCAGGCCTGTCACACCACTGCTTGTTGGCAGTTGAGGAGATGCTTCTGCCTTCTCTCCTTTCTTTGCTCTTTCTGAATGGTTTAGCCCTTCCAGGAAAGGCTCAACTGTGCTATTTATTCTGCAAGAGGGATTGAAAAACCTTCATGTATGTTGTTGAATGTGGAGGGTAAAACAGAATTCCAACCCTCCCCTGCCTCCCCAGTACTGCTGCTGCGATAAAACCACAGAATGCTGCAGGTACTGACTCCTTGCCTTGCCTGTGGTCATTTATCTGCTGTCCAGTGACACCAGCCTGCTGCTGCAGCACTGTGTCACCTTAGCTCCTGATTTAACCAAGGGAAGTGGCTGGATGGTTTGTGAGCTGGGGGCTGCAGGTTCACGGAAGGCAAGGCTGGAGCGCAGGAACTGCCTTGCAGCGTGTTCCATTCTGAAAACATCCCCATGAAGCCCCTTAGTGCCATTGCTCCTGTCTGACAGGGCAGGTGTTTGACAGAGCAGGTGGGGAGGTCCCTGCTCCATGCAAAGCTTGGGGCAGAGGTGCTGAAGTCACGGGGGATCTGTGCTCTCGAGTGAGCCACATGGATGGGGAGCAGCACGGCTCCGTTATCCACCTGCACTGCCACAACTCCTGATGCTGCTGGGTCACCTTGAGCCGGGTCTGCTCCGTGCTCCTTGTGCCCTGGAGACCAGGATTCATGCCACCATGTAAAGGAGTGCACAAGCACATAAAGGAATTGGGAATGAACTAGGAAGCCACTCGCCTTGCAAGGGTTTCCAATGCTCCAACTCATCGTTCTCATTTGGGGGCTATTGTGCAGTTTTCTCACAAAGCAAATAGGGTTCATCTGTACTGTTCTGTTTGCACTGGTTGGGAAATATTTCTTGTATGCCATGTTTGGGAGAGAAGGTGGGAGATGGGGTCATAAGAAGGGGGGGAAATGAAGCATCAGTTGTTGTGTGGGAATTTAGAACCAAGGTCTGCTCTGCAGGCAGGATTGACTTGAGAAGAGCCTGGCCATGGAAACATGATTTCTTTTTAATAAAGGACAGGAAAACTATGCAGCTTCTGAAATATAGCAAAATCATCTCAGTTGCCTTCTCACAGCTGCACCATCAAAGGAATTACATTTAAATGTTTTGTTTGGACTCTTCCCCCTTTCCCCTCCCTTCCCAAATCCCTGAGCACTCACTCCCACGCACACAGAATATATAAACCATGCAGCAAGGGTATGAGGGTCCTGGTGCATGAGCTTTGCAATTGCAAAGAGAGGAAGGTAAGAAGCTTTTGCTGTACTCCAGGTCACTCTTGTAATTGGAACAAATTGTTAACTCACTGACTTAACCAAATTTTTCCAGAAGAGCTCGGGCGTCCTGTGCAGCAGCGGTGCTTTGCAGAGGTCTGTTTGCTTTACCAGCAGTCCAGGGGAAATGGAAGCAAAGGGGGACCCCTGGTTAGACCCCCTTGGCTGAGGCTGCAGCACAGCTTATAGCCTTGCTCTGTTTTTTGGGGAGTCATCTGCTTCCACCTCTTCTGGTTTTTAGCTCTCTGTTCTTTTAAAGAGGGTGTCTTGTGTGGCCTGAGGAGGACAGTGAGGTGAGAGAGCACTGCAACAGGAGGACAGGAATTACAAGACCTACCAGGTGTTTCTAGTAAAAGAGAATTATCTGCAGTGGAGAAGATGCTGTCTGCTGGAGAGGTCCTTGGGGAAGAAAGTAAATCCAGGTATCCTCTTCCCCTTCTCACAGCAGTATCCCAGTTAACACACTTGCCCTGTGACGCTGCCAGTTTGCAAGTGATATAATGTGGCACGTCTGGTCAGCTCATACGTTGCCTAGCAGGGAGCAGCACACCTTTATTAATGTCAGATTCCTCACATTTTGGAAGGTGAGCATTTTTTTGATCACCATGGATATGCAGGGCTGTGGTTAACTGTTGAATTGGCTGAAATTGTAGGTATTGTCAGGGATTTGACATACAAAAGCTGTGGAGTAAAGTGGTGGCTTAAATAGGAGTCAGCTGGGCCTTTATAATGGTGGATTAGTGCATCTCATCAGCTGAGTTTTATATTGATAAACAACTCGATCCTATTTTGCACTTTTTTCTCATTTTGCTTGCAGAAGACAAACTATCTTCAAAAGGCAAAAAAAACAGCTCCATAGTTCTGTAATATTAATATTACTTAAATACCTGATCTCTCCTCTTCCGTGGGGAAAAGGCAGAATTGTACCAAGCGGGACCAAATAATAAAAAGAAGTGTATTTTCCTTCATCACTTACATGTACACAACTGGAATAGCCCCACACAAGACCAGTCTGGAGTAAAGGTTCTTTCACTCTGTAGATAAAAACAATTGTTCACAGAATAAGCCACTTATGTTTTGTGACAGAGCCTAGATTCTTCTATAAAAAAGGCACTTTTGCTGTTGCTGCAATAGCAACAGCCACAAATAGATCTATCCAGAACCAGTTGCACCAGCCAAGCCTCTTCCCCTTGATTAGTGGGCAGAATGTGGGTGAAATGATAAGGAGTGCATGGCAAATTGAAATAAAGATGATGCATTGTTCTGTATTTCTGAGGCTTCACTTTCTGCATATGTGCCCTTTGTGCCGTCATCTTTTCAGGGGAAAAATATCCTCATTCCCTCAAAATGCTGGTGGTCACTCAACCATGGTGAATGTACTTGAATACAATCAAGATTTATGATCACAATCCTGTTATCTGCAGTGTCAGGATGATTATCCCAGCAGTCCTGCGGGATCAACCTAAAAATTGTTGGACAAGAAAATTATTTGTCAGGAATTACACCAAGAGGATGATTCGTTCTGAATTTGAAACAGTCATAGTTAGTTGCAGCTGCTCTGGCTGTCCCCCTCTCATCTTTCCCCTGCTGTCCAAACAAGATGAGATACAGGTTCTTGTTCTGTCAGCACGTGACTGGGAGAAACTTTTTATATTCTCACTTATTTTCTTTATTTTACAGCTGTGAGCATGCAATAGCTGCATGGTATCTTAAATACAAATTAAATATATTTTATCTTCTGTGTCCAATGTGTTAATCTCTTGTATTGGGATGGGCATATTTAATGGAGCAGACATGAAATACAGAGAGGTCTCTTGTAAATAGAAATCTGAAGTGTCTGTTTGCCATGCAAAGCTTACCACTGCCTGAGTTCTAATCTCTTTAACAAAAGACAAGCCCAGTGACAACTACCTACCTTTTTCAGTATAATTTCTTAAAGCCTCTGATGACTTTCTGCAGTACTTCCTCAAAAAATAAAAACTTGTCTTCAGACCAGTGAAGTATGAAAAACTATGATTTTCCTGGCAGTAGGAGGAACACTTTTATACTTTTAAAAGTAATTTTATTAAGATTCCTTCTCTAAGAACCCTCTCCCCTCAACTATGCCTAAACATCACACTAAAAATCCACTTCAGCATCTGTACAAATTTGACCAAGGCAGCAAGTTCTATAGACTTCAAGAACTGAAAGATACTCGTACCCAGTGCTTTATAGATAACTGGTCTGATGTGAGATCTGCAGTAAATGGAAACCTCCCACTGACTTCAGATGGCTCCCAGATTAGGTGTTTGGGAAGGCCACAAACACCACCTGTGAAGAGAAGTAATTCAAGTGGTGTTATACCAGGCTTTCTGCCTCTGTCTGATTTCTCACTCTAGGCTATTGCAGTGTGTTAACTGTGCTCAGCTGCTTTTCTGGTGGACTTCCTGAATATGGTTTCTGAACACAGGGCTTCAGATGGCCCCTTCTGGCCCATCTGGGGGCTGAGATTTGAATTCTTGCATCTACAGTTGTGATTTGATGGACTTTAGCATCCCCCATGAACATCCAGGGGCAAGGTGAGGATGGCTGTGATGCATCTCACAGCAATTATCAGCAGACTTCTGGGAAGCTCTCTGAGATCTCTGGGCACTTGCTCCTTCATCCTTCACAGTTATCTTGGATTGCCAAAGAAGTGCAGCAGAGCAGACTCCTCTTCTGTCCATGTTGCACAGACACTCAGGACTGTGCTGTGCTGAAGCTCAGAGCCACTTGGAAACTGTTTACGTAAGTCACAACCCAACAGAATTTACAACTCTGCTAGTTGCTCTTGCATTCTTATGGTCTTCACTGATCCTTCTAATCTGGCTATAATTTACAACCACATCTGTTTTGGGGAGTGGGGTGCAAGAGGTGAGTCAAATTCAACAGCTGCAACAAGGTCTAAGTAATGCCCAACATCATTTAAAGCTGCAGGAGAACTCAAGATAACCACATGGGCCTGCCACTTTTGTACCACCACTTGTAGTTGTCAGACCCCTTTTTAGGCCAAGTAACTGGTGCATCAGCCAGTTGGTTCAGCTCAGTGAAGGTCACAGAAAGAGCCAGAACCTGTGCAAAAATGGGGGAGCAGGAGGTCGAGAGAGTGCACTGGAGATGTACCAGAAATCTTCAGGAGAGGTCGAGCTGTGCCCAAAGGCAGAAGTTCTGTTATGGCCGAAGCAGAGTGAACAGCAGGTCATGGGGAGGGAAAGTCTTCTTCTTCTGTCTGCTTCCAGCTGTGCTCTCCCTTCCTCTCCCGTGGGCCTGCTCTGGCACATGCTGAATCAACTGGATGAGATGACAGAAAAGCACACAGGGAATAAAAGAAGCATTTGCATCTTGAAGGGATCTGAATGAGCATAGCAAAGGGTTGGTGTGAGGGAAGGGTGGGGACAAAGGGTCCTGCAGCATGGACAAAGCCCAGGAGTCAATTCCTAGGGAGAGAAGATGAGTGAAACCAAAGGAGCACCCACCATCACTTTGACCAGAGATGTGAGGATCAGGGTGAGAACAGGAAGACAGCACATAGCCATTGTCCTGTTTGTGCTGGGTGCTGGAACAGAAGACAAGGACAGCAGTACATGCTGAGATTTCTCTGGCATGCTATCCCAAATTCCAGCTATCCATGGCTTAAAGGCCTCCTGAGTTAGACATCATGCTTTTTGTGTTTCGTGGCCCTTGGCATGCCTTCCTCCTGGAAATTTATTTTTCATGTCTTTGAACCTGTGAAAGCTTTGGCATGATAATTGATAAAAGATCCTTGAATGAAAAGAACCATAGTGATACAAAAACAGATCCTGCAGGATTTCTCCAGTATGATGAAAAATTCACAAATGTTTTTCCTAGAATGTGTGTATATATATAGAAATCAAAACAAATCCAAAAATATTCAAGTGTTGGCAAAATCTGTATACCTTTTGCAAAATCATTCCTCTGTTTTTCTCTTCTCTTAAATAATGAGGATCTTGTTATATTTATGCTGCGCCTGCATAGCCTAAGGGAAAGTTTTGCCCATATTAACGGTGACTCTGTCTCTCTTGCTGCCTTGAGCACTCCCAGTGATGGAAATTTAGGAGCTGTGACTGCTGCTAGAGGTGTAGGTACCATGGTGTGGTGCTACTGGTGTAGCTTTGAAGTGCCAGAACCAGCCAGCAGCCACCTCCACCCCGACTCCCAGTGCTTACCAATGCAGGAAAGCCAAATGATATTATCACCACCAGCAAAACCTCCAGTAACTTCCCAAGCCTAGAGGTGTCCCTGGAGCCAAGACATCTCGGTGTGACCCACTCAGCAGGGGGGTGGATTCTAAGAAGCTTTCTGTAGGCTTCCAGTGTCCCACTTCCACTTTCCTGGTGGAAAATCTTGCGTGTTGCCCCATGGAATTGTACTGCACCAGTTGGCATCACCTTGCAGACACCCAGGTCTCTTAATATTTTCTTTCTGCCTTCTCTCTTCAGGAAAAGTGAACAACTGGGTAATAGCCAGGTGAATTTACCAGCTCTGTGACTTTGGAACATGAGGGAAGCTGGCTTCGGAAAAGAAATTTCTGCCGTGTTTTACTGGAATAAAACAGAATTATTTAAATTGACAGGGACTTAAAGCTACCAGATCAAACCTCCACCCTACTCAGAAGACAGATAGCTTCTACACTAGATCAGGTTGCTCAGCATCTTGTATGGTTTAGTTTTGATTATCTCCATGGATGGAGATACCACCATCTCTCTGGCCTCCTGCTTAACCGCTCTCATCATTAAGTAACTTCTTAATATTGATTGGAATTTCACTGATGCAGCTTGGATCTGTTGCCTCTCATCCTCCCACAAGGCACATGAGAGGAGTCTGGCTTCCTGTTCTTTGTAATACTCATTCAATATTGACAACAGGTGATTTAGTCCTTTCCACTCCTTGAAAAGAGGGCAGAGCTGTGAAGCAGAAATGTTCCAGTCCCATCCCTCCCCTCTTTTCTTTTTGGGTTTGTTTTCATTGAATTGTGATTTTCTGTGTGACTCTGCGGTGGTGTTCCTTGCAATTCTTTCTTTTTTTGGCTCCCACTGACATTGTAGTTTTTCCAGGTGACCTACACTTTAGCTGGCTTCTTGTACAGCCCCTGTTAACCATGGTATGAAAACACTGATATGGCTTTTTTACCACCTGCAGGGACACTGGCCACAAAGTGCAGACCTGCAACAGAGCCCCTGGGTTGGGTGAGAGGTGTGAGACCCCCACAACACAGCCCAGCTCGAGGCTCATGGCCCTGAGTGTACATTGAAGGCTCATGACCATTTTTTTGGTGATTCCAATCTCTGCTGAATGTCTGAGCTTGTCCCTGCAGGGAGTGAGCAGCAGAGCTCTGCCAGTGAGAACTCCCTGGCATGATTTGCATTGCTCTGTTCCATGTGTTCAGTAAGACCAGAGCAAACCTGTCCACGGGCGCTCCTTACTTTGGTTTAGTTTCTCACCAGATTAAAGCAAACCGATAGGAGCCTGGGTTTAACGCGGCAGCATCCCTCCCTCTGCTTGCTCCGGGGTTTGTATTAGTTTAATGAATTGGTTTAAATTAACATCTACTTGAATGGGTGCAACTCTTTCAAGTAGACGAGGCCCCAGGCTAGGAGATAAACAAGAGATGAGGTGAGAAGACCTTTAAATTATTCACAGCCCAACAGAAACCCATATGAATGGATTGAGAGCTATTTTTGTCTTTATTCTCTTACCTTTTAAAAGATATCATAAAATGGCTGGAACAACTCTTAGCAGAAAGCCAGGGCCAGGGAGTGGGTGGAGAAGAATGCCAGAAGGTTATGGGTGCAACTTTTGGAGCTTGTAACTGAGTGCCTCAACCCAAAGCCAGAGAAGCTGCCAGAGAGCTACACATGGGCAGCACATGAATGGGTAAATAAAGGAAACACAGGGAAAGGCTGCAGGGCTAAATCCCAATCCCATTTAAAGTCAGTGGCAGAGCTCCACTGACAAAGATTGGCCCTCGGCCCTGATTTCATTTGTTCTGAGGGTTTGCTTATGCAATTGTTAATCTGTGCTGATGAGCAATAATTGCTACAGGAAGGGAAAAGTGAAGAGGAGGCAGCACAAAAGCCGTGGAATCCGTCCTGACCCTGCCTGGACTCGGCATTTCACTGCATGGTTTCACTCTGTGCATTGCTGGAGGGGAGCATCCTCCCTGTGCCAATGCCACATCAAAGTGCAGTGTGTGATGCAAGATTTCAGCATCCCGGGGCAGCAGACAGTAGCAGCCTGAGCTGCCTGTGAAATGAGCTGGGATATGGGACTGCAGCCGGACAAAGGCCCATGTTCCTTCTGGAGATGTCTGGGGAAATGTAAAATCTAATCAGTCATACAGGGGGATCCAGGAAACTCTTTCTGTAACGCATGTGACAGTGTGACAGCCACACGTGGGTTTTACATATCAGTGCTTCCCCAAGAAGGTGGGTGACATCATCCCAGTGGGTGTAAGAGGAGCCCAGCTGTTATTGTCAGGGGTCACATGTAGTCTGGTGGTCAGGGATGATTCTCCTGGATGTGAGATTGTCCTCTGACAGCTCTAACTCCATCATCTAGCTGGGTTTCTGCACTGAGGGTCTTCATCTCTGGCTGTGGTGGGCCACTGGCACAAATTCCATGGCCTGGGAGACAGCACAGGACAACAGCAGCTGTTTCCCACTTTCGAATCTCCATCCCATATGTGGAGGAGCTGGCAAGCTCCCATCTTTTATGAATGCCTAAGACTGCACAACTTCTAATCTTGGATATCTGGTGCATTTTCTTCTCCATATCTTCCCTTCCTCCCTCCAGCTAGCCAGACTTAACATCTGGAGTTGAGTTGGGAAGATTACCAGCGTGCAAAGGTTTGAGATTGCTCTAAACCAGACAAGTGAGCAGGCTGTCCTGTACTGGCGCTTCCCCTTCTCTCAGAAAAACATCCCATCTAGCGTTTCCCACAGACAGTAGGCAGCTAGTTTTGGCCTCTAATGGAACTCCTCATCAGCCTGTATTTTCAAACTGGAACGAAAATATCAGTATTGCTTTAATTTGCATTAATAATCTTAGCAGCTGAAAGATTGGGCAGAACTTCTGCAAATGTAAGTTCAAAGTGTGTTTTCAGACTTTTGGTTCTTCAGATAAACACCCAAACCAAGTTTTTCTCATGTTCTCTCTGACTCTCATTTCAAGCATTAAAACCATAATGAATATATTACAAATAAAATAGAAAATATCATTAAAAACTGACTCGTCATGAAACCTACAACCTTCTGATTTACTCAGAAGAGATCTGCCCACTAAATCAAATTTATCTTTGCATTTTGTATCACACAGTTTAACAATTAATACTAAACAGCTGTAGAGAAGTATGCCAGAGTTTAAAAATTTAAGTTTTTACTTAAAAATTACTTAAAATCTTCACAGTCTGGTATTTATTTTCTTTGTTTCTGTGGTATAACTGTCCTATAACACTTTAGACTCACAGGCCTGGTGCTTCAGAGCTTCCAACAGTGAGGATGCTGCACTTGGTTTATTTGGTTTACTTGGCACTATTAAGGATGTAGAGGAGTGGAGAAAAGACCTGCTGATGATATTTCTGGGTAAATGAGAGGGCAGGGCAGTAGGGATATTTGAGAGGGTAGAAAAATGAGACAGAAGGGGCTTCCAACAACCATAGAGGGCAGAGCAAGGAGGAAGATGACAGTCCTTTGGAAAACCACAAGCTGGAGAAACGGTGAGGTGCTGGATGCAGCTCCTGGGCATCCTTGTAGATCCCTTTCACTTCCACCTCCTCCTGCTCTTGTGCAACAGGAATTGTTTTTCACTGAACGCACTGACCAAAAGTAAGAACTTTTCCTAGATGGATTGTTTCAAATCCTGTTATCCCAACATGATTTGGGCCCTTCTTACTCTTAAGGTATATAACCTAGTGTCATGGGTTAGCACAGCATGGAATTTTAGTTAAGAAAAAAAAAAATTCCACCAGCCACGGAAGTGATGTTTTTTGCAAGGGGCTGTTATAACTTCCTCCAGACCTGATTGGTTAATTAGCCAAATTGGCTAATTTGAATATTGATAACTCTGTTAAGCCACTTAAGAAGCTGGACACGCCTCTGTAAAAAACACATTTAAAGATGAACACGCCCGGGAATCGCTCTCTTGCTTCCGGCCCTTGGACAGGTACCTGGGCTGCCCGCTCTGTGCAGACGTTCCAGTGGACAGTGTTGCCTGCAGTCAGATCAGATCTCATCTTCCTCTGCAGTAGTTGGAAAATGCAAATCAAAATGGGAGGACCTAGAGCTCCTTGCTCCAAGTGGTCTCTTGCTTTGATTGAAGTCTGAGTGCTTTTGCAGCTTTCAGTTTTTTACACGTTATTTTTCCTTGCTTAGTTACAGCTGAGGGGCAAAGGCAATGCAATGCCCAACTATATGCAAAGGAGCTGGTGTGAGAGAGATAAACAATCCATCTCTACGTGGATCCGTCTCTGGGTGGATGAGGAACCTCCCTCACACAGTAATCACACAGTGCATTAGTATGCTAAAGGCTGTCATTTAGTAGCAGTGTTATAAAATTATTTTTCTTTACTTTTCTGTTCATCCAAGACTACTTTTGTGCCATCAGCCATTCCTATCCATCCTCTAACCTCCCTGTTCTCTCTCCCTCAACAAACAGAAGAGACCAAGTCTTACACTGTGCTTTTTAACATTTCAGATTCAGAGTTAAATTCATAACGGAGTTTATAGTTTAAGACTTTGCCCCCTGCTAAGTCCTAGGAGGTGAAAATGTTCCTTTCCAGGGTGACAGCTACGTTGCTAAATACAACAGAGCAGATGTTTTCAGCCCCAAAGAAAAGTGGCACAGCCAGCTACGTACAGGAGGTCTATGGTGTGGTTTCCTCTGGGCCCATGTGTGGCCTTTAGGCCAAAGACACAAAGTGTCCAAAAATCACTGCCTGGGCTGTGCTGTATCCCATCCAGATGGCTTTTCATACTGTGAAACTGCAGGTGCATATGTTTGGTGAGCCCTAGTGGGCATGAGGAGAGGCCAGGCTTCCCTGCAGATGCAAAGCCTGCTCAGACAGTGCTGGAGGACCACGAAGGGAGCCAGAGCTGGCTCTGGACTATCCATACTGCCTTTTAGGAATTCCTGCTATTCCCAAAGCCATGCCAGGCATTCCTTGGGAAGGTACTGATGGGCACAGGCCACAGCTTTATGATGAAAGGTACTGCCAGTTTAGCAGGGCGCACTGTTAATAGTCCAGAGCTGAAGTTTGATTCAGTTCTGGAATTAAACACACCTGATCTATCTCCAGTAGAGAGGATAGTTATTTTCTGTGTTGTGATTTTGGGGTGTTTTATCACATGTAGTGTTTTGTTAGTGGCACAGACTGACCCAGAGCACACAGCGAAACTGCTCCTCACAGGTATTGTGACATTTCTGTGGTCAGCTTGTGATGAAAGAGAGGTTTGATGGAGGAATTTTTTTCAGGCTTGCTAAACACCTCCAGCTGCTCAAAAAACCTGCTGAAATTTTAGGGAATGGCAGTTCTGAGGATTGGGTCTGAAGAAATGGTTGTTAAACATTTTGCTGTGCAAGGGAAGAAAAAGGGAGGGGATGGGAAAAGCGAGATAAGGTTTGTCATTCAAATGAAACACAGAATAGCCTCACCTTAAATCTTTAAATCTGCATCAATTATAATGCCTTGTTCACTTGCAAATTTCACTTTTAGATAAAGAATCATGGCTGGTTTGTTTGCCATTCCTATAGCCAGAGACAAGCTTCACTTACTCCCCTTTTATTTTCAATGACTAAGACTGAAAGAGCTAAATTACATTTCCTCCCCCCTATGGAAACCTGATGAACCAGTGTGAACCTGCACCTGAGAAACCCCGGGAACGCTGAGGATTTGGCCACACAGATTGGACAGTTGGATGCTTAATTGCGTTCCGGGCACAAAGCCTGCTTGAATGCGCGTCTTTTATGAAGTGTGTGGGAGGCCAGCACAAAAAATTAGACCCCATAAAGGTGCCAGAAGGAGGAGAGCGGTGCAAAGGCGTTGCAGTGCCTGTCTCTGCTGTGCTGGAGAGCATCAAGATGCCCATCTCAGAAGCCCTCTGAAAAATGTACCCTCAGCATCAGCCTGGAGCTCATAAGAAAGATGCAAAGATTTGCTGTGGGTGCTGGTAGAAACCTGGATGAACAGTTATTTATGGAGCTGATAAATAAGGCTGGTGCCAGGAGCAACAGCAGAGCCAGACCTTAGGGAAAGAGAACTTGAATGGACGTGAGGGGACAAGCAGAGCACAGGTAGAGCAGCACGAGTAGCTGAAGTGTGCTGGGAGCACATACACCCTGCAATGGAGATGTTCCTTCAGTAAGAGGGTTCAGTCAGAGATGGAGCTGAAAACTGAATTTTGGTCAAGACAGGGAAGTGGTGAAGAACAAGGACTCACTGGCATAATTGGATGAGTTCAGGAAGTGCAAATTTTGTCAGATAAAAGGGCCATGATTTTTCAATTTGCTAAAAGATTAAATTAGCAGTGTACCACCCACTCCATGTCCATGTTTGCACTTTCCCAGGCCTTGCAAAGTAGATGGTACACAGCCTTTTTCTGGATGGGAGCCTCCTTACTACTCTCTGTATGTATCCCCGCATGAATTGCTGTGGATGCTTGTAGCTGGAGCAAGATCTGTGCCTCCCAGACAAAGTAGCCCCTTATGTCTGCCCCCACCTACCACCTTGGCCACTTGGCGAAGACACATTGTAGTACTGGCACACAGATGCTGGTGCTTGCTTCAGTCACGAACAAGCATAGTGTGGTATAAACAGACATGTTAATATTTTGAGTTTCAAGACCTTTTCAATCACCTCCTCATTATATTTCGTAGTCGCAACCCAGCTGAAGCACAAAAAGCCAGTATAGTTAGTGTCCAATATATCTTACGGTGCTCACTCAGGATTTGTAACTCGGGGCTGTCCTTGGACTCTAAATCAGGACATGAGTGAAGTCCATTGAATGATCCCATTAATATAAATGGCACTAAAGTTAAAAGCAGGGCTCCGTGAAAGGACTTTTGATACACTGGCTGCCGTCGCCCTCGAGTCAGCAGGTGGCATTATAGAACAATCAGGAATCCCCAAACCTTGGCCGCTTCCCGCCCGCAGCCCCAGACCTGAGCCCACGGGGGAATGAGCATGAAACCCGCCTGTTCAGCACAGCTGAAGCCGCACAATGAGCACTTGCCAATTAGGGCCGGGGCTATTGTCTGCGAAAGGTCAAGTACTGGCCTTGCTGAAATCTTTCAACACCGGCTCCAGCGCGATTGGGACTTAATATATTTTATACAGCTGAAAACTTGCTCGGCCCTACGCAGGGCAGAGCCAGCCTTTCCTCTGCCCTTCCCCCGTATTCCCCAGGCCGGCAATACGTGCTGGGAAACCGCAGCGAGGGAGGAACCTGGCTTTTTAATCTGCTACCACCTCCCTCCCTGTAGGTATTGTGGAAGAACTGAGTTGTTGGCAGGGCAGTAGAAAAGGAGGTGGTTTGGCAATGTGGACCAGGGGAGGGTGTTTGGGACTGGGTTTGTTTTACCATCTCCCAAGAGATTTTCTTTATAACTCTGGTGGTACATGTTTTTACAGCTTACTACTTTTAGTATCTGTCACTGGAAAAGAATAGATGGTCTAGATACATGGGGAAAAAAAAACATGTGCAAGCAGCAACACGTAACCAACAAAAAGAACATTTTCCCATGAAATACCCAAGTGATACAGATGTTGCAGGGTGCTCAAGGAACTGCAGGTTAGGGAAAGACTCAGCGCTTCTGGCTAGCTTTTGGATCCAGAGGCTGCAGATGAGAGCCTTCAAGCTCCCTTGGGTCTGATGCCAGATGATCCATCAGCCTAATGGCCATGCCAAGACATGGTACCTTCCAGCAGCTGTAGCTGGCAAGGATGTCTTCCCAGACTCCGAACCAGAAACTGGAACTCCATGTGTGCCTATAGTCCCAGTGCTGTAATTAACTGCTGCATGGACGAGTATTGCCTGGTGGGTTCTTGGTGACACAGGGCTTTCAGTGTGCACAGAGGCAGAGATGAATCCCCTCCCTCAATTCCCAGTGGATGATGAACGCCTGGTGTTACTCCTTTTGCCCCTCCATTTGGGGACAGCCGTTGTTAAAGCAGATGGTGTCTTTGATTCCCAGGCCACAGTGATTAGTGACTGTGGTGTCCCCGCGGGCTCTGGGCTACAGTGTCCCTTTGGGGGTGCAAGTTCAATTTTTAAACCCCTGCACAAGAGCTGACCTTTGTTTCCACCAGTGGCACAATTAGGATGGACTCAGGGTGGTCGCGGGGAGGACCTCAACCTTCTTGTAATTGCTGGTGACAACGACCACAGGCTGGCATAGGACATGGCCCACATCCTTGTGTTGTCACCACTGTGCTGTGTGACTTCGAGAGGACGTTTTCCAGTGGGCACTGGCCTGGAGCCAGGCCACAGCCCAAGTTACTGGTTAAACCCGTGGTTTTAATGTGCTAATCCCCAAGTCTGAACTACAGGTACTGTGTGTCTGTGTGTGTGTGTGGTCTTGAAAACTCACCAGTCTAGTCGCAAATTAAAAAAAAAACGAAAACACTATAATATTTGCCCATTTGTTGCCACGGTGATGAAGGAGCGTGGGACAAAAGAAAGATATTCCGGTTGCCCCCGGGCCTGTGAACAAGCAGAATCAGAGAGAGTGGGTGAGAATGTGCTGTTAATTGTAACCAGAAATGCAGTAGGTCAGCCACCATCACTGCAAAGTGTTCTTCAAACCTCCTTTCACGTCCCGAAATGACATCCTGTAAAAGCTGGTGAAAGCACTGACAGCGGGACTTCCATTGTACCAGGCGAGACTTGGCCCATAAATTAAGCAAACTGAAAATTTAGCCTTGCTCCCTCCAGGTATTCGTTTTCCTCACTCCATCGATAACCTGGCAGGAGCAGATCTTGAACCAAATGTTATCTCGGCGCTGCCAGGACTTGCTGGCAGCTGGAGGGGGAAGGCAGCGCTGCTGACTCCCGGAGATAACAGGTGGAATGCAACAGGCGCTGCTTTTGTCTGCCATAACTTGCACTTCAAGCTCTCAGATGCTGCCGGGCCCTTTGCTGTCCCAGCCTGCAGACCCTGCCAGACAGAGCACCTTCCTGCCAGCCTGGACAAACGCATGCAAAAGAAATCCGAGGCATTTCACAACTTCCAGGTTCTGACATCATTGAGAAAAATGCATAACCTCCCTATAAAACCCCTGCCCCCATGCATTTGTTGTGCTAAGGAGGCACATTGCTGCTTCTTGTGTACAGAACATGGGCTCAGAAATTAACTGTAATTGTTGGTTCTCATTCTGTACATGCACAACATTTGGCATGAAAAGTGTCTGCATCTTCTGTAAATCCCTCTTCAATTATGTGGAAGTGTTGGGTTTAATTTAATCCATGGCTGCTCCCACGGAGCTTAAAAATAAAATAACATAAAAACAGAACCACCCAAATCAGTCATAGTATCTTGGTCATGTTTATGTTATCTATATATATAGTTAAATTTGCTCCTATATAGTTGGAAACCTGAAGCCCACTCTCAGAGCTACCTAGTTTGTAAAGTTTCAAAAGGCTGTTGGATCCATGTGTAGTTGGCTCTTCTGAGAAATAATTTCTCAGAAGAATGTCTAAACCTACATTCTTCTATTTGCAAGAACCCAGAATGCGATGCAACCTTCAGACCACAATTCCACAATCATGAAAAAGCTAATACCCTTGGTTCATGGCCATAAGGATGCCCAGGCACAGTATTTTTAGAGGCAGTATTACATAGCTCTTGCTAGGTAAAATGGATTTTTCAAGAAGTGAAAGGGCAGTGTGTTAAAAATGTGCCCAAATTAAATGCGGTCTTATTGATGTAGTTTTAAATACAAAGCTGGTCAATATAAAGGTCACAGGATCTGGCTTACAGTCATCAGAGATGGAAAAATACCTATCAGACAAAGCTCTACAAGGGCAGAATCCGGTGCCTCCTAAGAGAGGACTGGCTCTCATCTTTCATTGTTCTTTCTTCCATTAACTTGATCTTTGATCTCAGTTCCTGTTAGAAATATCTGTAAACAGTGATGAAGTCCTAGGCCATTAACCAGATGTTTAACATAGTGAGAAGATCCCTGCCACTAACAGACCATTTGATAAAGAAGACTCATACAAGAGCAATAAATAACAAAAACAACAATAATAATAACAATAATGATCTTCAGGAAAGAAGACACAGTATTTTCATTTCCTGAAGGATCTGTCACTTTCGAAGCAAATCAGGCTGCTGGAAATGTGGTTCACAACAGCCCTTTCAGAATCATCAGCCTCAAGCATCCAAAGCCAACCTAACATTTTAGTTTAACAAATGTGGGAGTTCAGTTTTTAACAAATGTGGGAGTTCAGTTCAACTATATTAATTTTGTACTCAATCCACCATCAAGTCCTTGACAGAAAAGATACTTGAAGAACAGATATTACAGAAACTGACCATGTAAAAGGGTATTGCAGTGATTTTAATTTAGCCTCAGTCTATACGGGGTTCAAATCCCTGAAGCTTCCAGCCTCACACAGGTGACATGCTGGGAGCTCCTGGACCATGGCTAGTGCTGTGGAAAGATTGTGTTCTCAGGGAGAGCTGCCTGGAAAGCCTTCCCAGGAAAGATCCGGCTTAGCCCAGGCTGATGGTGTTCAGAGAAAGCTGCAAAGTGCATTTTTAAATTCATAAACTATTCCCCTGATCTAACTAATACATAACCCCACACTGGCAGTGCTCCTCACTGAGGAAGGAAGCAAGGAAAAAAAGCCAACAGTTTTACTTTAAGTTTTTATAGCCCAGTAATTTTTTACAGCATTGTAGGCAATACATAAAGGAAAGGTGTGTGGAACCATCAGGTTAGAGACTTAAATTCTATGTATTATATAGCCATGATTTATAAGCTATGGCTAAAGCATTATTTAGTCCCATTCACAATCCTGAGTATTTAAAAGTTAAAGCCTATCACTGCAAAAATGAGGCAGAGAAGGAGATCTGCTTTAAATGTACTCCTACTTACTGCTAGAGAGCTTTTATGAAGAACAGACCACAGCACTTCCTATTGCTTTACATTTTGTCCTGTTTTAGAGCCTCAAGAGTGATGTCATAACAGGGGGAAACCTGTCATGGACACACATTAAACCCTGGGCGCAAGGAAAAGACCTTTGATAACAGATATTCAGATACATAGATGGGTAATTCAATAAGGGAAGAAAATGCTGAATTAAAGACATTTTCAGAGTTACTTATATGTATGTCTCAGAAATTCTACCTCTGTTCAGAGAGGCACATGCTGAACTGCAATCAAATTACTATGTCCAGCTCTGCAATTTCAATCATTTATCCCATTTATAGGGGTCTTTTTGTCTTGAATTAGGCAAAATGTGAGCCCAACAGGAAATTAAGCAACTAAGCAAAATCAGGAAATTCACTCAAGTGGCTTAGTCAGTGGAATGCCACTGCTATCTTCAAACTAAAACTCCAAAGAGGTTGAACTGCAGTTGGATTTATTTTCAAAGTGGCTAATGTGCTTTTAATTTGTACAAGGTTGGTAACCAGGAAAAAAATACATTGCTCCCATGAAGCTTGCCTTTAATTTTTTTCACAGAAGGCCTCAGCATACAGACATACATAATGAGTTTAAAAATGTAAAAAAATCAGAACAGCTATTTTAATGACAAAGTTTGAGATGCTTGTTTTACATAAGTACCCGCTGTCTTTAGAACACTAAAAAATAACTGAAACAGAAAAAATACAATCAAAGATTGTGCTTCTTCCTCAAAACACATATCTGATGATAGCTCTTGGGGTGGGGAGAGAGGAATTCTTTTAGTTGTTTTCAGTGGCCTCCCTGCATTTGGGATCTACAGATCTGTATGCAGAGTATTTTAAGTGATTTTTCTGGGAGGACAAGCTCCATTTTTTGCTTCACAGAAAATACTTCACTGCCCTGAACCCTCAAAGCAATTTCTTGCTTGCAGATTACCATTATTATTTATCTACCCAAAGAACCTAGGAACTCTTGTGATGGTCCAGGTCCCTGTTGTGCTGGGCAGTGCACCAACACAGAATAAGTGTATAATCCTTGCCAAGAGGCATGCAAAAGCCAAGAGGTGTCTTTCTGTAGTTTAAAAATAAGACAGAGGTACCATGCCTGATCTTTATTATGATTCCAGTGGTCCTCATTATGTTGCTCTATTGCAGTTTGAAATCAGACATTTTCTTGTGATTTTAAATAAGTACTGCTGCTTACACAGCAATGCACTGCACTTGATTTAAACTAAGCCATGAGATGCTTCATTAGCTTCAAGAGGAAACCATGGAGCCTCGCCCTGTGGGTAACAGGTTTGGAGCTGGAGGGTTTCACTGCTGCTTTCCGAGCCCAGTACCTGTGGCACACTCTTCCTGCTCAGTTCCTTCTTTCTGGGAGTAAGGCTTTGTGGGCAGCCTTTGATGGACTTGTAACAACCCCAGTGTGGTATTCAAATAACAGTTATAATTAAATCTTCTGCCTTTAACCAACAGTATTGCAGATGAGGGAGGAAAAAAGCATAGATTTAGACAAGATATAAGGAAGAAATTTTTTATGGTGAGGCTGCTGAAGCACTGGCACAGGTTATCCAGAGGTGGATGCCCCATTCCTGGACACATTCAGGGCCAGGTGGGCTGGGGCTCTGAGCAACCTGATCAAGTTGAAGACATCCCTGATCATTGCAGGGGTGTTGAACTAGATGGCCTTTAGAGGGCCCTTCCAACCTAAGCCATTCTGTGCTTCTGTGATAACACACAGCCACTGTTGCGTGTCATCTGTGCCTGTCTGTGCATATCTGTACACGATGTAACAGATTTAAAACCAGTTGGGCAACTTCAACTGAATTTGGTAGAGGTTAGAGATCTTTCGGAGATTGCACAAAATTCATGGAAGTACCTAACTGAATAGAAAACACCCTGCAAGTATTTCCACTGAAGACAAGGCCTCTTAATCAGCTCCTGTGGTCTCAGACAACA
The DNA here is from genome assembly GCA_013399875.1 of Gymnorhina tibicen. Taxonomy (NCBI): domain Eukaryota; kingdom Metazoa; phylum Chordata; class Aves; order Passeriformes; family Artamidae; genus Gymnorhina; species Gymnorhina tibicen. The sequence continues at coordinate 987,158 of VXAZ01010275.1, read as the reverse complement.
GAGAACACAGAAAAAAAGCCCCAAACTTGTGAGGTTTTCTCCTACCCCAAGTGCAGAAAAAGTTTCAGCCAGGACTTGCATCTTAGTCAGTCAGCCTTGAAACAAATTCAAAAGACACCAAGTTTCATTTAAACAGATTTTAAAATGTATCAACTCCAATATTATCTCCTCCCTTCTTCAGAAACATCCTAGATGTCTCATAGTTCAAAATGCACAACGGTTTATGTGGGCACTTGGAGGTGATGAAGAAACCCCTCTTTCTACAGGACTGATGGATGTCTCTTGCTCTCTTGCACAGGGTTGATTGGGGGTCAGGAAGACATTTCCCTCCCAGTCAGGGAAACAGGGGCATGAAGATTCATTTGTCTTTTTTTTATCCCCTTCCTCTATAGCCAGTGGCCCGGCTGACCTCCTGAATCATTCAGGTCATCATAAAAAAGCCTCAGGCCATGGTGATCACTCTTGTTTTCTGCTTGTGAAACATAGGTTACTCTCCTGAGAATGAAAATGCTTTAGTTTAATTGAAACCTTTGGGCTTAATGTATGAGTACCTTTGTTAAATGTAAAGGCCTGAGGTAAGCAGAGGTCACACTGGATGATCTTATGTGCAGTTCAGTGTCTGGGGGGCTGAAGAGGCAGAACAGCTTTTGCTTTATTGAAAGGTAGACAGAGCAGAACAGGCTGTGAAGGGCTTTGCATGAAAAGATGGGGAGTCTGTGGTTGATACAACAAAAATAGAGCACAAAAATAAAGCCACCAGAGTTAGGAGGAGAAGGATCATGTGGCTAAAGGACATGGCTAGACAGGCACTGCAGCAGAAGTCAGTGGGTCTGGATGGGATGAGATTGGGTTAGTTGAGGGGAAAACTGAGAAGAAATGAAGAGTTGTGTTTGAGTCACAATGGGCTCGAGCTGTCACTTACGTGTCTGGGACAGGATTTCTGACAGGCTACGATTTCAGCTGGAGCAGAGCAGGAAAGTCTGGGAGCATGAGTAGAAATGTGGTGTTTGAACTGCCTTCTGCAGGGGAAATTATCCAGAAATGTAAGATGTAAGAGAAAACCCTTCAATACTTGAATATACCCAATGATTAGTATGCACAAATCTATGTGAAGAATTCATGGTTAAAATCTTGGGTACATATCACTCTGCTTCGCTGAAACACAAGGAAAATTCATCCCTAAATCCCTGTTTTGATTTGAGGATTAAAATAGTTCCTGCTTTATCTAACCACAGTCAATTTAGGAATGAGATGAAGTGACATATGGATATTATTGGCTTGCAATCACTTTGTTCTCCAGTAAAGTTTCATGTTTGAAAGATCTTTGTTTCCTGAGAGATGGTAAAAGATATTAAGGCCTGACATCATGACACTGCCCAGTGCACATTTTCCACCACTTCACAGCAGAGCTTAAGGCAGAATAAAAGAAAATAATACCTATGCAGGTATAAAAAATTCTAACATTTACAAAGTATTTATCCAGTGTCTTTCCACAGGAAAATTAGTTTGCTAATTGCTCTCTCAGATTCCTGGGTAAATAAAAGCAGAAAACTACCAGAACAGTGCTAACTACCATCTCCTTGAAACAAAAACCAAAGTGAGACAAAACAAACTGTACCACAACAACAATGAAAACAAGAACAACAGCAACAACAAAAACAAACAACAAAAACCCCCAAAATGAAGCAAAACCAACCAAAACCAAACCAAACCAAAAAAACCCCCAACCTCAACTCATAAAAAACAAGAAGCAGATGAAATGGCTCTTACAGAAATTCTATATTAAGGATGGTGAACCATAACAAGTGTGATATGTTGTGAAGAGTGGGCTTTAAGTAACAGGGCTTATTAATCAAATTTATTTGTTAATGATATGCCTTCCCTATGCCTTGTATTGGAAATCACTAGAGGAGTTTGCAGGAGCTCTGCAAGCCCTGTCCTGGCAGAAAATCTGCAAACCTGAGAACTCCAGCAGCAAGATGCATATACCTGAAGCACCTGTGCTGCCCCTGGCTTTTTCAAGGAGACACAAATTGGGGAAAAGTCCTGGGCTGAGAAAGAGCTCAGCCAGGACATGAACAAGCCATTTGGAAAAGCAGATGAGTGTTGGAAAGGGCTAGGAAGGAAGTGCTGTATGCTGCAAAAAGAACAAGGCACTTGGAAACGAATGTAGGAAGGACTAGAAACTTGAGTAGGCAGAAGATGCTTTGGCTGAACTTTTAGTGGTTTAGAGTTCTCAGGAGTGGGGCTGTTCCTCAGGGACTGCAGTGAAAAGCTGAACAATGCTGTATTGGCTCAGCACAGGGAGCTGGACTGGCCCTTTCTGAAATCCGGTGGCTAATTCATACCCTGAAAAAGGAAGTATATCCTGGCCAGTTGGCTCAATTTAAGAAGAAACAGGCAACTGTGAAGCTGGAATAACAGGTAATGGAGGTGAAAGGCTGGGTGTAAGAAAAGTCAGCTGTTTTCAGGGGGCACGGGATGGAGTCACCCTTCCATGAAATCCAATATAAACTGATCTGGTCATGATTAGCTCAACATTTTCAAAATCCTTTTAAGAGTTCACAAGGAACATAATATCTAGCCAGCTCGTAATGGTATGTGAGAGACCCCTGACTCTAATATCCCAGGATGTCAGCCCTCTACTTGTTTCAGATTTTGATGCTGAACACTGCTCTGCTTCTCAGTTCCAGCTTATTTATTCAGCATTCTTACTGCTTTATCTCATTTGTAGCAAGCCTGTGAATGTCAGTATGGAAAAGCACATTATACAAGAACTTCATCTATTTGAGCAGTCTGAGCAAGGTTTACATTAAACCCACCAACTGATACATATAATTAGTGGCAGAACTTCCTCTTGTGCCCAGAATCTGTGAAACTGCTCAACAGAGAGAATGGAGAAGTGTGAAAAGCAGCTTTGATGAGGCTCAGCCATGCTCAAACATCCCCTCAAAACAGGAAGAACATCACAGTGAACTTAATACCCAAGCAGTGTCTCCTGTACCTGCTCTGTGTCAGACTCCAGAGTCAGTCCAGTGTCTTTCTTCACCCCCTTGCGTGGGGACTCTCTGGGCTGGGAGATGGAATCCACATTTCCCCCTTGCTCCTCAGGGGGAGTGCAAAGTGACCCTGAGGGAAACAGGATCAGTGAAGGATGTTATTGGATCTGGACTCTTTCTGACATGCCTTCATAAATTTGTCTTTTAAAACAGAGGCCCCTTTGCCACCATATATATTTTACAGGAAAGCAGATGAATGGCCAACAGTGATTGCTACAAGAAGAGAAATACCATGATTTGGGGTAAATTTACCTGAGACTTGCTATCCCAACTGAGACCTGCTATCCCAACCCACTTGTCTTGCTTCTGTAGTTCATTGTTAAAAGAACAGTGTATGCAGTAAATTCACTGACTTTTGGCTTACTAATGTTGATCTAATCAATGTCCACAGCAAAACACTTTGCAATCAGCTTGAAATAGTGTTGGAAATACTCATCTGACCCTTACGAGCAGTTGTGCACGTTACAGAGTGTCTGAAATATTTTTGCACTTCATGACCCTACATCAAATAGCTGCTGGGTTCCTTATCTACAAACAGTATGAAAATAATAACAAAAAAAGAACTGAGTTGCATAGTCTTCTCTGCTTCCCTTCCTGATCTTAGCTGGTAATTTGCCTAGATAGGCAGCAGTTGTAACACACACCCATAGCATTAAGGTCTGTCTGTTGTTTTCGCCCGAGAGGCAATGCCAGAGTGTCACTCATGCCTATCTGCCACGTTCTAAGGAGGAGAAAACACTCCCTTTCTTGAATACCTGGTTGCATGACCTAGGTGTGGAGACAGGAGGTTAGAGGAGCTGCTTTTTCTTTATGGAACATAGGGGTCAAGATGGACCAAACTCATCCTGTAGCAAAGACTTCCCTACTCTTAGTGCAGCAGTTTAGGTGCACAAAATAATGCTCAGAAGGACCTCTTCGAGAAGCCATGCCATCCATTGGTTCTCCAGGTGAAAACTGTGCCCTGAGGTTCATTCTGATTGCACCTATTTCAGTTTGTGCTTTATTGTAAAGACAGCTTTGTGTCTCTCTTTAGTTTGTTTTCTTTCCTCTCTCTCTTTTTTTTTCTTTTTAATTTAGAAACCTGCCTACATTCGTGTCTCACTGTTTTGTTGGAAACAGATGGCCCTTCCTGAAGACACACAGTTGAGTGAACAGACACGGACCACTTTACCATGTGGTAGCATGTTTGTAATTAGATATTTAAAGTGCTAGACAATTACTATCGAACCTTGTCATGAGGGAAATTTAGGTCTGTGTTTACCAAGATCTGAATTATAAACTGGATCCCTGCCAGGGCTTTACTCTTGGGTATAAAATGAAAGAAGACTCTGGTTGAATACTGAGTGACATTGATTAGAGCTACCACCTGCCCTGTCTCAGACATGATCATTCACTCCTGTCTCCCACCCTGTCCTGTAGTTTTTGTTGACCACTGTATGTGGTTTTCCCATCTGATAAGTTTTGGGATCGTAGGAGGTACCACCTCTGTAACATCTCTAGTTAAAGGCTCATCTTCCCACCTGGTTTTGGACTGCAAAGAGGTAAAAGCAGTTCCCAGAAGAAGCCAGTATAGAGCCATTGTCACCTTGGGAAAAAAGCAGATAAAGTTGGAGAGGAGATCGGAAAGTGATAGATCAGGGGAGAAATTACAGGGGAGCATTACAGAAGAAGAGAAAGAAGTTCCGAGAGTTATCTCATGCATAACTTAGTTTAACTCCTGTAAAGTTTTGCCCTAGATGGAAATACCCAGCCTGTGGAAGCTGAGAGCAGCAGCACTGGCTGCTGGGGAAGCGCAGCTGTGCCCGTTTCTCGTGCCTCCCCCAGTGCTGCAGCCACGGCTGTGACTGAACAGTTGCAATCAAGAAACTTCAATTTCAGCTACACCAAGTTCCCTCTGGTTTTACCCTGCTTGAAACAGAAATAGTATAGGAGTCTGGAGGAAAGTATCATGGAAACACTAATGTTTGAAAACTATGGAAATGGCTGAAGTAAAACCGGTTTTACGTCAAAATCTCACCCCTGAGCTGCTCTACTCCAGTGGAATACTTACAATGGTTGTGAAAGACAAATTATATCATGACTTTATTTAAAAAAAAAAAAAAAGTTATTTCTAAATTTGGATAAGGATTTAGCAATGAAATGCTTCAGGGATAACTTGTGTTCAATGGGGAATTCTGCGAACAAAAACTGATTACAGGATGGAGCCAAATCCCTGCCAAGGATACGGACAGGATCATGGAAGCAGATGAACTACAATTTCCCATGCACCAGAATCCACAACAAGGCCAGGAGCAAAATGAGCACAATCACAAAGCATTTCAAGAGCCAGGGCTGAGCGATGGGAGAAAGCTGTGTACTTTCTTCTGTGTACCTGTAATCGCTTGCAAGATCTTTCTGAAGAGAGGTATGTGTTGATCTCACAGAGAACTAGAACACTGATTTAAATATTCATTGTATAATCAGGGAGAGGAATCTTGGAAAACTACGTGAAAAAAGTACTGTGGGGTTGTACAGAGTGCAAAAGATGGGAGGACAGTGATGAAGGCCAGCAGCAAAACCTGGTTATGTTGTTTAAAATAAAATTGGATTTAATTTATTGGTCTCTTAAGGTTAAAATTTGAAAGTAAGCTAGCCAAAGTAAGCATTTCCCAGGAATACAGTTTTGGTTTGGACTCTGCACTGCGACGTTAACTCGGGTATCTATCGCAGTGTTGTCCTGTAATTCAGCAAAATCTCACAGGGCAATAAGGTAAATTCAGCTGAAAAACTCGTGGGTCGAAGGAAAGGTGAGTGAAATACAACTCCATGTGCAAACACAGAACAGGTTGCAGAAGGCTGAAACAACAGATGGTTGTCACAGGGACAAGAAGAGCTTGCTAACAGTTACCACGAATAAGAAATACCTGCAACCGCACTAATGTTAGGCCTGTGGGCAGCAGTAAATCAGGGTTTGGTTTCTCATGACGTTAAGGATTATGCACCCACATAAAGCAGCCTCTGCCCTGACAAGTGCACGGTGTAATTGTTGTCCAAACACATCCCACTTCCTCACTCCGGCTGACTCACGGCCGCCTCTGAGAAACTCCCATAGGAACGTTTCTTGTGGAGTGAGCAGCAGGATGTTGGGCGGCTTTCTGCCCTCCATTTTTGGGGGGCGAGGAGGAACTCCCGGCGGGTGTGACTGGAAGCGGAGAGCGGGCAAGCAGAGGGCAGTGTAAGCACACGGACACGGCGCCGGGAAGCGCCGGCTCCAGGGAAGGGAACGGGAGCGGCGGGAGCGGCTCAGGCCGGGGGGCTCTGGGGACAGCCTCGGATGTCACCCCTGGTCCCGCCGCACCTCGGCCTGGTTGTGAAAGGCAAACACATTATAATGACTTAATTATTAAAAAAAAAAAAAAAAGTTATTTCTAAATTTGGATAAGGATTTAGCAATGAAATGCTTCAGGGATAACTTGTGTTCAATGGGGAATTCTGCGAACAAAAACTGATTACAGGATGGAGCCAAATCCCTGCCAAGGATACGGACAAGGACCGTGGAAGCAAATGAACTACAATTTCCCATGCACCAGAATCCACAGTGAGGCCGGGGGCAAAATGAGCACAGGCAGAAAGGGTTCCAAGAGACAGGAGGAGAAGGAAGAGAAATTGGAAGAGGAGGAAGAGGAAAAGGAAGAAGACGAAAAAGACGAAAAAGAGGACGAGGAGGGTACGCATCCCCCCTGCGGCTCCATCCGGGCACGCGATGACGTCATCCCCCTGCACGCCCCGCGCCCCTCCGCACGCGCGCTGCCCAGCCAATGAGAGAGGCGCGCTGCCGCAAGGCTTCCTGGGGGCTGTAGTCCGGCGCGCGCTCCCCGTCGCACCCGGCACCACAGCTGTGCGTCCATGCCGCGACCGCGGCAGCGCCCGCCCCCGCCCCTTTGTGGGCGGGGCCGGGCCGCGCCGCCGGCCAATGGTAGAGTGGGTCAAGGTTCGGCGGGCGGGCGGCGCGGCCAATGGGCGCGGGCGGGCGGTAGAGGGGGCGTGGCCGGCGGTGTTTTGTTCGGTTGCCACTGAGCAGCCCGGTCCATACGCGCGGGGGAGGCGGCGCGGCCGCGCAGGTACCGGCCCCTGCCGTGGGGGGGCACGGGGCGGGTGGTGCAACGAGCGCCGTCGGCAGGTGCCAACAGTCGGGCGGGTAACAGGTAACAGCCCTGCAGGCAACAGCCGGACAGGTAATAACAGCCCTGCAGGCAGCAGCCGGACAGGCAACAGCCCCGCTGGCGGCCCGCAGGCAGTGCGGGGCACAGGGGAGGCGGCCCGGCCATCCTCGGACCCCTCTGCGGAGCCCAGGAGGCCGTGGGCTCCGCGCAGCTCCGGGCGGGCGGGGCAGCGAGCGCGGCCCGGGGGACCCTGCGGGGCGGGGGTGTCACCCCGAGGCTGCGCTTCCCCGCAGCGGCACCTCCTGCTGCCGCAGGGCTGCAGGCTGCTCATCCCTCCAGTTACCTCGACAGATAGGTAAAGCGGTGTGGATATTGTGCATTTTGTTGTTAGTGTCGGTGCTCGGCCCGGGCCGCGCTCCCCCCGCACCTCCGGGGCTGCTGCCGTGCGCCCGCTGAGAGCCGGAGGCGGCGGCCCCTCCGGGAGGCAGAAAGCCCGTAACCCCCAAAAATTAAGTTATTAGCGTTCATAGGCGCTGCTGGGGCGGGATCCGGGCCGGCTGCGCGGCGCTGCCGTGTCTCCCAAGGCCCTGGTCTGGCCCGGCCGTGCGGGGAAGGGAAGGTGCCCGGCCCCGACGGGGCTCGGACATTCCTTTGTGCTGCTGCCCTGCAAACACATGTCTGCAGGCACGTACCCCGGCGATTTTGAGGCGATTCCCCCCTGTTTGGCTCAAGGATAGTTACCTCTGAGGAGGTACATGTTTTTCCATAATAGCTGTCTTCCATAATGATTCCTGGGTGGAAACGGTGGTTATTTTCTTCCTTCCCTCCCCTCTCCAATAGGAAAGTTGATTTCTAGTTTATGGCCCCGAAGTGTAACGACTAGTTGGGCTCGGTGGGCGAGTGAATGGGCTCTTTGTGTTACCCCAGCTTTTCTAAGGGCAGTAACATGGCTTTGTTCGGGTTATTTGGCTTATTAAATGTGTTCTGGCCTGCTGGAAGGCTGGATAGAAATGTGTGGTTGAAATTCGGGGTGCTATTTCAGGAAGTCTATGAGATAGAGCAGCTGCCCGCTTGTGGAGGCTTCTCAGGATTGATGTTCAGGGATCTGAACTCCTGGGGTTGGGATGGAAAAGTTGAGGCGTTTTCCCCTTTAGGGAATGACATCCCCATCCCAGCATTCAGAAGCTTTGGAGCAGCACCTCAGCTTGGGGTTGCAGGGTTGAGAGGGGCTGGGTGATTCTGACCCATTCGGTCCCTGGCTTTCACCATGAGTGCTAGGCCTGGGGATGAGTTGAGCCAGCTGGTCAAATCCATTTTCTGGTTCGCTGTGCTTACATTAAAATTAGCTCCTGAGAACACTTATTACGGCCTTTACTGTTGCATTGCCTCCTGTTCATTTGCCTGACAGAAAATATTTTTGTCAGAAAAATATGCCATTTTTGGCAAGAACCAGTAAGTTTGTATCTCTTGTGGCAAGCTGAACTGTTTCTGGGTGTGTTTTAATTGTGAATGGTCTGCTTGCTTCGAGTTGGGCTTATGAAATGTGGAGCACAATGTTTGCTGAATAGCAAAAACTTTCCTGATGAAGCCTGTTACTTGATTTGGTTTTATTGGAGGTGCAGTGTACTTGTTCAAGCCCAAAGAGCTTGTATCCTTAGTTACTGAGCTTCTAAAAACTCTTGGAAGAATTGCACTCAGAGCCAGGAAACTAAAACATACATTCCCGAGTAGCTCTCCAGAAGCTGGTGGAACTCTGAACTAGAAAATGGATTTACTACTCACTTGCTTTGAATTTCTGTGAAGTACGGTTCATATTAACATGTCTGCTATTTTTAATGAGCCCTATTTTTTTGCGTCAGCAGCAAGATGCTACTCTTCATCATATGGAAGTAAATGCTGCCTATTAGACATAAACTCAAAATAGTGATCTGCAAGATCAGCCCCTAATGATATGAAACCCTTTTGGGATGTTCCTGTGGTAATATGGCAGTCCTCTAGCGGCCTTTACCTGCCAGTGCTTAACCCATAGTTATTGTCTCTTTAACTGGGGGATTGAAGTTGGTTAAGTAATTGTAAAGGGATATTTTAAGTTCAGGATGGTTAAACTTGCCGACTTCCTTTTGAAAAGCTGTTTTTCTGCAGGGTACTATGATTCAGAAGAATGAGGAGGCTGAAAGAAGAAATATTTATATTTGCAACCATTGTGTTGAGCTTTGGAAGTTTAGCAGAGGTGTAAAACTATATTTATGAAAACATGGTGGGCAGATAAAGTGAAAGCCTGACTGTATGAGAAGACTGCAATTTATTGCATGGATTGCTTTATTTAAAACAAAACCTTGAAGGATTTATTCTTTCCTTTAGGAATTCCTTGAGAGTCTGGTAGCCATTACTGTGGCTCCCTTTTTTAGTCCCTTCTCCTTTTCCCTTCTCTGTGCTTTCTCCCCCTTCCTCTGTTGCCTCCCCCCAATCTACATTCCTTTGTGTTAGCAGTGATGATGGCAGTTCTAGTCACCTCCTGTGGTTTGATAGATTATTCCCTTTAGAATCATGGTGTACTTAAAACTTTCCAAACACAATTCTTTCCTTGCTCCTCCACTTTTTTGATGCTGGCTTTGAGTTTTGTTCTAAGAATTTGTCCTCTCTGGTTCTGCTTTGAGTTGTCTTAAATACTAGTAACAAGTCTCCTTAAGCCTTTAGTGGAAAATATTAGTATTTATGTTATGATTTACATTTTTCCTGTGCATGTTGATGGTCATAATATAAACAGAAATTTTGTATTTTGGCAACAGTGAGCTTCTCTCTCCCCTGCAAGCTCGCAAGTTCTGTGCTTTCTTTGTAGACAAAACTTTGCTTGCTTTAAACTGTAATTTTTATTTTTGTGAAAAAAACCTTCTTGGACTGTTTTTTGATTACTGTATTCTTGAGATCTGATAGTCTTGTAAGAGTGATCTTGCAGGTACTGTACTTGAAATAGAAGAGATTCCTGTCCATTGTGGAATTATGTGCAACTTTTACTTTAGATGTTGTAAGTAACAGAATGTTACTGGAGGGGTGAAACTACTCACAAAAACCTGTGGAGGGCTTTCTGAGCACTCCTGAAGGAAGGGTTAATCGGCAGAAGGAAGCCCTGTTCAATGTTAGGGAAGAAATTCATCCTAGAAATACAGGTGGTTGAAGTCGGTGTAGAGTCTGATACTTCCTTGGTAGGTAAGTTTTAATCTCTTGACTCTGCACCTGTGAGGGAGCCATTTACATGGACAGTGTGCTCTTGTGGTTGTCATAAAGTTTGTGTCCTTAATGAGATCTTAGCACTGAAGTACTGCAATCCAGTGATGAGTCTGTTTAAAAAAAAAAAAACCACCTTCACTTTGTTGGTTTCTCTTAACTGTAAACACTTGTAGGGGGATTGAGACAGTCACATTTTCAGAAAATGGTTTTCTTTAAGGATTTTCTTCTCACTCAAGAGGAGGTCTGTAAAAAAAAAAGGGGGGAGGAGTGGCATATTTTTAACTCCTTTCTAGGCTGCTCTACAAATTTTTTTGTGATGATCCAACTGGATATTTTGGTACTGTTGAGAATAGAGAAACCTGAAATCAAGGTAACTGTCAGCTCTTAACATAGTCATTTCTACATTTGGTGCTGTTTTGTCTTTTTTTGGTCGTTTTGGGGAATAATATCATTAGCAAGCTGGCAAGAAGCTGCTCAGCTAACTGCTAATGCTTTGCAGTGGGTGTAAATAACTTCTGAAGGCCATGTTTCTGCTAATTTTTAGGTTGAGGGGAGGAAGTAGGCAGGGTTGTTACTAAATACATTATCTGGGTTATGGCTCTCAGTTTACTGACAGCACTGTTTTTTAAGCAAGCAGTTGAATATTATGCTTTAAGGTAATATGAAGAGTTTCAGTTAGGATATTTTCTGAGTTATAAAAACAAAACTAATATAATTGGCTTTCTGCTGTTTAGACTTGAGAGTATTTCAGTGAAATGCAGCTGCCATGTTTTGCATGTTGGGTGTTAACAGTAAGATCAAGGGTTCTGATCACCTGATGTTCACATCATTGCTCTGAACCTCATATGACAGGTTTAAGTGAAAATTAAACTGTAGGAAGGCACTGGGGAGAATTCTGTCAGTGATGTATCAGGCCCAGAGCTTGGGACATCTAGTACCAGTGATGGCAACTGCTCTTCAGTGTGTGGGTCTGTCTGTACAGATAGAGCCAAGGGTGTGAAATCAAACAGCATTTTGCCTAGAGCTGTCATTAGAAGTGTCATTTGCAAAACTGACTCTGTGTACCAAGACCTACATGTCATTGTGGGAAGGGCGTTTGAGATGGAAGAAAGCTGTTTCTGCATTTGCTGAGCTTCAAAATTGGAACCCAGCTGGTACAGGAAATAGTTGAAGAAATAACTGCAGCACCACTGTCTATACCTTTACTTCTGTGCTTCAGCCTTAGATCTGTGATGCTGGAAGACAGGATCTGAATTCCATTTTTTTAAAGGAATACTTGTTTCTCCTTAAGACTCCCCTCATCCAGCCAGCCTTGACAACTGACTTGCTGTTTATTTGTTAATTCACTTCAGTTTTCTTGGGTTATGAAAGATCACATTCTTAACTTGCCCATTTCTACGTTAAAGTGAAGGTATTAAAAATGAAGGAAAACCTTTACTGTCCTAATAAGACCTCATACAACAGGGCTGTAGCTTCTCTTCTACTGTCACCTCCCCTTGAACCATGAATGGGAATAATAGAAACTTCTGTTGGTGTTATATTAACTTTAGGTCCCTGATTTGCATCTCAAATAACATTGTGAACAGCATTAATGCCTTTGAGGGGTTTGGGAGGTTTTTTAATTTGTAGGGTAAATGTATTTTTTAACCTAATTGGGCAGTTCAGATTATTATTGCATCATGTTTAATTTTTGCTCTGCACAGCTTGTGTTGATGTCAGTGGCTCTAAATCATTCCTTCAGTGCTGTGCACATGTGTTATGTTTCACCTTCTTAACTGTGGCTTCGGATTTTGTCTTGGTAAAGTATTCATCCATCTCATACAGTTATGACTGGATACTGTATGGTATTTTTGTTTATTCTACCCTCAAAAGTTTGTTTATAATGAAAATTCTTGTTTTAAAGATTTTTTTCCTTTAACTCCTGCTGCTTTCCCAGTGAAAAATCCACTTTTCTGTTCTGTCTTCCTTCAAGGTTTCTGTTGATCTGACCTCCTTTGTTTTCAGACAGGTAAAAGTTTATCACGTTTAAAGAAGGGTACAAGTGACAAAAGCTATGTTGTTTGGATCTGTCAAACCCTGTGGCTTTATCAGTTTCCACTGTACAAAAGTGGTATGCAGAATATGGAAGAGGTTAGTTTAGAGCCTCAGGTGTTATGTAGGTTATAAAACAGAATTGTGGTGACATAGTTAAGGCAGAATGGGTCTGGATCTGGGGTTCTGCCTTCTGCAGCTCAGCATTTCTTAGTCAATATGTAAACAGCCATTTAGGTTGCAGGTGGTTATTGTATCATGTTATGTTTTCATAATGTTAGGAAACTTCTGATCTATGGACTGTTTGAGGGTGTGATTTATTGATTTTTTAAAGTGATGGTTTCCATTTAGATACCTGAGACCTATTTGTATGTTTGTATAGTGGTTTTGATGAACTGACAGTTAAAATTACAATCCTAGTTTTTAAAAAAAAAAAAAGGAACTTCTTTGCCCAGTTATCCCAGTGTGATAGCAGTGGCAAATAATTCATCGCTATCTGTTGGAATGGAGGGTAATGGTGTGTGAGCATGCATCAACACTGCTGCTGTGCTTCAGAGCATAATGTGATGCAGTATTTAGTAAATGAGAGAAGAGAGGGGTAATGAAAACAGCATTCAAGAACTACTTGCATGAATTGGCTAAAGTACAGCATGTATTTCTTGTAGTGGGAAGGGGGAAAGGAACAAGTACCCAGCACTTCATCTTTTCATTTCTTAACAGCAGTGAAATGAAACAACAAAGTTGAACCTTGATGAATTTGAGAAGTGTGAGTAAGTTGGAGGCTGAGCTGAAGTGCTGCTGCCTGTTGTAAGAGGCTACCAGAGGTTAAGAGACAACAGGGGTGTTGCTGGTTTAGAGATTCTGCTGGCACTGGAACATCAGCCAGCATGTTCCAGCTCCTGGTACTTGGCCTGTTCCCTTCTCAGGATGCATAGTAGTCCCCTTGGGCTTGGCTACATATGTGCCTGCTGACTTCATCCTTTTCTTCCATTAGCACCCCATCCTGACCAGACCTTTCTGGTTCAGTATTTGGATAAGAAATTGCTGAACTGCGGGAGGGTAAGGTGGACTGCTGCTGCTCTTCTGTTTTCATGCTTCACAAATCAGAAGAATGTAATTTAATAAAGCAGGAAAGTACCTGGATAAATACTTGTAGTACCAAACTATTATAGAGGATGAAAAAGGATAGTACTTTGTCATGTTTTATGCTTTTTAGGTGTCCTATTTACGCTTGAGCTCTTAAGAGTTAATTCTTCTGTGCTTTAATGACTTTAGATTTTGCAGTTTAAATGTGAACTGACTGGCTGTAACTAGTGCTCTTTGCTTCAACTCCCCATCTGTAGAATGCTGCATATCTTAGTTTTTATTTTGGAGTATTTGGCTGCCGTGTGCAGCATTTTCCATCCTCAGGAAGTTCTAGCCCAGCCTGAGGCAGTGGGTGTAAGGTGCACGCACATGTTTGTGTGACAGCGCCTTGACACCACATCAGTGAAAGCCATTACATCACCCTGCCGGGCTGTTAGAAGGCAAAGCACGCCTGTCTTTCTGAAGTAATGGGCTTCTGGCTTCTCTTGGTCAGAAGAAAGATGCAGAAGGATACTGCAATGTTGCTGAAACTTGCATGCTGCCATGGGAGGTGATTGAAGGGGATTTATTTCTGTGTGAAGGAAGTATGGGGCAGGTGTGACACTTTTTTGGTAATAATAAAATAACCTGATAATGCAAAACCTGAAGTTTTGATGTGAAAAATCAGAAAAGTAACTTATAGTTCATTGAAACTCAACATGCACTGTAGGAGGATAAGCAAAAACATTACAGGGGCTTGAAACTGAGTTTGTTATTAAAAAAAAAAAAGAGGGCTGTGAAAGGTGTAGACTGGTTGTGAGTCTCCTGCCCCGTACTGGTATTGCACATCTAATGTGATTCATAACAGAAGCCTGAGCAGCTCTTCTTTCAACTTAGTCCAGTGCTTTGCTGTCCTCAGCATTAAAACTTGTTCTGAATAGGAAACCAGACATCTTCCTTACTGCAGGTCAAGCTTATTGCCTAATTGCTTGGACACAGGGGACAGCTATTCCTTCCCTTGTAGTAAGTAATCTTCTAAAAATATTTGAACTGTTCTTTGGAATGTTCCTGTTTCCCCATGTCTTTGCCCTCCACCCTTGTGATACTTTTGTCCTAAATAAAACTTGTGTATTCAGGTCTTCCTGAGAGGTCATGGTTTTTTTCAGCTCTAATAATTCTTGTTGTTCTCTCAAGTTAGTTCACATTGGGCTTCAAGTGTGGTGCTCAAAGCCCAAGTCTGTACTGCAGCTGAGACTTTGTGCTGAGTGGAGTGAAAAAATGGCTTCATCTGCCCTGGAGCTGATATTCCTGTTTATGCATCCCCATACATTTGACTTTTTTACATCAGCTTAACACTCATTTCAAGGTCAGCCTGTTGATCCCACCTAGCTCACAGCTTTCTTCTGAAGAACTTGCCTTCCTGTTTGTTCATTTAATCCTGCCTGAGCATGCCTTTCAGAACTCACTTGTATCCTATTACTTGCAGAACAGTTCTCCAACTTGTCAAAGTTATGCAGAATTTTAAGGCTGTCTTGCAGTCCTTCCTGCTGTTCTCCTACATATAACAAGCCTCCTCTGCCAGCAGCAGATCACGAGAAGCACAGAAATGGAACTGAGCTGGGTTCCTGCTCTGTGTGTTCTCCCCCGCACCACTGGGAACTGCTCTCTGGCTATGATTGTCCCCCAAGGACTGCATTTGCTGTAGAACTTTTGCTTACCTCCAGCAGCAGAGGTCTGTAAAATTTAGGTGCTATTTGAAAACTGTGAGCTCACAAGTTCCTCTGTGTCCCTAAACCCTGTTACACTGATGTCCCAGTGAGCCAGGTGGGTGCTGCACACCTCTTTGTAGCTATTTAGCACTCACAAAAGGTTCCCACTCTTCCCAGAGGTTCTCCTTGAATGTGGGGGGATTGGAGACCAGTGACATGAATTTTGACCTTTTTCTGAAGGCAGGCATGGAACAAAGACAGGCCTAACCTCAAACTGATGTCCAAACATTTTTTTTTTTTTTTCAAAACCCCAACCATGTCCTGTTTCTGTCTGTATTTAAATATATCACATAATAGCCTAAATGTAGTACCTTGCAATAATTGCAGGTGTTACAGGGTGGCTGAAGTAATCTGTAGTTAGGGTTCTTTGAAGCTGTCCATTCTTAAGATGAAATTGCTCTTGCATTGCAAGCTGCATGTTGAAGGATAAGCTCCACTACTTTGGAACAGCTTTTCTTTAGAGTATTTTTCTTGGATTTGTATTTGTTGACATCTCTATAGGTGCAGTTTTCTCTCTTTGAAATCTTAGTTCTCATATCATCTCCCCTGTCGAACTCGATGCACATAATGAATCTTGTGCTGCATAAAAATGGATTTCTCTGAGCCCTGTCTCTGTTGGGGTTGTTTGACACAGTTCTGTAAGTGCTATTTGTTGTTTCTTCTCCAGCACCTCTCCCTGTAAACTTTCTTTACATCTCTACCATTCAGTAATTCCCTTAGACTTGCTCTTATCATTGTCTTATTTATAGTCCCTGCACGTGTAGCAGTTTATTCTCATCACACAGATGTATTTGAGTGTAGTTAAAAGTTTTATTGTGCCTGGCTACAAGCTGGAATAATTAATCTTCCAACCATTCTTTCCACTGGATGCTCTAAGGAGATGGACAGATATCCTTTGAAATCATGCTGCAATGTTAAATTGAGCAGAGGTTTAGAAAGTCTGATAATCCTAAAGATATTGAATGTTTGTTAGATGGGATTACCTCAGTGACCGCTCTGAACCCACAAAATGTTACCAGAACAGTAAGGCAGCATCACCTGGTGTTGGGAAGTTCAAGGCGGTGTGGATGGTGAAATGTGTGCTGAGTGTTTTTCAGGTTATTAATACTTGTTTGTAAGTATTACAAACATTAAACAGGATTAGGAGGGAGCTGTGTTCAGAAAAGCTCTTTCAAGGTGTGTTCATGGTTGCGGCAGGTTTTTCTGTGTTAAGTGTGATAGTCAGAATTTACTAACATAGTTGGTTGCAAAATGCCATGTATCCTTGAATTAAACTTTATAGTCCTGTTAAATAGACAGTCTTAAACTTTGGAACTAGTTTGGGGAGACCTTCCCTTCGCCCTTTTCTTTCTGGAGCACAAGCTGATCAAATAAAACCAAACCTATTCCTGAGTCCTAAACTAGCTGTTGAACTGAGCCAAACTACAATGAAGTAAATGCCTGTTGCACCTGCAGAAAAGGGCTGCAGCTGTCAAAAACTCGTTTATCACTTCAGTACTTCTTGGGTCCAGGTGTTCAGCCAGCGACTTCCCCTAATGCAGTGGTTTGTTTCAGATCTTCAGCAGAAAAGATGTTACTGCTTTATGCAGACTAGAGTGTGCTTAACCTTTGCACGTGTGAAGATGCCAGGAACCCAGATGTGACTTCAGATGCTTGTTTTAAAGGAAGCTTAAATGAAGTACACTTTTTGTCAGTATTGAAAGATCGTTTGAAAGACCAAGTTTTCAGGTGAAGAGCTAGAAGGACACACTTGCATCTCTCTTGCTGTTGACTTCATCAGATGTTTTGTCCTTCATCTTGGTTACCAAAGTTGATCTTGTCAGAATGCTGTCATCTGTAAAGGTAACTGCCCAAGTGGGAGGTCCCATTTCCTTTCCAAACACTCTTGGTCATGTCCTCCCTTGCACAGTTGCTGTCTGTGAATATTATGTGCTGAACTTGCCAAGTGACTTATCTGTTGCCATTCAAAGCTGCTAAATTTGTCCCAGTCAGGGAAGGTTAAAAGTAAAGGCCTTCCTCAGCAGTCATTTTTGACCTGGCACTTTTGTGCTCAAATAAAATAGTAATTTTGGCTTATACTGACTGAGGTGTCATCTACTGTACTTGTGTACTAATTGGCATCTTGTGCCTGTCTGCTTCCCATACAAGGGCATGGCTTTACATTAAGGCTTCATAGCCCATTCTCTGCAAGTAAACTTGGTAATTTGGAGTTCTAGTGACTTCTGTAAATCCCCTTTGACAAGTAAATCTTTCCACAGAATCTGCTTGTAGAAGTAATGAGTCGTTTGTTGAACATCAGATAGTGTTGAGGTAGTACACAGAATATATTGAGCTTTTCCATCAAGCAAAGGTAATCTTCCAGTATTTAAAGAAAAAACAGTCATACTAATGTAGCTAAAGTAGTTCACCTCTTTTTCCGTTCTCTTATGTGGTGTAACTTTGTCTCATGGGATTTCTTTTAGTTGATGTAATTGTTACAAACGCATTTTCTAAATACCTACTGCAATGTGTACCCCTTGGTTCGTGTCTTGACCTCCAACACAGCGTTTCCTGAATCCAGCTGTTCATTGTGCTGCTGAAGGCTGGCTGCATAGAAACAAAGTAGTTATCTGCTTTTGAAATAGTCTCGTGAACTAGTAAGAGCTGCATAGCTCAACTGAACTAATTTTTATTGAAGTACCTTTAATAGGTCTGGCAAAAGGGATGTCCCTGGTGACACTTGAAGTAATGTTTGAATTGAATGCTGAAAGCACACACAGTATTGAGGTGTACTGCTTTTGTCTTCATATTTCATTCCATTATTTTAATGGACTTTAATCTGTGGTCTGCTCATACTTGGGGCATTTGTGGACTGAGGGCTCACATTTAGAGCAGATTATACGTAGTGCAGATCCCTTCAGAGACTTCATCATTCCAAAGCTCATGGTCTGTGCAAAACAGAAGCTGGAAACCAACAAATAATTAACTTGATAGGAGCTGTAGTTTAGCAAAGCAAAGAGCAACAACAAGCAATTCTTCAAACTACCATTCAGTTTTCGAATTTATAGTGTGATACCAAGACATCTTCATTTAAAACAAAATTTTTGCTATTTGAAAGCTGTGTGGTACTTGGGTTTTATTTTCTGAATTCTAATGGATCTGGTAACTAGATGGCTGTTGTAGAACTTGAGATCTTTGTGTGCCACCTCTTGGGGTGGTATCTCCTGCCAGATGAATTAAGGTTTCTTCAGTAAGAAATTATGGATGGTGAGCCATGATAGAGAATAAGGTTGGGGCATGAATTTGTTTGTCAGCTACACACCGTATTTCATATCTGTTAAACGCTTTTCCATGCTCTTTCCACACAGATAATGTAGCAACAAGCTTTAACTACTTTGTGCAAGCCTGCATAGAATTTTACTGTTGTGTAAACTCTTCCTGTAATTTGCTTTCTTTATACTTTAGGGTTTTATATGAAAATATGTAAACAGTGTACTTGTGAACTGCTAAAATAAGGATATACACATACATATGCTCATTCAGTATAATTGCACACTGATCTTCTGGAGAGTTAAAATTTTGAGACAAAGACTTCTCTTAAACTGCTAAATTGGGGATAATACTTCGTCATGAGAAGGAAATATTACTCATAGTATGAAAAATTAGGACAGTAAAGCTTGGAGAAATGTGCTTCATGTTGCTGTAAGCACTGAGATGTATGGATATTTACAGAATACTGCTCAGAACTCGAGTTCTAAATTTAGTGCTATCTGCAGTTCACCAGCTGTACTATTTACTGAAAGATATCTGGACTACCATAGGTTCCTCATTTTTAATTTCCATAGTTGTATGCAAGCTAATGAAGGGAGACATCCCTGTGTGCAGATTATATAGCTCATTAGATCCCTGAAATGCCATGAAGTAGCATCTTAACGTAAGTGTTTTTCACCTGGCCTGAGGCCTCCAGCAAGAACATTTCACACTTGGGATCATAAAAACAAATCTACTAGTTGGGCTTTTTATTTTAAACAAGCCAACCAGATGTCTGAAACTCCTCAGAATGAACCTGAAGGCAAACAGGAGGAGGTTTATTAGCTGTGTGTGTTTTGGGAGCAGGATGTATGGAAGAGATTTGTATAATCCCTCAGCTCCAAGCCCATAGGCTTTGGTAACAGAACAGTACTTCAGTGCTGATATTATTCCATTCTATCACAGGGAAGCAGGATGTGCGTGGGGTAATCATTGTTGTCACTGCCATACGTGTTAAAGGTCAGTGCTTTTTTTTTCCCCCCCCCAGCCCTGGGTATTTTTAAAGTATGCATGTGTGCCTGTTTTACTTCTCAGCTTTAAGGGCAGACACTAAGAGAAAGTAGGTGATACTACTCTCTTCC
>VXAZ01010275.1:720534-967479 GCA_013399875.1 Gymnorhina tibicen | reverse complement strand
CCCCACCCCGGCTTTTCTAACTGGTAGAGTGAAGCAAATATCTCATTAGTAGGGCCAGTTAATCTTGATCTATTTTTTTATTCCTGAAGCCTTAGAGTAAAAAAAAAAAATCTCATGGGTCTTGTACAGTCTGGATCACTTGCTTTAGTGAAAGTTTGCTAGGTAGTTAGATTTCTCCAAACACTAATATTATCAGTATAAGCTACTATTTGAGTCTGAATTTTGAATCTTACTGGAAGCTTTCTCTATGAAGTAAATGCTTCCATTGGTTTCAAACAGCATATTTATAAAAGCAGTATGTGGAGGTGAAAGTAATTTGTGTAGGACCTGAGCTTTGAGATCTTAGTAATTTAGACTGAAAGTTACAGTAAAAAAGTGGTGATTGCCCACTAGGTTTTGTTCTGAATTGCTTAAACAGGCAATCGCTCTTGGTTTGGGTAGTGTTGTCTTGAAATAATGGCTGTTAACTCATTTAGTTCATAATTATGGCAAAAGCCAAGGGCTTGGTGTTCCTGTGTTCAAGCCTCAGTAGATCAGGCTTCTGTTCCTCAATGTCACTTCGTAGCCTTGGGCTTTCTGCAGTAGGGCTGAGGAGAAAGAGTCCAAGTCTCACATTGCAAGGAGATGACTGGTCATGGGCCAGTGCTGATGGCTCATTGAAATGGAACTCCAAACAGAGAGTAGATGTAAATATTCTTCAGCAAAATTAATGAAATCTTTGCCTGTCATTGTGGTGGATTATTTTAGGAAGGAGCGTAAGTAACATAAGCATCTTGGAACAGGATCTTTGTACAGCGTCAGGCACAAGGCACGGCTCATCTGTTGTCCTGTCTGACACAGATGCTTTAAAAGATGCAGGATGACTTGTCTGTGATATGAGTATTAGGTGGTCTTCAGGTCTGAAAGACAGGTTTAAACCTGAGAAACTGACTTCTTACTGATATGAGTTAGCAATAAAAAATACCTTAACCTCTGGCTGAGTTGAATTCTTAGCCCTGGTTTTCTGTAGTGATATATTCCCTGCTTTAATTAGGCATGACCTGGAAAAAGTCTCTTGAGCTTACTTCACCACTTGTGTTGCTTCGAGAAATGTACTTTATGAATTGTGACAAAGGATTAACATTGCCTATCTCTGCCCTTCTTTTTCCTTTCTGGAAGGAGACTCTCATCTTGGTTTAAAACCAAAGCCAAACCACTGACAGTTACTTTAGAAGTAAAAGGTGGTATATTTATTACAGACAACAGTTCATCATGTAAAATATTTTGTTTCTAATCAAAATGTATGAAATTATTTTAGGTCTTTGTTTTGTATGTGTTTCTCAGCCAAGCTGGGTGAACTGTACAGCTAAGGAAGGGAAACCATACCATCAAAGGTGTAATACCCAAGTATTACCTTTAACCTCTTTCTAACATCTCACCTGTCTGTTTTATGTAAAGTGGAATCCAAAGGTTGTGTGTGATAGATGAGGCTTCCCTTCCTTCTCATAGGAGCTCTTGCATCTGAAGCGTGGGAGAAGGAGTAGAAGTGAGTGTGTAGGATGCAGCCTTATTTTAGTAGCAATTTATATTTTTTCTCAGCTGCCTTGGTGACCAGTTGGTCTTAGTGATGATGCTTTAGGGTCAAAACAGTAAAAATCTGGGCTCAGGCTTGGTTTTCTGCATTTGAGGTAAGTGGACCTAATATTTATTCTCATCTATCTCTGGAGACATTAACAACCAAATCCTAGTTTTTAACCTTAAAATGGGGATCTATAGTCCTGCCTTGCACATTCATCAAGTGATATATGTTCTTCAACAGACAGTTTTGAGGTCTTGATATTCCTTGTGCTTCCAGAGCCTGTGGAATATCTGAAAAACTTGTCTCTGGTGGTCATCAGTTGATGTAAAGGATGCCTTCTAGCCTATTTTTCTTGTCCCTTTTTGGAGTTTTGTGCTGGAGTTGTGTCAACCTGAATCCAAGCTTGAATGCTTCCTAATATTGAAGTTTCCTTCTAATAAAAACTGGCTTATGAAAGCACTACATGGAGAAAGTGAAGAGGTTCTGTAGCTCGTGAAATCTGTCTTCAGTCCTTTTAGAGAAACTCTAAATTGCAAATGTTGGAATTGGGTTCTTTGGTTTGTTTGTTCAGAGTTCTAGAATGTGTAGAGTGTGGTGTTAAGCCTTTATTTTGTCACATCTGAACTCTTCAGGGAGAACAACTACAATTTAAACAGAATTTTCTAGATGGTTGTGAAACTGTTTCTACAGAATACAAACTAGGGTTATAAACACTCCTCTCTTTGTCCCCTTTGGTCATAAACTGTTTTTCTAATGCACTGTTTAAAAACTCTTTGTAAAGAACCTCAGAAAATAAAGGGGTGCTAGTAAATGGCATTGAGAGGACTCTTGAAGTATAATATGTTGGAAATTGAGGTGTCCCCTTTTAGTACCAATCCCGCAAAACATTGCTTGATAACTTTATAGCTGTAGGAAACTTTCTAATTAAAACTGTGGGTTTTTTTTTTTTTTTTTTTACCTCATGTGGAATTTTGGAAGGTTTGCAGAATAGCCACACTGCAGATTAGTGCTGGAAAGGATCGAGTCCAAATAATTCTCTTTTAAGTGCCTGCTATCAAGAAGTTTTCTGGGCTAAAAGTTATTAATAATAGACTTATGTTGTAAGGAATGCTTAGCCTCCCTGTGAACTTCTTAGCACTGTAGTAAATAATATGTGTACTTTTAGAAATAGAATGTTCTCTTCCCTTTTGGAAGTTGGAATTTTGCATTGCAAGAAACTAGACATTTTGTAGCCTTTTGTCAGATGGCATAAAGTATTAGCTTAGCAGTTTCTGAAAAGCTGGTCTTCCGACTTACTGTTGCTTCAAGCATAAGTGGGATGGGACAGACAATGCTCTGCTAAAACTTGATCAGTTTTGTGTGATGTTTCAGTTTTGAAATGCTTTTTGGATGCTTCAGAAAGTGCCAGCAGGCAAAAAAATCACATCACCTTTCATCTAGAGTCTAGTAGCAAAATCATCTAGATCTGGAGTTAGTACTGCTGGATTAGCTCCTTTGGCTTGCTGAAGCAGAGATAATATTTTAAAGGACCTACTTATCCGAATTGGAATTTTGACTCCAGCTAATCCTTTTCTTCTGCTGGGAGCAGGCTAAGTGCATATATGGGATTGTTGGTAATAAGGGTTCCATGTAGCACTTGGAGCAAAGAGTAGGAAATAATGAGAATTAACAGAAGAAACAATCCTCTCTGTTCTCTCAGGTCATTTTAGTGCCATAGGCAGAAAAAAATGGAATGGTGATCACCAAGAAACACCTACATTTGTCTTACGGGGAAATCATCTAAAAATCTTGTGATCTCTTCTTCTTTATCCAAGATAGAACTTCCAGAAACAGAGAAGAAATTGTTAGAGATGTTTCAAACAAATGTAAATTTTCTCATCGAGATGAGCTGTTGCTGGAACATTTTGTCCTGCAGGATGCAGAGGAGGAGGAGGAGGAGTGGGTTGGAAATGAGTCTGGCTGCCTTACTTTCTTAGAGCCAAGGAGAGATTTTGTTTGTATTGGCTTTGTGTTCTTCATCAGGACTCTTCATCTCTTTGAAAGTAGCTTGTCAAATTGAATGAGCCTCTGACATCCTTTAATTGACTGGGAGGTTGGATAATCTGTATTTTTAGTAGTCTTCCCAAAAAAAGACAGCAGTGATGTCACTGAGAAGATACAGAATTCGTGACATGAGCACTTCTGTTCTATCTCTACTGTTAATTTTGGCAGAGATTTTACAAGTCATTACTACTTGTAGCTAAACTTTTAAAGAAATAAACCCTCTCTCCTTTAGTAGTACTATAGAGATATAATAATGAATCTTTACTTTTCTCAGCCTTCAGAATGAACAGAAAAGAACTTTAAACCAGAGACAACGGTGATACTGATTCCATCACAGCTCATTCTCCAGCTCTGAGGAATGTTAGCTTTGGCTTGCATTTGGAGTTTGATTTTTCTATTCCATTTATTCCTTCTGATTAGCCTACCTTTCAACAATAAAAATAGTTTCTCTTCCTCCCCACCTCTCACCTCTGCCCCCCAGCTCAAGGAGATCGTAGGAAGATTAAGTCTCTCCCAGGACAGAGACTGAGTAACATCTTTTGTTGTGTGTGTTTATCTTGGAGGTCTCGGCTTGCTCACTATCCTACCTAATCAGGCTCCACAAAGGATGGTGTGCTAAGGGAAAGATGGCCATAATCTTGTAGGACTCCATCCAACTTGGAGCTCCAAGGGCTGTTGTTATTAGCTCAAGGCTTAGAGGATATTCTTGTTTGAACTGGCAGCACCTGGCTCCGCTGCTGCTTGTGGAGACTTGGTGACAGCAGAGGTGTGTTACCTGTGGGCTGTGCTTCCAGGGCAGGGCTGGACTGTGCCAAGATCTCTGCCATGAGGCAGCTGAAAACATGCAAATTCAGCAGCATCCTCGTTGCCCTAACAAGGATGGTCAAATGGTTCATATTACTGAAAATCCAATTAGTATGAAGTGCTGAGCAGTTTGAGAGGGATTCAGCCCGATTAAGTATGAAGAATATGATGAGGAGAGACTGAGAAATAAAGCTGGCTGCCTTTAACCAGCTCTAGAAAAATACCATGGTGGAAAAATTACATAAAGTAAACAGCTTACTCTCTCTGTGGATCCATTAAATACATACCATAGCAGAGAGTCTTGAAATAAACTAAACCCTCAAAAATAGGAAAATTAAGTGAGAAGCTTCCTTCTTGGTGGTACTGCGGGACAAAAAGCCTATAAATACATAATAACGAAGTTTTAAAATTACAGCAGTTGAGTGAAGCTAGAGTCACTCTGAAGAATCTCTTGTCTCCTGGCAGCCAATAATACTTAGCAAAGATGAGGGAAGCAATTCCTTGTGGAGTATAAATAGCTCAACCAGAGTGAACCAGGAGGTTGGTCACTGAGTTAAGGTGCTGAGGCTGCAGGAGTGTTTTCAGATCTCTTTGAGCTGGTAAGTTTGACCAGTCAAAGAAGTACAAATTGGAAAAGGAAGATGGTAGCGAAACATGTTCAAACCATGCTTGAGGAGGAAATGCCTAATTTCTAATTAAAGAAGACTCTACCTGGCTCACTGTAGGAAATGCTGATGTCAACTGGCTTTCTTGTGTGGTGTATTTCTTTTTTTTTTTCTGATGCTGTAGTTGGAGAGGTACTTGGACAAGCAATGTCAGCATCCCACAATGCGCCCACACAAACATTTGTGTCCAGTTCATGGCAAACCAGGCTGGAGAGCTGATCCAGCTGGAAAACAATATTTCCCAGAAACAAAAGGAAGTGTTTTGGTTTTATCCAACTATAAAAATTCCTTGGTCTAGTTCTCTGTGATGAGCAGAAACACTTGTGCTGGCACACTGCTGTGGGCCACAAATAGCCAGAGAAGAGAATGTGTTGGCAGTTGTGATGGCAGCTGAGGTACATCAAACTGCAACCTAGAATGGCTTTCAGTGGTAGGAGTGTGATGGTGACATTGCAGTGGTAGGAGTGTGTTGGTGACATTTTGACCACTTAAACATTCATTGTGTCATCCTTAACAAGGACTGCCCAGTAAGAACAGATTTCTGGTGTAAAACAGTTAATGCCAATGTACTGATCAAGCATATTTAAGAAAGACGAGAAGGGAATTCACTTCCAAAGCATGCTTCTGATCTGAACTACAACCCCTGCTATTAGGGTTGTGCTTCATATTGAGAAATGGAATTTACTCATGAGGGGGAGCAGTAGAAAGTGGGAGCAGATGGATGAAGGCTTTTCTGGCCAACAGCACCTTTTCATCCCTGCCTCCTACTTAAAAATAAAATCTCTGACAATGGAGCATGTCTCCATTTGAAAAATTACTATTGGTAAGTGTGAGTTGCTAAAATGAAACTTTGTGTGGGGGGTTTTCCACATTGCTAGTGTTTCAGAACTGATTGGGTTCCATGCTGTCAGAAAGGGCCTGAGTGGTTGAAGTGCCCAAGTTTTACTTTCAGTAGCTGGTAGGATTTATGAATGTGGAGAACTACAATTCAGCGTGATTCTGAAAGTGCCATGCTTCTGTGATTTAATTTGTTTTCCCTTTATCCTTTGATTCAGTTGGTTCATTAACTAAAGTCTAGTATCATTCTGTCTAGTCTCTCCTTAATTTAGCTTGTGTTAAGATGACTTAAAATTGCAGTGAAACATTGGAAGATTTGAAGTACTAAGCAAAATAAAACTGTAATTAACTGATTACAGATCAGTTTTTCTCCCATCTTTGGTAGTTTTAATGGATTTTGATTTTTTTCCTTGAGGAAAAAAGACCCCAGAAATTCTTCTATGGCCCTTCCAAATAGAAGTAATTAAACATCTGCTGAACTTTTCAGCTGATTCTTAGTAGTAGCCTCTTATTTGTGGAAATGTTCATCCTTAACATAGATCTGAAAGTCTTTGCACCAGTTACAAAGCTCTTCAGTATGTTTCCAATCTGTAAAGGAGCAACTTCTGACCTCCAGTCAGCCTTTCATGTGACTTCTATTCCAGATTTCCTTTAACTCCACCAGGTTTAAAAGGGACACAGCAGTGTTTGATTGTGCTGCTCTAGATACCGCGGTGTTCACATGCTTGCCCTCAAATTTAGCTTCAGTATTTCATGAACCATGCTTCGCTTTGGCTGCTCACATTGAACAGTGTATGTGCAACTTTTACCAGTGAGTGTATGAACTTGGGGGTTTTTTAACATTTGACCTGGTGTAATTTCAGAACAAGATGTAAATATTTCAAGTTGTTGTGTGCTTTCCTGAAAGACACGACACATGTAGTAAGAACAGGCCAGTTGAATTTCCAGCTGTCTGGGTAGCATAATTTGTGGTGGAAGAGCATTTCTGAGCATGCTATCTAAAAAAAAAAAAGTAGCTATGAGAACAAGGCCAAAAGTTGGGTAGAAGTTATATTTGTGGGGCAGCTCTCAGGCTGAAAGAGGCTGCTGTGTAGCAGACTGCTGCGAAGGTGAAATAGGGCAGGGCTAGCGTATGAAAATCATATTTGAGGAGTACTTAAAGGCAACAGGTTTAAAAGATAGTCTAACATCCCTATTATGACTATTAATATCTTAGTTTTAAGTGGGTTTAACTTGACTCATAGCCTCAAGTTGCTTTTTTTCCTTGCTACTACTAGTTATTTAAACAGCTAATTAGTAGTGTGGAAGAGGCAATATTTTGTGGAAACATTATTTGAAAATAATTTTCTGCCTTTTTTTTTTTTTTAAACTGTGGATGTTAAAACTAGAAAGTAAGCTTATGGTCCTAGCAGCATCAATGTTCCTTCCCAAAGCCTCATGTTTAAATTTGGAAATACCTCTATGAGGATCTCTTCCCACTTTATATTCCATAAGTGGTCCCTGAATATGCTCAACCAATTTCAATAATCAAGAATGGTTAATGCAGGTCTCTAGAGAGAGGAGAAAAAAAAAAGTAGAGGATGTTTAAGATAAAAAGAGGTAGCTGATGAACCCAGTGCTTTTAATTTAGATGACTGCTTGCAGAATAAAGATATCAAAGCTGTTGTCTGTGATACTTTCAAGTATATGGGAGTCTGTCCTGGTTACAAGATCTGGTGTTTGCTGACAGGTAACAGTTATGTAACCTTAAAAAAAGCCTAAAAAAAACCCCCAGGGCAAGGTATTAAAAGTAGCTGAAGGTTTGGGAAGTGGGTATAGTGTTTGTTACTCACTGCTTCACTTTGCTTCTTGAGAAGGGGTTCGTGATGAAAAACTATGGTAGAGTGCTTTAAAATGCCAAATAGCGTTAAACGTGCAGATCAGTATGGTGGGTATCTGCCTGTGTCATGCTCTTCTAATATACCTGGCTTGGGCTTCAGTAGATTAAATGGGGGACAGCTTTCCCTCTGCCTTGGATCAAACTCCTAGGTAGAATCAGTTCAATAGCAGGAAACGGCCAAATGATACTCTGATCTTTGCCATTGAGTCTTACCTCCTTTCTGAAATTTTAAGCAGTGAAACCTCAAATAGGAGTATTCTTTCATGAGTAGAGATGTGTAATCTGAAATGCCAGACCCATCAGCATTGGTCACAGAGTGATATACTTGCATGAAGGAATAGTCCAAATAAGAGTTGTGTTATTACAATACTAATTATGATGTATGCAAGAATTTTTCTGACTTTTTCCTTTTTTCTAATCCACTTTTACAGGAAACCAGACATGATACACTGACAACATTTGGAAATAAACTTTGGCAATAAGATGGAAGCATAAATCTCAAGATTCTAGGCCAAAACAGAAATGGCTCATGAGTATTGAAAGAAGAGACTGAAGAGCCTCCAACACTTCTGTGTGAGCAGTGGAAAGGGAACAACTACCATGGTAACACTAATAACAGAAAAGCTGCAGAACCAGAGCTTGGATGATCTGACCTGTAAAACATACAATATTAATCTGGTAAGGATCTACCAAAATAACATGAAATAAATGTGAAGTGCCAACTTACTCAGAAATGCATAACAAATTCAAGAATGTAGATCAGCCAGAATTTAGCTATTAGGACTGGTTTGCAAGGTTGGGTGAGAGTTGTAAGGGGATAAAAAAAGTGGAACTTCAGTGTTTAGTCCCTTTTTGAAGTAATGCTTTCTTGCTTTAATGGTCTTTTTAACCTTGCTACTTCATTTTAAATAGCAAAAAGCCAATTCTCTTCATGAAATAGTGTTCTAATGACTGAAAATAATTATCAAAGCTTCTCAGAATTCCTTTTTTTGCTAACAAAACCCACAAGTATTTGTATGGGTTGAAGTTTTCTTCACTTCATGTAACCAGGTGCTTGATATCTTTATATCTGACAAGAGTATTTACTTATAAAAATCCCTGACTGCCATGTAAGTAACTATCAGCACTGGGCAGAAGGAGAACAGGTCATCAAGTAAATACACTTATAGTAAAAGTCAGGTTACTGCCAGATTGTTGTTGATGCTATTAGAGTGGATCCTTGCTTCTTCAGTGTCTCAGATGCCTGGTGCTCTGAAAAACTTTGTAGTTTATGGTGGTATTCTTGCTGGTTTAATCTCGGGTTCAAGCATGCAATTCAGGCATGAAGGAATCTATTCTCTTCACATCTCATTTGTGAATGAAATATCTACTCCAGAGTGAGTAATGCAGAATGGTCTCTGGTCAATTTCAGGTGCCTACCTGAGAACCCTGAGCCCATGTTCTGTATGGAATGCACTAATTTTGTTTTACTGACTTTAATTACAGTGGCACCCTTCTGTAGGTTAAACTTTAAGGTTCCAGTGGGACACAAAAATTTGGCTAAATGTCAAGGTGTTGTTTAACTCTAGTTCTGCTACTTTAAAAAAAAATAATGCAAATATTAGACCTGAAGTATGTCAGTTACTTTAAAATTCTCTCTCTGTTGTAACTTAAGCAGCTGAACTGCTTCCTTATTTATTTCACGAGCCCAAAGCAGGTGAAGTGTATCTTGAATGTGGTGGAGTTTGTGCACAAACACCTGCAATTCTCATGTATCCAGTTCCTTGTCCAGTAAGGATATCTAACAGTAGACATTAATCAAGCAGTTTTATTTTCAAAACTGTAGCAGGTCCATTTAGAGTTCTTCTAATAACTGTTTTTACTTTTATTTTGCCTTCCCCTTAAATATATGCTATTCTTGAAACACAGATTTAAGGTCTTGAAATGGTGTTAACTCTCAGGAGAAGTGCTTACTCAGCTTGTAGACTAATAGACAGACTATTTATTTTGTCTGGTTTGATGAAGCACTTGGGACATGCAGTTTGTAGGAGAATCTGCTGTATCTGTGAAC
Organism: Gymnorhina tibicen; assembly: GCA_013399875.1. Lineage (NCBI taxonomy): Eukaryota > Metazoa > Chordata > Aves > Passeriformes > Artamidae > Gymnorhina > Gymnorhina tibicen. Next base: position 957,643 of record VXAZ01010275.1, on the reverse strand, counting down.
TGGCAGAGTCATCATTTAACTAAACTCTGGGGCCTAAGCGTAAGGCAATGATGACCTAAAACCAGCAGCAGTGTTTGTAACTAAACGTGGTGGCACCTTGTAATCTCTAGTTTTTGAGGTCCTAAATTTTGCATAAATTTGGAAAGTGAACTGCCTTTTTACCAACAGTCACTGTAGGTTTTGGACCACAGACCTCGAATAGCAGAGGAGCACATATTACTGCTTTTACGCTGTGTGCAGTCTGTACAGGAGTGTGTTGGCATGCTGTAATGTGTTGTAGGTTGGTTGTTTTTTATTCCTGTCCTTACAATAAAGCATGAAAAAGAACAAGTGGAGCGGAAAATGGCACATGAAGTCTCATCAGTTGTTTTGTTGCCCTTCTCCTGTTCCTCTCCTCCTTTTATCTGTCAAGTAATTGGTTTTGTAAGTGCTTTAGTTCTTACAGAAAATAGGTTCTGAGGCCAGGAACAGGTTCTGTTTGTACACAATGGCACCCTGAAAAAGTGTGGAAATTGTGTAGTGAGGTGTGGAAATAGAGAAGCAAGTGTGAATAAAAGTGTGCAAGTAGGTTGCTCCCTACTAAAAAGGATTCATGGAAGCAACTGATGGCTTCTGACTAAAATGTGAACCTAAGATGATAAAAAGTGCTTTTTCCACTGGTGAAGGCAATTGCTGAATTCACTAAGGGAAAAAGGCTGCTGGTGGTGGTGTGGTATCAGTGCTAGCACATTTAGGCTTTTTGGCGAGAAGTTCGGGTTAATGCTGTAATTTCTTCTAATGGCAGCAGCAGTTTAGAGCACTTCTAAAGTGATCTTGCCTGCGCCTTTTGTGACTTGTGCTGGCACAAAGTTCTGTGACACCATGTAGTGAACCTCATTGTGAGCTGATTGAGGATTAAGACGCAACTTTTCTTGCCTGGGTTAATGTAGTTAAACCTTATCAGTTTTGTGATACCTTTTGCAGTGCATCTGCTCAAGTGTCTTGGCACAAGTAGATAAAATAGCTGGGGAAAAGCTATTCTGTTATACAGCTCATGAATGAGGGTTATAAAAGAAAAAAGAACAGCTCTTTCAAAGCTATTTACTGTGCAGCCAAACTGGGTATAAAGAAAACATGTATAGGACATAGTACACTTCTTCATTTGTGTAAGCTGTGTGGTGACCAAGTACCTCTCTTTTATGTTGTAAAATACTGGCTGCAGCTTTTTACTGCCCTGTTAAATGACATGCTGATTTTCCAGGCTGGTGTAATTCAGCCAATACATGCTCAGTTATGTTGTTCAGCCTTGTCCTGCACTTGCCTTCTGAGTGACCTGCTCTAGAAGCAGGAAGGTTGTCCCAAGCTTTTTTCCTCAATTTGGGTACTGTAGCTCACAAGGTGGTGTCCCTGGTTGCTCAACTCTACCTCACAAGAGAGGAGAGAAGTTTTGTGAGCACATTGTGGCTTTCATGGGTTGACAGCAGCATTAAATCAAATAGTTGGTCTCTATTCCCTTGAACTCTCAGAACTTTTATAGAGCTCAAAGGTCTTGGATTTTTCGGTATAATCTGACTAAACTTGTACCTTTTTCATATTCCTGTATAGAATCTCATGTTGGTTTGTGAAGTAACATCATGTGAGCTGTAAGACTTCAAGGTGTGGTATTAAGAAGAAAACATGAGCACTGCCAGACAAGGATTTGTGAAAGGAACAAGTTTTACTATAAAAGCCCTTACAGGCATGTGGGGTTTCATTATTTTTAATTTTTGAGGCTTATTTGTGTTGAACAATATAAAATTAGATGTGACTTCCTCAGAGGAAAAGCCACTGGTCAGAAGACTTGACTTAATCATTTCTTTACATCCCGAGGAAAGGTCAAAATGTTCCTCCTCACTATTTCATATCCAGTCATATTTGGAGGATATTTGGTAGAGAAATAGAGGTCTGGTATGGCCTATTCAAACTGAGTCACATCTGTATGGTGGTGGTTAAATTAGTATTTGAATGATAAACAGTGGCTTCCCCGTGGTTTGGAAAGGATATTGATAAATTGGAGGAACTCAAATATACTTGGAAACTGGAAAAAATGCTTTGAAATTAAAGCCATTAATTTTAAAAGTATGAAGATGAAGTTGTCATTCTGAGAATAATGAGGAGGGATAGCACAGGCTGTGAAGTTCTTAATGCAGTACACTGGAGTGTAGAAGAATAGCCAGAATTATTTTTGTTACAGTTGGCTTCTGCTAGCAAAGAACACTTAAAATTAGTGATGTAAATTATAATTCGTTGTCAGCCGCACTTGCACGGCTCTTCACTTACTCAGTTCAGACTAGGTGTCTTTTCAAGTGAATATTTGAACAAAAGAAAGCTGTTAAGACTCAGAAAACTGACTGAAACTTGCAGCATTGTTCTAAATGTTATACCACACGTTTTCTTTCCTTTTGAGCATAGTCTGTCCAACGGTACAAAAGAGGTTCTATTTGTGAATAAGCATTTCAGAGTAGATCGACTTCTTGGCATGAAGCAAACAATTCTAACCTCAGGTGAAACTTGTAGTTTCATTGTTGTGTGTCTATCTTAAAATATGCCATTATTTCCTTAATAAATTCTCCAGAGGCATGAGATCTTGGTGGATGTTTTAACATCTATTCAAAAACCAGTAGTTGCAAGATGGATGTGTTTCCTCTACAGGAAAGTGACCTTGTTGAATAATTTGGCCTTATTCTAAGGAAGATTTCCTTCATGCAGAGGGTAGCAGACTTCCCTGTGAAGGTGCTTAGCAATTGCAATCTCTTTTCAAGCATAATCATAAAAGAAAGTCTTCATTGAGGAAGCTTCAGGTAGATCATAGCACAAAGGGAAGGAATGGGGGAGGGTAGAGTGTGACCAGCCCAGGAGAGCTGATAAACTGGTTCAGTGCCCTGTTACAGTAATATCTAGTGGGACTTGTGCCATGTGCTGTATAGATAAAAAAAATCCTCCCTCCTATAAAGAAGTTACAGCCTGACAGAGTCGACTCAAGTTTGGACTTCAAGACATCATGAAAGTACAGCAGCAGACACTGTTTCCAAGTATTTTAGTTTCAGTTACAAAAAGCATATATTGTAAAGGAGATTTGTTACTTACTGTCCTCTTAGTCACTCAACCCTTATTTCAGTGTGTTGAGCTTTTGCTGGAAATAGTGCAGCTTACTCTCCCTTTCAGCATGTGGATGTCACATGCGATGTTCTTAAGGTTTTTGGTCTGAATCTCCAAAGAATTAGCAAAGAATTTTTTTGTGACTTAGCAGGATTCTGTATAAATGATCCCAAGTTGCAGAGGAAATATGTCTGCTTTGTCATGGAACTGAGCACTGACTTCTCCAGAACCTGGTCAGAAATAGCTGTAAAGACAAGGTTGCTGTCTGAGTTAGACAACATTGCAGTTCTCTGGAGGACAAACAGTCAAATAGGAGGACAGTAGTCTGTGTGTATGCGATCTCACTTTTTCCGTGTTCCCCCTGAAAAATGCTTTCAGTGGTCTGCAGCTGTCAAAGTAGTTTGTGTCTACCTGATGGACACGGCTTTTTAAGGTGGTAAAAGTGCAGGTAATGAAATAAGTTGGACATTCATGAAGAGAACCTTGTTAAAGATGCATTTGGCTGAAAACTGTAAAAACTGAGTATCAACTGTCACATAGGATTGTGCTTCAGGTTCTGTTCCTTATAAGCATTGAATATCTTGGCCTGTGTGAACAAATCGTCTTTTAAACATCGCTAGCTATTACGCTCATATTAAGTCATCTTTCTGCCCTTTTCATCTGGGTCAGGATAAATTAGCTAAAAGACTTTTTGACACAGAATTTTGTTCCAAAACCACATTTTCCATAGCTACTATCTGCTAGTTGAATAGGTTGGTGTTGTCTTTTTATTTGGGGAAAGCTGGGAAGGAAGAATTTGTTGGAAGACCTTACCTTTAAGTCTTTAGTTTGTCCATTTCCCCTTCAGGGACACCTGAAATGCAGCTGCTGTTACCTTAATGTGCTCCTGTGTTTCACATGAAGCTGGTACCTGGTTAGAGTAAATGATGGATACTGGCTTTTTAAATGTGAATACTACTATAAAACTGGCAAGTCGAAGACTTCAAATGGTTTAAATTGGACTAATTAACAGTCAATTCAATGGAGATTTAAAGTCGGAGTTCTGCTGTTTACTTAAAGTAGCTTCTTTAAAAGGAGGTTATAAAGGCATCTACAGATGCAAATGTAAAGTAAAAATGAAATGGTTTGTCTCATATGCAGATGCTGATAAAAAGTAAGATTAAAAATCTCATGGCTGTCCTATTCTTTTATCTGTTTTGTTATTTCCTACCTCTAAAACAATAACACCAAGGGAATATTACCACAGCTCAATGTTTGTCTCTGTGGGGCTCAAGGATATAAAGTTGTCACTAGCACTGTGCTGCTGTACAGAAAAAAAAGAAAAAGCTTTGTAGCCCAAGGATGTTTGTTTAAAAATTGACTTTGTATCTGGAAAGGAAGCATATGTACAATGCTATCATCTTTGGCTGTACACAAAGAACAATGTTCACATAAAGTGTGTTGCTCTTTTTTAAAGCAATCTTCCTCTCCATCCTGAGGTGGTGGTGGGGGAGTGAATAATGACCCTTGGGCTGATGGAGCTATGAGCCACTTATTTATAGCTCCTTTATAGGAGGCTGGATTGCAAGCTCTATGCTTTGTCTGAGAAATCTAGACCATTAAGAATGCCTTTGTAGTAATATTTTTTAGGTAAAATTAGTTACAAACTTGTCTTACTGTGCAGATGCTACTGATGAGGCTTAATTGAAGGCCTTTATACACAAACCTTGTTTTAAGCATGGCTATTATGTTGTTTCTGAGTAGGGAACCACCACCAATAAGCTGAGATTTAAAAAGCAGTCAGTCTGCAGAAGATGTTTGGGGAGAGGGAAGATTTTTTTCAATGCCTTTTCTGCTTTGAAGAAATAAAAAAACATGTCACTGCATTGCTTATAAGAAAATGTAAAATATTAATAAAGCCTGATTGGAACAATGTTCATGGTGGTGAACCTCAAGAGCTTGTATATTTAATTTAGATAAAGCTATTCTTGTCTCTTAGTTGAAGTGTTTTGCCTTCTAGCCTTAAGATTGAAAATGGAAACCCAACTGCCAGATTGTAATTTCCTCTCTACTGAAATGAGAATTGGATCAAAGCTTTTTCATTAAGGATGAATTATCACTCTTAATTTTCCAGTTTATTCACTTGGGCTAATGCTGTAACTCTTGAAACAGTGTGATACTTAGCAGTATATCAGAAAACATTATAAATAATTAGATGCCAGAGGCTTTATTTATAAAGATCAGCTGTTCAGGAATTTCTTCAAGATACATTGGAAAACCCCTTCTTTTTAAAGGCATTGTTACATGGACATGTAGGAAAACGAAAAACTGCATGCAGTTTCCTTGAAGTGAATGCTGACTCTTTCCACAGTTAAAACTTTTTTTTTTCTGATTGATTTCAGTACTCATCTGAGAAGCTGAACAAAAGTGGCAGCTTGTTCCCTTTCGAAATCAATGGTAAGTTCTTCAGAAACCTTAGCTGTGTTTTACTGAGGTAATTGGTATAGCAAGCAGCCTTTCTTTTGTAAATAAGGTGAGGGGGATGGAGCATGCTGCTGTAGAGGCTGCTGGTTTAAGCTGGTCTTTGAACAATACTGGGAATAGCTGGTTGTTAGTTTTGTGCTTGTGATCTGCTTTGCATAGTAAAAAGCCCTTGTAATGCTTTTTTTTTTGTTCAGTATCTGCCTTGGTGTACAGAAGCACAATAATGCTGTTTTTCATGTTAAACATCTTCAGATTCCTCAGCTAGTAGAAATCTTTGTATGCATTATTATATTCTTTGATACATAGAACATATAGCATGATGCAAACCATAAGTGGAAGTCCAGTGCCCTCATAGAAGTGTTAATTGCTTTTATTCCCCCTTGGTCCTATTAGAATAAGTTTTATCTAGCAAAAGCTCCAGTTATTGATATATAAACTTTGTACTGCCTTATTAAGGGGTGGACTTGAAATTTTGCATGTTATGTTTTATCTGAGTATGGAGGACTTTTATTTGCTCAGTGGGATTCCTCATAAAATGTGAATCTTGGTTTGTGAGAGGTTTCAAAGGCAAATGGTGCTTTATCTTAAATAGCATTACCAACTAGGCAGGTATCCTGGTGGGAGTCTGTTACAGACCACCCAGCCAGCATGAAGAGAGGCAGACAAAATACTCTGTAAGCAGCTGGGTGCAGTCTCACAATCACTAGTCCTTGTTGTCGTGGGGGACTTCAACTTAGCAGATGTGTGCTGGAAATACAGTACAGCAGAGAGGAAACAGCCTAGGTGGTTCCTGGACTGCATGGAAGAAAACTCCCTGATGCAGCTGATGAGTGAGATCAACCAGGGGAGATGCTCTGCTGGACCTGCTGGGTTTGAACAGGGAAGGACTGGTGGGTAATGTGGTCAGAGGCTGCCTTGGGCACAATAACTGGGGTTTTTGATCCTTGGGGAAATAGGGAGGCAGAGATTAGGAGAACTGCCACCTTGAACTTCTGGAGGGTAGACTTCAGTCTGTGTAGGAGGCTGGTTGACAGAATCCCTTGGGAGGCAGTCCTGAAGGACAAAGGAGTCCAGGAAAGCTGGACGTGCTTAAAGAAGGAAATGTTAAAGGTGCAGGAATAGGCTATCCCGTGTGCTGAAAGATGAGCCAGTGGGGAAGAAGACTGGCCTGATTGAACAGAGGGCTTTGGTTGGAGCTCAAGGCTAAAAAAAAAAGCCAGGAGAATTTGACCTTTGGAGGGAGGGGAAGGAACAACTCAGGAGGACTACAAGGATTTTGTGAGGTTATGCAGGGAGAAAATTAGAAGAGCCAGAGTCCCAACAAGAACCTAATCTGGCTACTGCCATAAAACACAATTAGAAATGTTTCTATAAATGCAACAAAAGGAGGGCTTAGGAGAATCTCCATCCTTTACTGGATGCAGGAAGGAGTATGGGGACAAAGGATGGGGAAAAGCTGAGGTGCTCAATGCCTTCTTTGCCGCACTATTTAATAGCAAGACCAGTTGTTCTCTGGCTACTCAGCCCCCTGAGCTGGAAAACAGGAACAGGGAGCAGAATGAAGCCCCCATAATCTGAGGGGAAAGTGTCAGAGATCTGCTACATCACTTAGACACACACAGGTCTGTGGGGCTGGATGGGATCCACCCAAGAGGACTGAGGGAGTTCATGGATGGGCTCACTGAGCCACTCCCCATCATTTCCCAGCAGTCCTGGCTCACTGGGGAGGTCCCAGGGGACTGGAGGCTTGCAGATGTGACACCCATCTACCAGAAGGGCCAGAAAGAGGATCTGGGAACTACAGGCCTGTCAGTCTGGGCTTTATGAAAGGCAGGTCCTGCTTGACCAACCTGGTTTCCTTCTCTAACAAGGTGACCTGTCTAGTGCACGAGGGAAGGGCTTCTCCCAAATAACAAGTGACAGGACAAGAGGAAATGGCCTCAAATTGCACCAGAGGAGGCCTAGATTGGCTGTTAGGAAAAATTTCTTCAATTGAAGGGTTGTCAAGCATTGAAACTGGCTGCCCAGGGCAGTGGTAGAATCGCCATCCCTGCAGGTATTTAAAACACATGTAGATGTGGCACTTGGGACATGGTTTAGTGATGAACTTGGCGGAGTTAAGTTAATGGTTGGACTCTGAACTAAGAGCTGTTTTCCAGCCTAAATGATTAGGTGCTTCTGCCATGTAAACAATTAAAACAGAGGTTCAACTTGACTTTTTTTTTAAATTTACATTAAACTTTTAAATAAGTCTCCCAGCCTGGAAGAAAACTTCTCTAAGGATTTTAAAAAAATCAGGCGAGTCCAAGCTAGGAAATTGTCCTACAGTAGATGCTAGGAGTTTCAAACATTAGCTGGATCCCATTGTGTTGGCTCTTTGACTTGCATTGAATTATGGATGGTCCCTGCCTTGAAGAGCTTGCATGCTTAAGGCAAAGCACAGTATGTGGTTGTACCCATCTGAAAGAATGGAGGAGGAAGGACAGAGGAATTCTAATAAAACATGTTTGAATAGGCCAGCTGTCTGCACAGTTAAATGATTTTGAGACAATAGGGTGTTCTTTATTTAAAGATCCAAGTAAACAGGATAATCCATGACATATTTTTGGGCATGGAACATGTACAACTATTTGGGTTTGCAACTTTTAAAGCTACTCAGCAAGTCTTTTAGCTGTTGATTACTCTAAATCTCAGTTTAGAAAGTCAACCATAAGAATATACTACTATTTAGTGTTTAGGCTCTATCTAGGTTCTTAAAATAGGTGTATGGGAAAAAATGGGTATTTTAAATGTTCTTTCTTTAAAGCCAGGATAAGTGAAACTTACTTGGCTAATTGGTTTAAATTAGCAAATTTTCTAACCAAGCATGAAGCCCTGTTAGCTGGCCAACAGTTTTGCTGCTTTTCAATTTGCAAATCCAAAGTCTGCTGTAGTTCTTCTTACACTTCATTGTATAATGTGGAGGAACAGCTGTAAAATGTGCAGAATGTTCTCAAAGAAACGCTTCACAAAAGAGTGAGAGGCTGCACTGGCAGACTGCTTTTAACCCAGCATTGCCACTTCAGATGAGAAGTTGTGCACTATGTCTGCATTCACAGTAAAACTTACAGGAGGTTCTTAAGGGATACTTTATTTTATGCATTGAATTAAGATTTGGGGTTTTTTCTTATATTCGGAGTGTAAGGTGGGAAGGCAACAGTCTTCAATCTGATTTAACTTTATACTGTTTCTAATTTAAAGTAAAGCTTTTCAGACCGGGGAATGTGAACACCCTTTGCAAGGTTTCTTTACTAAGATGTTCTTAATAGAAAAGCATAAGAGGTAAATGAAGAACAGCAGTCTGAAGAGATTATCCTGCTCTTGCATTAAAAAAAAATAAAAAATTCCCTGATGGCTTCTCACATTGTTAATCTGTTTTGGTTGTACCTGAGGTTGTTCACTGTTATGTGATTTAATTGTGATATGTGCTGTGCACTAGGAAACTGTCCCTGTTGCTCACTGAAAAACACATATTGTAATTATTCAGTATAAAGGAAAAAGTATTAACAAGTTAGATATACATTGGAATGCCTGGATTGGTTCCTGAAATACTTTGGTCTTTGTGTTTTTTTGAATTTTCTGTCTTTTTTTTAGTGTGAAATTTTGATTAAGAACTGGTATTTATGGCTCATCCTTCTAAACGTGATTTTGATGGCTTTACATTAAACTAGGTTTGAAACAAATTGTTCTTTCCCTTTTTATCTTTTACCTGTATCTTTTTTTGCTTTCAGAAGACAGTCCTTGGAAAGCTTTAAATGGGGGTTACCCAATCCAGCCTGACACAACCAGGAATTCAGCTTACCCTTTCCCAGTGTGCCCGTTCAGCACCAGTGCTGCCAGCAATGGCAGTCTGCCGTGGCAGCAGGAATCTTCCAACACGTCCATGGTGTCAGGATGGATAAGCGAATTAAACCTTAACGAAAACTCGGGTCAGCCCTTGGCACCGCCCACCAAGCGCCACTGCAGGTCCCTGTCGGAGCCGGACGAGCTGGCTCGCTGCCGGTCACCCTGGAAGCCGGGCAGCTCCAAGGTTTGGACTCCTGTGTCAAAGAGACGCTGTAACAGCGGCGGCAGCGCTACCTTGCAGCGCTGCAACAGCCATGGAAGTGCCACCTTGCAGAGAAGCACAAGCATCAGCCTGCCACAAAACATCCTGTCCCTAAACAACGTCTTCACCATCACCAGCTTCAACACCTCTCCAGTACCCAGACCTTCCTCTGCCAGCAGCGGGTTTGTGGACAGCAGCGAGGGCAGCACGAGCTCCAGCACCCGCTGGAATTCCGGAGGCCCTTGTGACTTTAACCCAAGGCGCCGCCTCTCCCTCTCCCAGGAGCACATCACCGAGACAGGAAATCTCATGCCTTCAGCCAACAGCACTCCCACCTCCACACCCGAGCTCAGCCGGCGGCAGGGCCTGCTGAGGTGCCGCTCGCAGCCCTGCGTCCTGAACGAAAAGAAAAGCCGGCTGAAGCGCAGACGGGAGGAGGATGTACGATGGAACAGGCCATCGTTAGACTTTTTTAAAATGACACGGGTGAGATTTTACTTTCCTCGGTGTGGGAAGGGAGCTCTTGCAGAAAGGCTGTTTCTAGATCAGTGGCACTAATTTTTAGCTGTTGCAGATTTGCTTGTGCCCTGTATCTATCACCTTTGGCAGGAGAGCAGGTTGCTTGTACTTGCCAGCGCTATACCCTAAAGCAATTTTGCCTGTGAAACCCAGTTCTTGAAGTTCATTCTACTTGATATAGAATGCTTAGGGCTCTGAAAAAGATGCTTAAAGCTGAGGCCACAGAAAAATCGCTTGCTTTTTGAAAAGCAAGGAAGCCATGGGGAATGGAGTAGACATGGTAGCAAAAAAATTTATACCGCTGTGTTCCCAAATGCAATGATTTCTGAGTAATCTTAGTGCAAATCTGTTTGATTAAGCTTCCCCTTAGTTTGAGTAATTCCATAAACCTAAATAAGAGCAAGCAAACTCCTGTATAAATGGATTAACTAAAGAAGCTGCTAATAAGCAGTTGGAAAGAGATAGTATTCTAATATGGCAACTGCAGGTGCTCCAGCTCAGTGGAGAGGTGTTTTACTCCAGAATTTTATTCAGAATTTGACTTCCCTCCTAATGAGAGTAAAGGTACTGATTCAAGAACTAGAAAACTTCAGTTCATGCCTATACTTTGCATGTAATACAAATGCATATACACAGCTCATTTTTTGGAGCTTCTGTGTCCACAGAGTTGAGTGCTGCAGTTCAAAATGTAAAACTGAATCTAACATTATGGTCAGAGAATACTTCGTGCTTGTGACTATAACCCTACTAGTCAGTAGGTACCAGACTTGAAGGTTTGTGTGATAGATCTGGTATGAGTAGTGGGGAGGAGGCAGCTTGCAAAAGTAGCAGTAAAAATGTAAGGAAAGGACATAGCTGTACACCAGTGTCCCTGTATGTGTGCAAAAGAAAAGCTGAATAGAATGGGGTGTTGGCTAAAACATCCAGTTTGGGGTACCCCAGTATTAGTAGGCTTTACATCACAATACATGGGAAAAATACCAGTAAGATAGATACTGGAACTATCTGATGCGAACTACTTTACACTGACTTGGCCAAAAGTCTCTATGATAACATCTGTCCTTCCCTTGTAATTCTGTAAAACAGCTTCCTTATATCTTAAAGGATTTTCCTCTTTAAAAATACAAGTTTTTTGCTGAAGCTGTGGAGGTAGAACAATCTGTTTACTTATTGACAAGTTGGTAACCAGTTCTGTTCTAGGTATGACTAGACAGTGTTCTGAGTTTTGGCTAAGATGCAAGTTTACTAGTTAGCTAATCAGATTTCACTTGTTTCTCTGTGTTAATCACTGCTGGGATTAGTTTGCTAATCTAGAGCAGAAGTATTACTGGATTTGCCTTTCAACTGCCTGTGTGGTCTAATGCAGGTTTCTTTATGTAAAATTTAAAACCTGCCCGTTTTTTGGCTAGACGTGATGCTTGCATTCTCCAAGCTCTGGAGGTGAGATGCAGTATTTCAGGCTACAGAATAGCTTCAGTTGCTCAGATCTTAAGCCTTTTAAATAATCCATACAGCAGTGTGTATGGAAGAAGCCTGTTACAGCCCATGTCTACAGGAAGTTTTTGGCTGTTTAGGTTTGCTGTAGAATTGTATATGAGACTAATATTCAGCCAGTCTTGACTACTTTTTCCTCTAAGACCTATTTTGAAATGATGACTTCATGATAAGCTGAGTAGTTTATGCAGTGAAGTTCATTCTGCAGTGTCAAGGCCTGATGGTTTTTTTCCAGCTGTTTCAGTAGACTCTTCCTATTAAGATACTATTGTGTATGTAATCAAAGGCACAAAGTATAGCTTGGAAATACATCAATTTCCAAACATGCTAAACTTTAATGGAAACATCTGTCTAAAAACTAGGAAAGTACTGGAAACATTTGAAGCAAAAATTGAATTAATTTTCCAAGAAATATTGGGGTTTTTTTAGAATGACAGCTTGCTTACCCATTATAGTGTCAGAAGTCTTCGTATCTTACCTTCTCTCCATGCCCCAAATCCTGGCAGATGCATATGCTGTGCAAATTATATTGTGGTCTTAAGCAAAATTACTGCTGTGCAAAATATCATGAACTAATACTACAGAAGACTTGTTTTGAAGTGTCATACAAGGTGTCCTATCTCTGCATATAGCTCAGTGAAGATCAGGGCTACCATTAGGGAAAGTTCAGTAAGACCTTCCTTTCGTGTATCTTGATGACTCCTTATTGTTTCCGAAAATACTTTTTCTGTGATTTCAAATTCACTTCCACGTCAGTTTATGAAAGACCTCTGTTGAAAACAAGTGCTTTTAAGGATTTTTGTTCTAAGCTTTACTGCAAATATTTTGATATTCTCAAATCTTCCTAAAAAGCTCAACGTTACAAGTAGTTGCTCAAAACCAGGTCAGCAATTAGGTAATAGTGCCTGTGGAGAATTTAACATTGGTCAAATATGATTTATGATAGATCTGAAGGTGGTGTATTGGAGCCACAGTTGCTTGAAGACGAAAGTTTTGGGGCTGCAGACATCTCTGCCGGTGCTCTGGTGTCTTGAGAGGTTGACACAAACACCTGCTAAAGTTGCTCAAGGCTTCTCAGTAAGGAATTCTCTCAAATCAATATTTATCAGCACGAAATGATTTATTTACTTTAGCTTGAAGCAAGGGCTGTTATATCTGAATGAAGATCTTGAATAGCTGTGGTTGGGTGAAGCGTTAGAGGCAGAAGGGGATGAAAAGCATTTTTTGGTTTGATGTGTTTTATTTTCTTGTTTTTGTTTTGGTGTTGTTTGTTTTGGGCTTTTTTTCATTACTGAAGTGGATTTTTTGCTAGTTGAGTTCTGAAAACATACTTGTTGGTTGCTGCTTCAGTCCCTGATAATTTGATAAATATTAGTGGTAGAAAATCAAAAGTCTAATTCTGAAAGCAAAGTTTCCATTGTCATTGCTTTTTAAATTCAGAATTCATTGATGAGAAAATTCAGATTATTAATCTATCTGTGCCTATTCTTAATTTCTGTACTTGTTCATGGCTTGCTCTTTCCACTGTTGCATCTTTAATATTCTGATTTGTGCCTTTATTTAGAAGACGTAAAGAAACTGGGCAGCTCTTAATACCATATACTATTTATTTCTATGTACTTTGTTTTATTCTTCCACAGACCTTCACACTTCACTGCACTCCCCCTCTGGTTTAGGTTTTCATGCCCTCTTGGGAAGGAATATGCTGTTATCTTCAGTTCTCATGGAGAATGCTACATTAATATCCAGTAAAGTGAGTGCTTCGTGTACATAGAAAGATTGAAGTGTTCAGGCAGATTGCTGTACACCACTGCTTAGCTCTCACATACTGCTAAATTCTGGAAGGATCTTTTTCTGGACTGGAAGCTGAAAATACAAACTTGTGAAACATCAGACCTTGTAGGACATGGAGACAGCTGTAAAAACAAGTGGAAAAGACTGTAGGAAAAGATAACAAAATATGATAGCTGTTTTCAGGCCCTGAAGGCTCAAAATTATTTTCTCCATTCAGTTTTGTGTGCAAGAAGAGCTGTAGGAGTTGTAGTACAGCAGAACGCAGTGTCTGTGCCTGCTGAGCACTTGTTCCCAACCACCCAAATCAGAAGCTGGCTCCAGTGAGCAGTGTCAGCCTTCCTTCATGGCAGCAGACATCCCGTCACCCTGCTATTTGGAGATGCCTGCGTGTGGCAAAGAGCCTCTCTGGGCTTGAGCTTTCCTGCAGCAAATCCGCTCTGTCTCAGAGGCTGCCACAGAATGAGTCAAGGTGGTGTTTAGACTGCTAACTGCAGTATGAGGAGAGAAATGTTTCTTTACTGAAGTGGAAACTGCTGAGTTTTTTCCAATGTTCTGCTTCATGAATTATGTCAGTTGATCCTGAGGTGAGACAAGGAAAGAGCAGCCAAGAGGTTGCACATGTTTTTTGGTTTGCAAGCAAGTTTTACTGTGACAGTGAGATTTAATTCTGTTTTAGATCAAACAACACACTGTAGTTTGAAGTCTTTCTGGTGTTCAACATTCTTGTGTTACTCTTCCCTCAGTGTGGTGGCATGAGGTTCCAAAAAATAATAATCCTGGTATCATACTTAAAAAGCCCAAACTATTTGTGTTTTCTCTGAAGTGGTGCTTAGTCTTTTTAAAATAGTTATATACCAAACACCTGGCTTCATCCACATAAGTAATATTTTCAGCTGTTGAATTCCTAGGGCATCTTATGCATTAATTAACATTGGACTGACAAGACAACACAGTGAAGAGTTTTAAGGGTCTCTTAAACAGTCAAGTAACTCAGGGACTGAAGTTGTAATTTCCTAGCACAGGATGCTTCTTTTCTTAGAAATGCTTTAAAGTCATCTGGATTTTATACTACTGGATTTTCTTGGTACTGAGAGAGATCCTAAGTGCCACACCAGGTCAGGCCAGAGCTGTAGCTGGCACCCTTCCCAACCAGAACAGCTGCTTCGAGGGATGCAGGAACAATGAATGTGCAATGTGATACTTCCTCCAGCGTGGCCTGGCTCCTGCCATTGTACATCTTGGGGGTTTCAGAGTGTGCATCAGACTCTGACAGCTACTGATAGAGCTATTTTCTGTTGATAATTTGCATTTTTAACCCTGTATCTTGGACCTCCAGTGTTACACAACAGTTTAATTTTTGTAGACAGTTCTTCATCACCTGCAACACCTGAATGCTTGATGTAGTCTTTCTTGAAGTTTAAGCTCTTCAACAGGCAAAACACTTGGATAACTTTGATCCTTAAAGTAAATTGAGCTAAAATTGCTTTGACTGTTACCTTTATGCTGCAGATTGCAGTGATGTAGTGGCTTTATATAGTAAGGAAGGCTTCTCACAGGGTGAATGTGAACAAATGAGTCAAACATGTCAACTTTGATCAAAACAGCAAAATTAGTATCACTTACATGTCAGAATAAGCAGAGGAACTAGTTGGTAGTGACTTCCACAGCAGTTTAAAAATATCCACAAAGTAGAGGTGAGTGATGGGGGTGGATGTGTTCCCCTGAAGGGTGGGAGGAGGATGCAGCAGTTAATAAAGGGCAGAGCACATCAGTGGTGTTGCAACTGAACTTGCTCAGGTGACTGCTGCTTTTATTACAGAGACTTTCCTGGTAACTCCGGATCTCATTTGTGCAATCTCTGCATCCACTTACTTGAGTTTCTCTTTGTGGGGGCCAGTTTGTAGAAGCCAGTTTGAATAGATTACAAGGGTGAGCTGTAATACTAATCATTTTATTTAGGTATATAAACCAGGGTAACAAAATGTGTGGTTGTAGTCTGAGAACTACCAGGCAATGGCTCTTTTTTGCCCTTTGAGGTTACTGTAATGGTCAGTATGTGGACAGGTTTATGAATTAGCCATACTGTGAAGTCATTAAGTTTAAGCAAAATAAGCGTGGAAGCATTCTCATTGAGTCTTTGAGTTCTTGTTGTCCAGAAGGTTTCAAGTTATGCCCTCTTAGGCATAGTTATAGTAAACTTGTTCACTTTAATGCATTTTGCTGTAGCATAATCAGTGTTCCCAAGCTGCACTGCTGTACCTGGAACCCAAGAAAGGACATGAAAAAAAAAAGGCAGTATTGTCATATATGCAAGTAGTGTAGTGAAGGAGCTGCTCCCTTGTGTTAGGCTCTCTCCCAGGTTGCTGTTTTAGCATGTGCAAGATAAAGAAGTGGTATCAAGTCCCTCAGTAAGCTCACAGGGTACCTGCCCTGCGAGTCAGGGTGTATTGGTTTGGCACGGCTGGTTTTAGGTAGCAGGGGGGCTGCAAAGTTGGCTCCTGTGAGAAGCTGCTGGGAGCTTCCCACCATGTCCGGCAGAGCCAGTGGCTGATGGCTCTGAAGGTGGACATGCTGCTGGCCAGAACTGGGCCAGTGAGAGAGGCTGGTAATGCCTCTGTGATGACATAGTTAAGAAGAAAATCAAAACAAGGTCATGAGATTTTGGGGATTCTAGTGAGAGAAGAGGAGGAGGTGAGAACATGTGAGGGGAGCAACATGGCAACACAAAGGTCAGTGGAGAAGGAGGGGGAGGAGGCGCTCCAGGTGCTGGAGCCGAGGTGNGTGGATGCCTGGGGGAGGCTGTGTTCCATTGGAGAGAGAGGGCCCTGCTTCCAGGCTGGAGCAGCCTGGCCTTGGAGGACTGCACTCCGTGGGAAGAGACCCACGGCACAGCAGTTTTGGGAGGGCTGTGTGCCCGTGGGAGGGACTCACGCTGCAGCAGGTGCGGTTTGGCTGCTGCTCCTGAGAGTGGACCCGTGTCAGAGAGGTTCGTGGAGAACTGTCTCCTGTGGGAGGGACCCCACGGCCCCACAGGGAAGGACTCCTCTCCGGAGCAGTGGAAGGAAATCTGGGTGATGAACTGACCAAACCCCCATGCCCTGCCTCCCTGTGGGAAGGAGAGAGGGGCTGCAGGGAGGAAGGTGTTCTAAGGGCTTATTTTACTTCTCATTATCCTCCTCTGATTCTGTTAGTAATAAACTCACCTTGCAATTTAAGTTGAGCCTGTTTCGCCCTTGAAGTGTTTCTCCTGGTCCTTATCTCACTCATGAAGTGTTTGTTAATTTTTTTTTTCCTTTTCCCTCCTCTGCCCAGCTGTGGCAGAGGAGGGTGAGCCAGTGGCTGTTGTGGGTGCCTGGCATTGGGCCAGCGTCAAACCACGACACAGGGCTGCACTGGCTAAAGTAGGTTAAGTACTGGCTCATGAAGTTCATTCAGATGGTGTTCTGTAAATAGTAAACATGTTGCTTTAAATAGCTTGAGATGCTTATGTAAAGCTTGTCTCTCGTAGCCTCCTGTCTAAATGGGAACAAACAGGTTATTTGGGGTAGATGTAATTTCTGCTTGTGGATGCAGTGGAGTCAGCAAAAGCTGTTCTTTGCCCTGCGCACGAGTGCATTGTGATTTGGGAAGGTCTTTAACACTATTGCAGCACTTAATCACTTAAGCTCTTGTGATTCACTTGCAAGATGTACTACAGCATCTCTTGGTCAGAATGTAGGTCTTTTTTTTTCTGCCTGTGTATGATGTTGCAATTCAGTGGCACATTGATGGTGTAGCGCTGCTCAGATAAAATAGGTGGTAGATGTCCTTGCACTACGGGTGGGTATCTTGTGCTGCAGGGCATTCTTGATGCCCTTGGATTTTGGAATATGGTTTGTGGAAAATGCAATACAGATGAGTAATATGTAAAGGAGGATTGGGCTGGGGTTGATTGGGATCAATAAAATGGTAGCAAATACTGATATGTAACACCAGTAGTTTCCCTTTGTATAAGATTAAGACCAAAAAGAACAGCTATGAATGAAGCAATTGAGCCAGGAACAGAATTTTAGTTCTTTTTTGAAAATTTAATACCTATTACCAGGGGAGCCTTTAACTTAACATTTGAAAAATAGAACTTATCCTGGCCTACCTTTTGCTTTGAAAAACACTTCTGGGACTTGTTGGGCTCTTTTTTTCTTCCTGTGGTAGTAATTTCTGTAAGTGATCATAAACCAAGAAAGCAAAAGATAACATGGTTTGTATTTCAAATACCAAGACAGTATCAAAATTGTCCAGCTAAGTAAATCAGTGGTTTAAATCCATTTTGTGTAATTCTAGGCATAAACATAATTGATAGCTGAAAATAAATTGTCAGCAATGACCTTGAGGAAAGGTTTTCTACTCTTTGCCTATGCGGTGTTCCCCTATGCAAGAGGCTGAAGACTTCAATATTCCCAGAGTGTGGCTTTTCTTTAAGAGTAACCTTGTCTTGGAGGACAAATGTCTGAATGAAAATGAGTACAGTAAGATACTTGCAGGTTTTCTAAACTTCAGTAGAGTGAAGATAAATTACTGCTATGCCTGCAGGATTTTGAACAATGAAGTGCAAGTCAGCTTCAGTCTGCTAGAGGTTGGTCAATCTGTATTTGTTCATTGGCAATCAGTTAAGAGGCCAGAGAAGTGCTAAGATCAGGAAGAAATCCTCTTTGGAGAGGAACAGGTTTGTGGAAGGTTTGAGCAGCTTCTTGAGATGCCTCCTCCATTTGTGTGGAGTTTACTTCAAGTGGCATTTACTTCTTGAGCAAACTTCAGTGATGGCCAGTGGCAGTCCTGGCACCACTGTCACTGGTGGAAGAGCACAGGTATTCCTGAGCTCTACACCTCTCTGGACAACAGATGTCCAGTAAATTTCCAAATATTTTGACTTGGACTGTAAGTTAAATTTGCCTCTCTGAAGTTAAGCAATATGCATCTGCTATGTAGTGTGATTAAACCTCCCATATTCTCAAATTAAATAAAAAATAATGTACAGCAGTTTGAGTCAAATTTTGTGTGAGCAGCTATTTATGTTTTGCTATCAATCTGTAAAAAACAACTGTGGAAGTCATGGCTGAGGAAAGATGTCGTAAATCATCCTGTCTTGTTCTCTGTTGATGCATGATTACTTCCCACAATATATATTTTTCTAGTATTTGATCCACTGTAGCCTTTTAAATGCCTCCAGGGATGTGGTTTCCTTAGCAGATAATAGAGCCTTTTGTGGAAAACAGAGGCAGTTTT
The DNA here is from genome assembly GCA_013399875.1 of Gymnorhina tibicen. Lineage (NCBI taxonomy): Eukaryota > Metazoa > Chordata > Aves > Passeriformes > Artamidae > Gymnorhina > Gymnorhina tibicen. Next base: position 938,907 of record VXAZ01010275.1, on the reverse strand, counting down.
GCCTAAGCTATGATAGTCATTCAGACTCACTTAAGATAGTGTCATGTATTTTTGGATCTCTTTCCTACTGTCATGATAATATTTCATGGAAATAGAACTTTAATCTTCCTGGTCCTCTAGTTAATAAAAACATGTGAGATGTCTTAGCCTCCATTTGAAAGCAACTTCTGCAGGAGTGAGAGGAGGAATGGCAGATATTAAGTGTGGTGCCTAAAGCCTGGGAGCCTGTATCCAGCTGCACCTCTCTGTTTTGTGAAAAATTTATGAATGACTGCTTTTTTTGCCTGGAAAGTTTTTTTTTGGGAGTTAGAGAATTACACATGAGCAGGAGTTTTTGCTCTGAGAAATAAGTCAAGGATTAGAGCTTCTTTTAGAGCTTTGAGAACTTCAGTAGCACCAGCTGAGGTGTTCAGCTGGATCTCCATTTCCAGGCAAACATTTAGACTATTCCTTTCACCACTAGTTAGGTCTCTTAATTTAAACCTCTTCAAAGTACTCCAGTAAAATAGGTTAATGAAATTAAGATTTCGTAGAAAGTGATGAACCTTTTTCAGTCATCTTAAGCTTTATTTACTCTACTCTGTAAGGTGTTATACAGATGCTACTTCCTCTGTTGAAGTACTTATGTTAGAAATACTCAACTGCTGGTTTCAAAACTTAAAAAAATCCTTAACATGTGTTGCATCAGAATAAAAAGCCTGTAAGTGGGCTTAAACTCCAGACATTTAAAAGGAACCCCAAAGAACCAAAACAACCTCCCCCAACACAACTTTATTTTATGCCTTTATAAATCAGTATAGCATTCTTCTAAACTTCCTAATCTTCTTAATCATGTGTAGCAGCTAGTGCTTGTCTCATGCTGTGTCCATTGTTTGAGCAGGAACTTGTTTAAATAACAGTAGTATTTTCAGGGAGGTATGAAACTATTTTTAGAGTATGCATTTGTAGCATAAGTAGTTGACTTAAGCTTAAAGACAGATTTTTAACCTTGTCAAGAATCTTTCTTTTCCACTGGGTGTTATGTTACTATCTGACAATCAGTTTTGAGTTGGATTTTGTCATTTCAGGCATAGTTGTATGGCTCTTTCATCCTTCTAAACCTAAATAGATGAACTGCACATCTGTTGTGTGAAAGTAATGTAGGAGGTCTCTAAATTTTTCTATTTCAAGAGTGACTTTGTTAACATCAGTTAAAAGGCTTATCTATAATTACACAGTTGCTATTAACACTGCGGTGTCGCAAAACTGATGTTCATTTTCCATCCCTTCCCAGATGGTTTTTAATGTGAAGCGTGTGAAAATCTTTATTTTTAAAACTGGGTATTATGCTTAATAACTAGCAAAGCAGCATAGCAAATTTAAGCTTTAATTTTTAAAGTAAGTTCAGACACTGTACCAGGTGAAAACAGAAGTACTCTCATACAAAGAGCTGAGAATTTTCACCAAACTATGTGTAGCAGCAGTGCCTAAGGGCAATGTTTGTGCCATGACTGACTTAAAGGCCCTTCGGGGAGCAAACATTAGGAACTTTCTCTGCTGATGGGGAGGTGCAGAAACTTAAGTGTGGTTTTTACTTCTTTAATGTGTTGGGACAAATTTTTGTGGAAGTGAGAACAGTTTAGTTACCTAAAGTGAAGAACAGTATCTAATCCAAAACCTTTTTTTTGGAAGGAGGCAAACATGTATAAACTTTCCAACATCTGCCTATAAGAAAGGTAGGACAGGTCATAACTTAATTTGACAATGAATCTCATAGGGCTTAAGATCCCAGATGGCGTCAATGGTGTGTAGCTACTGAACTGACTTGTGTGAGCTTTTCATGTAAAACTTGTGGGCTCTATCCGAGTAACATGTAACTCAGCTCAAAATGGATTTAATTGTCAGAGATGCTGCCCTGTGCAATTAACTTTCCTTTTGAACAGTCTGTGTGGACCTTTATGGCTGCAGTACAGGTAGTAGATGATGTAAGCTCTAAGGGCTTCCTGGCAGAGCAGTGCTGGCTTAAGAGTGTAGTTATTGCAAGAAGGAGGTGTAGGAGACTGTAGCAGCAGACTGGGGTGATGAGTTTGAATCCTCTATGCTTGATGGTACGTGCTGAGTCCAACAGATTAAACTGAGAGGAATGCTTGAATTTAAAGGTTTTTAGTATTTTTGATTTTTCCTTTAAAAAAAAAGTTTTTTACTCAAGTAGAAGCATTTCCAATAGCAATTGTTTGCAATATCAATTTCTTGAACTTTACAATTCAGAATAGTTGTACAAGTGAGTGAAGCTAGAGAAAAGGGCATGTGTAATTAAATACGAAATGAGATGTTGAAACTACTGCTTCTCAACTTCCTCCCAGTTCTTTTTGAATCTGGGATGTAATTGAGACTAACACTCTTCCTGCCCCATCCAATAAAATGTTGATTGGGAACTTGAATTAATTTTTTCCACTAAGTTCTACAGGTGCAAAAAAAGTAACTTAAACTGTATCCTTTTTTGTTCTGAATTACAGACCCTCCTTCATCACTTGCTGCTTTAGTTTTCTTGTGTTTTATTTTATGTAGATGAAGATGTGCTAACTGTGAAACATTTCTTTTCACAACCACTATTGTGTAATTTTAAGCTTGGGCTCTCCAAGTACTTGAATTTTTGTTGTTTAAAGATGTCCTTAAGCAAACAGTAGTGTGTAAGGCATTATCTTCCCTGAAGCTGTGCTTTCCTGTGATCACCCTGCAGCCACCTTAATGTTGCACATGCTTTGAAATTATGGAGGGTTTGGTTGTGGAAACCACTTTAACATTTGTTTTTCCATTCCTCACTGCCCTCCCCTTGCCACCCCTGTGGTTTGAGTTTTGTGTGAGGAGGACTCAGAGGAAGGGAAGATGAATTCCTTTTCCTTGTTTTCATCTTCCAAATACAATGGTGATTACAATGTCTGTATGAAACAGGCATTATATTTTGGTAATAATGTTTTGTCTCAAAGCAAGTGAGTCATCTTCTGACTGCCAGGCTTCAGAATATGACAGTCCTAAAGAACTTTCCATATGGGGAAGCAGTAACAGATTTGTGGGATGGCTAATGAATCATGGATAATTAGTGTCCTGGTCCTGCTAAGCTTTAGCATCTGACAGGTATTTTTACTTTTGGTGGGGTGGTTTAGAAAAACATTCTCTACCCAGTTTATAATTTGATCTAGTATGTGGAACCTTTAAATGCCAACATTTTATATCGTGGTACAAAAACAATATGAATTGATCTCACAGGGTTACCTTGGGCTTTTTTTATTTGCTTAGTTCTTGTGAGTATATTTTAGGGCATCACAGATTAAACTATTAAAAATGAAATTGTAATCTATTAAGAAGTAATTATAGTGAGGGGGACAAGTGATATATTTTGCCTGTATTGGTGTGCATGTTGTGCTACCCTCAATACTGATTTAGATGAGAAGAAGGATCTTTATATATCAAAGACTATATATCTTTAGCTTAGTTCAAAGTACTACAAATAATTACTTCAGCAAGCTAGAAGTTTCCAGTTGCCAGTATTTGGCTGCTTCTGAGAGTTGCCTGGGGCACTTAAACATCAGAGCTCACACTTCCTCTTGAGTGGGAGAGTCCTGCCCGTAGCATTTGGTGTCTGCTGAACACGAGTGGTCTCCAAATCCCTGCTATTTCAGTGCATCTGATGTTTGTGTATAGCTCTGCGCCTGGTATAAAACTAGTGAAATTCCTTTGGTTACTGATGAAGATTTTTTGGCACCAGAGCTGTTAGTCTTCATAACTTGTCCAAGGAACAGCCATTTTGAGAAAGAAGGCCTTTCAAAATAGGTGTCTTAGAGCAGGAAAGCTTTTACTGAGAGCTTCAGGGCACATCTGAGGCTTCTTGTGTAGTCTCAGACTTACGGGAGCAAGTGTTCATATTGATGACAGATCCTTCAAGCAGGACCAGCAGGTCCTGTCCCCATACCTTCGGCCTCTACCAGGCTTGAATTTGAACATGCTTTTAGTTTTTCCAGTCCCTTTTTAATAAACAGGACCAGTTAACTGAGACTTCTTTTACTCTAGTGTCAGTCTAAGTACCTGAGGATGAATCCACAGTTTGCCAAGTTGTTGGATATAATGCCAGACTTAAAATTGATGCTTTTACCTCTTCCTGCCATGAACAAGACAAATTATCTAGGTAGCTTAAAAAAAGGGGTGGGAAGGGGATTGGGAATTGCTGTCCATCTAGGGCTCCATTTCAGATACATCTGATCTTGGGTAATCCGGATCTTGTGTAATTCCCCCCTCCATTATGATGAAAAAGGTCCTTTACTTACAGCTCTAATTGCCAATTAATGGAGTCCTTAATTCGTTAGAAAAAGCTTTTTAGGTTGAGCAGTGTTAGAGCAGAACATTTTTTTCCCCAGTCTTGCTCCTTAAAATGATCTTGCTGTCAAGAACAGATTTAAGTTTTCTGTGCTAAAACATAACTGATAACTACATTCCAAACTGGAGTTGTACAGGTCATAAAGTTTGTCAAGAAGTGGGCTTGTGGGTTTTTTCTAACCACAGCAGAGTGTTTTCTTGACCTAGTTATTTTTCAAAGACAGATGACTGTTTTTCTTACCTTGAACATGGTTGCCTGAAGGGGTTAGTCTGATGGTTTGACACAAGACTTGGAGAACCTCTGGTCTCTGTCTCTGATAACTGTTGAATTTGGATGCTATTCTGCCCAGCTGTGTTCTGGGCAGAAAAAAAAAGTAAGATTTTTGAACTTGAAAAGCTCCTTCAGTAACAGGCCTTGATAAAAGGAAACCTTTGTCTGCACATCAGGCTTTTTCCTCTAGGATGAATCTTACATGGTACAAACCTAAAGTATGGAACTATACTACTGGGAGTCAACATTTTTGTCAGATGGCATTTAAGCATCTTTACAAAATGCATGTCTGTGTTTACTGGGAACTGGCAACCCAGCATGATGTCTGCTGGCTAATTTCACATGGCCTAAAAACTTTTTTCCTCATAAGTCTTGCCAGCTTCTCTCCCTGTTACTGTGTCTGTGTGTTCCTGCATGTGCTTATGTTTTATAAGGATGTTAAGGACTATTACTTGCTGCTGTAAGCTCTTTCTTTTGGAGGGAGGACAGCAGAACTGAATGTTGGAAGCAGGAGTGATTCTTTCTCTTTTACTGTGTGAGAACAGGACATGTGCAGAATTAAGTAGTTTACACAGCTTGCCACTCCTCAGGTTCTGCTTCATGTATATTGCTGCTCTGCAACTCCCTTTGGCTTTGCTCTGAGTTATATTTGCAGCTCTGCTCTGCTGCTTTCTGTTTAGGGATTTTTCAGGTTCTTTGGTCTGGTGTCAAAATCCTGTTTAGATTCCCTTGTACAGAATAGCTGTCCAGAAAACCAGCTGTCCTTCCTGGTGCTGAGCATCACTAAGTCCTGCTCCATTTTCAGTATGGCAGAAAGGAATATTCTATGACTTCTACCAGAAAGATCCAGTAGAACTGAGTTTTCTCATCCTCTTGTGTGGTGGCATGACCCACAGTCGGTACTACATAAAGACACTGAGCTATTCTTGGGCTGCTGTAGAAGCTGCCTTATACAAAACGTTCCCTGACTAGGTAGAATTAGGATCTAGTGACCCTGACATTTGCTGGATGTTGTAGCCAGGGCATATCTGAGAGCTAGGGCTGAGAGTATCCAGCATCTGTGAAGCCACGTGAACTCACTCAGACATCTCTGTGTCCACTCTTAGCTCCCAGACACACAGGACCATCCTTGTGCTGTCCAAACTGGCTCAAATGTGATCAACTCTTTGGCTTGTACATGTAATTTTTTAGTGAATCTGTTTCTGCAATCAGTGATTGTCGTTTTGAATCTTTAACATTACTGTGTTAAATTGAAATCCACTTAGCATAGTTCTGGCTTTTTCTGTCTTAAAACATATTCTGAAAAATATGAAGACCTCTGGGGAACCATGAGACAAGTCTCACAAGTAGCATGTATGGCAGTCAGCAGCTAGAGGATGGTGGCAAAAGGGTGAAAACTGCCCAAAAGGTCTGTTCCCAAGCAGAATTTGGGGATATCTTTTTTTTTTTTTTTTTTTTTCCTTTGCCACTGTCAGCAGTTTGATAGTCTGGAAGTTAGTGCCTTAAAGCTATAGTTAAAAAAAGCACACTAGCATACTTCAGGAGTATGCAGAGTTTGAGGGGGAAGGAAGGAATGTCCTCTGCAACCTTTTTAGTGTATACTCTAGGTCTCTAGGTCTATGAATAGTTCTCAATGCCTGTCTCTTCCAATTATTAATCCCCTGAGCAGCACTATTTGTAAAGCTGATGTTCTTGAGACGGCCTTTGGTTTCAAATGTCTGTTTAAGCATAAATGCTATTTTTTTCTTCAGGTATGAGTCTATTGATACATGCTGGATCTTCTACTTTGGGAGTTCCTCATACACCTGTGAAATAACTTCAGTTAAAATTCTTGTTCTCCTGACTAGTGATGAAACCAACTGCCAGTTACACAAAGCAAAAATCAATATACGGCCACATTCACTGCAAGTAATAGTGGCAATATGAGGTGTTTATCTGTCCTACAGAAACTTGTGGGAGTGGCAGGAACTGTGACCTAAATAGGATGGAGATTCAAACTAGTGCTACAACATATTGTCTGTAGAGTGTAACAAGAGACAGGTTTGGGACACTTTGAGTTTCTCCTCTATTTATCTAAAAACAAAACAAAACAACCTTTTTTTGCTTTGATATCTTACAGGAGATGTTGCAAGCAGTACTGCTTGGCTGCTTTGGCTGCTGTCACACTGGGGTGGTTTTTTTCTTCTGTTGTGGTGAAGTCCTTCCCTTGCTGTGAAACAGATTTCACTGTGCCTTCCATGGGGGATCATTTGATCTATATTCATTCAGACTGAGGGTCAAGTCTAGTTTTGTAATGATAATGTGGCTTGTAATGTATATTAGTGGTTTTACCTTTGGGTTACAGCAGAAATAACTTGGTCCTTGAAGTTCATGTTTGGAAACTGTAAACCAAAGGATTACAGAGAGGAAATGAAGGAGGGGCAGGATGTTGAAATGCATTTTTAGCGAACAGTCGTATTTGTAATAACCTCTAATCTGTAAGAACAAACCTCAGTGGAACTGTTAGTGAGCTATGAGTGCTGCTGTTAACTCCCTCTGCTTTAAAGCTCCTTCTCCTTCTACACGTCAATTCCAGAGCAGTCATATTTAAATTCTTTAATGTGACTCATACCTACTTTGAGGTTTCTTTTCTGAAAAGGTTTTGTGTACACAGAGTAAGGCTACTTTCACCCTTGACTGGCCAGCTTGTGGTCAAAATATTTTTCTGTGATCTATTTAAATATGTCCTGAGATTTGTGATAAATTTGTTCTTGTGTAACACTCCCCACCCTGTTAGTTTCTCTTCCTTAACCTTCTTGGTTAGGTTTACTTACTGTAGAAGCATCAATTTCCAAGAAGTACTAACTGTCAGATATACAGCCAAGCTGAAGTCTCTTGTTGAAAGAGATTACACAGGTTCCTGGGCTTCAACATACTGTAAAAAGCAAATGAATATAGCAGAGGTTGTTGTGGTTTGTTTTACTTTTAGGATTAGCACATGAGCACCATCTAACATGGATTTTAATTGGAACTGGATTTTATTGTTCATTCCCAATATGGTTGGTTTATGTTAGAAAACTGCCATGAAGAAAAAGGCTGTGAGTGATTTCTTAAACTTACTCATGGCTGATCATATCACATGTCCTTATCAAGTGTGTGTTCCCTGGAGTTGGTTCTTTAGCTCTTCCTTCCAGCTGATCCTTCTGCAATGTGCCTGCTTAGAGAAGGTTATTGCTGATTGTCCCTTTTTCCATGCTAAGTAAACCAGGCTCTGCTGAAGCAGATTGTGAACCATCCCTACCTCTGACTACTATTTTTTCTGTTTGCTTTTAGTCTCTCTCCTTTTACGGCTGTTTTGTGTTGGTGACTGCAGTCACTTGTTTTTCTTGTCCTGCTCTGACCCTTCCAACTGATTAATTCCTCGTGATGCAGTTTGATGGTGCGACCTTGTGCTTTTCTATAAATGTGCCCATGATATCATTTCAATCAAGTTCATGAATATTCCAACCTTCCCTTATGTGGCTGATGTCACTCAGCTTTAACTATGAAGTCTGTTAATATAATGTACTGTTTTGGGCGTATTTTTCCCATTTTTAAGCAGTCTTCAGATGCAGTGTCACAAAGATGTATTGACACCTCCATCTTTGTGCAGTTGTTTTGTGTGTTGATTAGGTTTCTGTTCTATATGAGGGTCTCAGTATTGCTGCACTGTGTGCAGAGCTCACAAATGATGGTTTAGCTGGTCATGGAGGTAGATACAACATTAGACTTGGGAGCAGGTTTGTGTGCCACAGTTGAAGTAGACATACCAGTGCTCTTAAGTACATGAAGCTAGAAGAGATACAGTTCTTAGAAAACTGTCTGATCTTGATGAAAAAGAAAGAATGAGTCTCTTCTGGACTTGTTTTTCTACATACTTTCCTGGAGTGAGCAATTGAGGTTCATTGCTCAGTTTATTTTTTTTTTAGGCAGTGCAAGTTTGTTGCTATTAAGGTTTTTAATACAGACTGTACCTTGACATTTTATTCCAAGTGCTGTGTCATAGCATGGTTTTGAATAACTCACCCCTTTCCTTTTGGGATAAGGCGTAACTTCCAAGACTAGTTGTGTCATGCTGCTGTTCTGGGCTCCCTTGGACTGAAGTCTGGTCACTCAGGTCCCTTGCCTGCCTTACTTACGGACAAGTCTGTTAACCTGCTTTGATTGTCAGTAAGGGTACGCAGAGTATGACATGAATTGCTGTGCTGAGTGGGGTGTGTGATTTCCTCAGCTCTAAGGGGATGAAGATGTGCCAGGGCTGAGGTTTTTCTCTGGAACTATGTTCTGGTTTAGGTCTGTTTGGATGGTAGAGAGTGGTCATGTGCAATAAAACCAAACTAGTAATTCAGAGACAGTTCAGACGCTTTTGAAAACTTTTTCTCAAGTCTCCACCCCAGAAACTTCCTGTGAGATCAGTGCACACAAGAAGATAAGAAAGTTCTAGGTTTAAACTGGATTAGTGGAGAAGACTCATCTTCTGTGGGGTTTTTGATGTTCAGAAAGACTTTTTAAATTCAGTGTGGTGTATAAACATTAGAGAAAATAACTTGCTTCAAACTTGAATCTGTAAGACTACTTGAATGTAATGACTGCTGGGGACTTTGGGTGAAGGAAGAAAATTGGCTTACAACAAATGCAGCTGCAATCCTGATGTGAAATGAGCTTTTGTTGCGAAAATTACAAGGGTGAGGACTTGTATGTGTAGGGGAGAATTTCCATTTTGAAATAAGAATGGTTTAAGTTTGTAAAAAGCAAGAGGAATCGTCTCTGTTTTAGAAGAATTAACCAGGAATAGACAGTGCCAAGAAGCCTCTAAAATCTGGAGACTTTTTTGGTGTGGTTGAAGGGAGAGAGCAACAGGAAGGTCACTTGGTGCTGGTGGGCAGTCCTCTGGTGTGGTTTTTGACTGTTTCTGGAATCTGGGGGAATTTATCAGGATTCAGGTGGTCAGATGAATGAGGTTTTTACTGTGCATTTTGAAGCAAAGGATTAAAGAATTTTTGTTAAATGAAAAAATTATTTATGGCAGAAGTTAGTACTTTCAGGTGAGTCTGTTTGAAGAAAATCAGGACTAAATGAGACTAAATTTCTTTAAAATCTTGCTAGTTTCTTCATAGCCAGATGTTTGAATTGTCCAACTTTCTGTGCAAGCAGAGAGGAAAAAATGAATTATTTTAACATGTTTTTCTTTAGGTCCTGGACTCTTTGGTTTTCTTGGTTTTTGAATAATTATCTAAATTGATTCATTTTTATTTATATAAATTTTTCATTTATGTGTAGCAGAAGGAGCTGGTTTCAGATTTGCTCTTGAGATCAAGATCGAAAGTGTCAGTTTGGAGTGAAAAACACTGCTTTTATTTGGGCAACACAGGATGAAGTTAGGACTCGTGTTGTTTTAATATCAGGAGGTGTTGCAGCCTTTTTTTTTAGGTGATTTGCTGTTGTCATGGTTATAGTTTCTCTGCACTGTTCCCAGTGTTGGAGATCCCACCACAGATTTTAAGGTTGCTTTGCCACGTGAACACATCTGCTATGTTGGTGTGTCTTTCAGGAAAATACTTTGATCAGGCATCACCTGTCTGGTTTAGAAATGCAATTAAATAGTTCAAGTAAATATTTGCATTAGCTGGGAAATAAGGTGGTACCTTGGAGATTAGGTCTGTTGTAATAATGAAGTGATAGAGAACAAAATGCAGCTCCTGAATAGGAGTTCTTAGCTCTGAAGTGCAGTAGAAAGTAATCTGGGATTAAATAAAATTTCTAGTGCAAGTCATCAACAGGATAAGTAGTAGATAGGTCCTTTTGTGTTAAGCTTAATTTTGCTATGTCAAAAGATATATCTTGCTGACAGTGTGTTTTTGATAAACCTGTAGTGGCTAAAACGGTGCTCTGACTTTAACAATAACATGGCAGAAATGTGGAGAGCTTGTCTTAGGCCAAGCCTTTTGGAGTCTGAGCTGCAGTACCCTGTGTGAAACAGAAGCCTGGGTAGTTTTCCATTAGTTGTTCTTGTTGCAATACTGGTGTGACACACTTCATCTGCCCAACAGCCTTTTTTAAGAATCTTGAACTTGCAGTAGTTAAAAAATAACTTGGTTCATTCAGTGCTCTGTGAAATGACTGTTCCATCGATCCGGATGTTTGCTGAACAGCACTTCCATTTTAACTGTCTTCCTAAGCTTTTGAGAAAATAGCAAATGCATCCTCAGTTCTTAAATGCAACTATTTCTGCTTGCTCCCAGTACTGCTGAGCAGCCAACAGCGTGCTGATAACTCAATTATTAATGTGGCAACCTTGTAAACTTCAACCCAGTGACTAAGTACTCAAGTACTCAAATTGGATATAGAAACTGATAAACTGATGTAAACTCAAACAATTTCAACAACTGCTCTGTCAGGTGTAACTGAAACATTTTTGAGCTAATCTTGGCAGTTAATTTTTTTTGGTCCAAAAGAATATCTGTTCTTCTAGGCACTATAAAGAAGTATGATAGGGGAAGCAAAAATGCAGAGTACTTTGGAGACTGGGAAAGGAGAGCTGATCAACTCATTGAAGTTTTTTGCAGATGTTTGAACAAATTTGTCTTTCTCTGACCAAGGAGCATTGCTTCCAGCTGCATAAATACAGTGTACTCATGTGAACTGTACTTGTGTTTAATTGAGCTGTGCTTAATTAATGCAAGGTATACAGGATGCTTTGACAAGGGTTATCTTCAGTCTGTCAAACAAGTTTCTCCTGTAGTAGGGAAACACCCTCTGGTTTTAATTTGAAAATCACACTTATATTTTTTCGTGTGAATTATTTTGCAGTATAACCAAAGGAAGCCTGGACTTTAATTTTTTTTTTTCTAATCATACGACCACTTTGACAACTCATTACTTTGGGGGAAAAGTTGTAGCAAGGCCCCGTGTATGAGTGAGTTGAGACTTGCCTATGTAGCACAGTTATCAAGTGAGAAGGGTGTGAAGTTTGAATGACAATGACTGTTGTAGAATAGCTGAATGCAGACACTCTTCTCTTAGTGTAGTGCCTCTTCCCAGTTCTTTGTAAGTGCAAATCCTTAATAATTTCTGTTTTCCTCTAAAAGGGAAGAAGGGGCATATCTTGGTATTTTGTGGGTTGCAAAAATGAGCCCTCTTGCTCAGTCAGTAGAGTGTTTTGAACGTGAAGTATCTTCAGCACAAAAGTGTTTTCATGATGTGTTTCAGTGGGATAAAATACTGAGTTATATTTTGGAGGCCTGTTGAAAATTTTTAATGTTCACTGTTGGCAATACCCTAGTGTTCCAGGTACCATTATATAGTCTGCCTTGATCAGAAATATCAAAGTGTTGAAATTCTACTTGCAGGTTTTTTTGTATGTAACTATTTCTTTTTCAAAAGGACATGATGTTCTAGTGCAATAGGAGAACAACATCCTGTGCCTGTCAGTGTAAGGGGAAGGAGAAGTGGTAGACCTCACTCTTGGGTAGATATTTAGGTCTGCATTAGAAGCAAGGCCTGGCTCAGTGTGTCCCTTCTGGGGTCACTGATGCCTGCTGTAGGTTGAGAGTCTCTCGTCCTTCCACTCTGCCCTCACCTAGGAAGGATACACATAGCAGGAGGCTGCAATACCACACTTATTAACATTTTTAGCTTGCTAAGGAAACTGCCTTCCCTCAGCTAAGCATGAGTAGTAAAACTAGAAGGCACATAGCCTGTGTGGTCCTTTTTCTCATGCAAGAGGTAGACTAGTTTGCCACAACTCAAAAATTCTGTGTATGATTGCATTTGTAAAACCTTTAGTGGCCCAAGCAGAGTTTAAAAGAGCCTTTAAGACCAGAGGTTGAGCAATTTAAGCTCTGCAAAGGACAGTATGTCCTTCTGGGAAGGGGTTTTGCATATTCCCAGTGTTCTTCAGGTGTGGCTTTTGATACTGTATGAGACTTTTTTCCTTTGTCTAGTTATAATTTAACTGTCTCAGTTTTCGGTTCTGTTTTACGTTGATCAGTGTGTGCTTTGCTTGTCTTTTAGACTAATTCACATTACCAGTAAAGAGCAGGAGAACTTTGTGGTCTTGGCAGTACTGGAACCAGAATACTGTGGTGCAAATTGCTTAGCAGGACTGAAAGTTTTCTGAACTTCAGCTAATGCTGGATAACTCCATTTCAGCTAGAGTGTTAAAACTTGTCCCTTTTAAAAGATGTGTTATAAGGGTATTTGGGTCTGAAGTAGTAGGTTAAAATAAGTGATATGAAGTAGTGTTATGATGTACAAATATTATGAAAGATCTTAAATGAGATCTTAAAACGCCTATGACAGGTGCTTGTGGCTTAACTGTCATGTCCTATTTTGTAGAGCTTCAAGGTTACTTGTAACTGCTGTAGTGTGTGCTGAGAGTGGCAGAAATCAGATGTGCTTGAAGCACGGTCAACATAGAGCCTCACTGAAATTCTTCATTAGTGCACAAAACCGAAATTGATCCAGAGGCTGAGATTCTTGATGTGCTACAAACCCCTAAAATATAAACTTAGTGTGGGGTTTTTTTTCCTTTCTCTCCTTTCAGTATTTAATTAGTTTACTTTTGTATAATAGCTTGTCTAGCAGGTTGGTGTTTTTTTTGTTTTTTTTGTTAGAATGTTACTCATCCTACTTGTTTTAAGGATACTTTCCTGAATCAAAATAGAGACTTGAAGGTTCCAGAGTGATTGTATGGCCCTGAAGTGCTCAATGGACAGGCCACTGAGTTAAGCATTTAATATTATTTTGGTTGTGTAACTCTTGTAACTTGAGTCTGTGTTACTATAGAACCAAAAATTGTTTTAAGTTGGATTTCCAAGGCTTGTTAAAATTGTATGTCCCAGAGCAATAAACTTGCTTTTTTCAATTTTGCAAAGCTCACATAGTTGGCACAGTAAGGTGAGTTTTCATGGCATGCAAGTGTGCAGTTGGGTTGGTAAATGGCCCTTAATCTTGTTAAATACAGTACTTTGTCAGGTGAGTAGGAATGTAATAGTGGGATTTAATATGAACAGAAATATTTAACTTTGCAGTGAAGTGTGTTTAACTTCCATACTCAGCTCAGACTAAAGTATATACAAGTTCCATGTTGAAAAATACTATTTTCTGGTGTTCATATTTTAAGAGAACTGAATTCTTTCTGCTGTTTCTTCTCCTAGAGAGAGGACACCTCCTGGAGAGTTTAAATAACCATATGAAGAAATAAAAATTTCTGTCCTTTCTGTTACTGAGCCTAAGATCCTTTAACAGCAGAAAGCACAGACCTGAGTAGTTAGGTAGTAATTAATAATCTTGAATGGCTTCAGTATACTGGAAAGAACTTAATTGATCCCCATCTTTTGAGGCACTAATAAATTCTTCATTGAGATCCCAACTGTCTGGTTGTTCCTGTATCCCTTGGAAAAAACCCTGGTTTAAATTCAGCTGATCTTACCTCTGTTCTGTGGTGGTTGAGCTCTGCAGGAGGTGTCCTCTCCCTGGAAGAGTGGGCAGCAGAAAGAATTCAGTTTTAAGAGAAATGGGTCCTCAAGTCAATGGGGCGCCTGCATGTCAAGTGTAGTGTTCTCGTTGCATCTTGTAGTGATACAGTCTGATTAAAAACAATTAGATTAAATTTTAGGGTGTGGTTAATCTGGTAAATATGTTATTCTCTGTTTGATGGGGGTAGGAGGAGTCCTTTGTAATGCATACTTGTAATACCTGGAGCATGTATCCACTTCTTAAATCTTAACTAAAGAGTTGGATTCCCACCTGTAGCTTGAGTAAAGTATAATTCAAACTTGTTCAGATGGCCTTCAGACATCTGTAGTGGACATAAGCCAAGCCACTACAAGTGTGCTTGTGTAAATATAGCAATTGTAGAAAATGGTGAAGTGTTGGAAATGTTCAAGGAATTCTGTGTACATGGCACGATAAAATGTTTCTACTAGGAACAAGGGTGATACCACTTCAAACCAGGAGGAGTTGACACTGAATAAGTGAACGTTAGTGACCTTGTAGGTTAGTATTGATACGTTTGTTCTAACTAGTGTCAGGAGACAAGGATTTGTTTGTGGCTGTTCACAGAGCACATACACAGTTTAATTATATATTTATATATAAAAAGGCCTTTCTGTACCTTTGTCACTGTACTTTGCCACTGGAGGCCTTGACATGGAAACATGTTGCTGAATAATGATCATCATGAGGACAGAAGTAATACTGTTCAAAATGCTAAGCAGTGGTAACAAATTTACTGAGGTTAAAAAAAATACATTTATTGTATGACTTTTTTTAAAAAAAGTAATTTTTGTTCAAACTACTTCAGTGCTTTTGGAGCATTATTTTTAAAATCAGAGGTTCAAGATAGATAAGCTCAGACTTCACTTGTACATTATTAGCTACTTAGGTAGGATAAAATACAAATCTCCTAATGGTTCCTGGTTTTAGCCAATATATAATTTGATACAGTTAGAACCAGCTGTAGCTCAGTTTAACATAGGCTTGCAAAGTAAGAATATTGACAGAGAGAGGGTTTCAGTTGGGAATCGCAATTGCTCAGTTACCTTACAGTCATTGGGGTGGAGGGGAGAGATCTGTGAATGAATTAGGATATAAATGGAGTTTGTACAGATTCTTCTGACTTGCCACAGTTCCTTTCACTGGCACCCAGCCACCTCTCAAATGGGTATGGACTTGCGAGTTAATGACGAAGTCCTTTCTTTGTGATCACTGATTTTTAAGGACAGATAACTGTTGTCTTTTCCACGGCCATCTGGTGTGTAAGGGAAGGGTGAATGGGCAGATCCTAGCAAGCCTGGTCCTGGATATTTTTGCCATCATCTTCTCCAGTTGCTTTCTGAGACTGTGATTCATTTGTCTCTATAGTGCTGTCTGAATGCACAATCATTCTAAATATGTGTGTGTAGTAGCTAATAAAGTATCAGCTTTGTAAAAGGAATCAGGTAGGTTACACCTTCCAAATCTTCACAAAAGTGTATATTTATGTGCAAACAAGCGAGCATCCTTGCCCCCGTGAAAGTTGGATGCTTTGCTATAAGGCTTGCAACAAGCTGCATTTTTGAAAATTTCCAGATGCTCTGGTTATATTCCTGGTTAATCACCAGTATTAGTTTGCTCTCGTGTTGTAATATATTTGCAGGTTATGCAACAGCCTTAGGGAATTGAAGTACAAGTTGTAATCTTAATTTTTTACTCTTAAACATACTTGGCAATAAATCTTAAATTTATTGCGACAGTTACTATATGTGCTGGCTTTTGTCCATGTGCTTTGTGTGGCCACTCAAAGTACTGCAGACTGATTCTGTCCTTTGAACGGCTTTTATTGAGCTCTCTCATTTGAGGCAGACTGTCCTTTGAGAGGTGTCTTCTTCAAGCAGCACAGATTTGGAACTTTTTTCCCTGGGGAGGGACAGACCACTTGTCATATCAGTTGGGAGCTTTGGCAGATGGGACACAGTGGTTGCTGCTGGGGAGTGTGGAGTTGCTTCTCACCAGGAGCAGACTTCCCCATCCTGGCTCTGATCCTGGGAATGGCCTGTCCATGTGTTGTGCTGCCAAGGAGCCTTTCCATGTACCTGGCAGTTTGTTGTACTTGCTGTTAGAAGTGCTGTGCCCTGTTTCTTCCACTGGAAAAAAAAAAAAAAAAGGCAGTGAAGTGGAAGGAAACATCCCAGGGGCTGCTGGGTGGGCAGCACTGTTATATTTCCTTCACACTGAAATTATTGTTGCATAGTGCCAGTGCCAAATGAATGTTATATTAATAATACTGATTGCTTGAAAGTTTCAAAGCCCTCAAGACTTTGTTGGAACCCGTTATAGTGGCTGTGTGTTTCTGTTGTGCATTTGTAGAATTTAATTTTGACCTATGTACTACATGCTGGGAATTATTTTGGTTTTCTGCTGCATGCAGTCTGCTTCCCAGGAATGCTTGACCTCTGCTGCAAGGCCTAGGAAACCAGCTTGCAACCCTTATTGCTGCTGCCCTCTGTAACGAGTAAGAGCTCCATGAGCTCATATTTTACATGAGTTTTCTGCCTTGCTTTACCGTAAAATTTCTTAATCTGACACAGTTAACCGTGTAACTTTTGAATATTTGTGCTATTTGGGTAAAACCAAAACTTTTGTGAGCCAGGAAGGTGAGTATATTGCTGCTATCAAGTGCATTTCTGAGAACTTAACCAGCATGAAGTACCCAAAGCCTTGTTTCTCTCAGAGTTCAAGGAACCAGCAATCCCTTCACTCTGTCCCTTGTCATGCTGCAGAGGCCACCAGTGTTGTCACATACTAAAAGCAGAATATCAATGTAAACTTGAAGAGGTAATTTGAGGTTTGGGGGAGCTTTTGAGTGGGTAGCAGCTGCAGCTTGAAACTCATCTCTGAAACAAGGTGCTTGCAGCAGCTGCTTATGATTTGTCTGCCCCTCTAACAGCAGCCTGGCCTGGCAGAATGTACTTGAGACAAAAAAAAAAAAATCTATGTGTTTAATGAGGGTGAAACTTGGCAACTGTGGCCCAGAAATGGCCCAGAAAAGCACTGCCAGGAGTTGTGAACCACTTTTCAGATGGCTTAATGCAGTTAATGATAAGTTGTTTCTTTTTTTCAGATAGTAACCTCCTTTGTGTGAAACACATTGCCCCTTACATTAAAAAAATCTGCTCAGTTCTGTCAAGACAACATATAGTGTTACATCAGCTCAAGATTGTCCTTAGTCAGCAGGCTTGATTTCCAGAACATGATTAGGAGGATTGCTGCACAATAAATATTCCAAGTGATCCTAACTTGTGCTTCAGTTTAGACTCTGGGTTCTTTTAAATGGGCAAGGAAGAGGGAGCTGGATAAAAGTATGCTCTTGCCTAAGCAAGGGACCAAACTAGAAAAACAGATGGTGCTAAAAATAGTTTATTACCAAGGTCTAAATATGGCTCTGTGATTTCCCCCCCCCCCCTTATAAATAATGCAGCTATAAATCCTGCTAGGTATCAATAAGTATTGAATTAAGTCCAAACTGCTGAGTGTTACAGAACCTTTTAGCAGCTTTCCAAGCTTGCTGTTGCCCTTCATTCACAGGATCAACATTTAATTCCTTAACAGGGGAAACCTGAAGAATTCATCCTCTTTGAATGGAAACATAGACGCAGGGAGCTTGAATGAGTAGTTCCAGGCTCAGGCATCCCATTGCAATGGAAGGGGAGCCGTGCTTGATGAGTTCCTGCTAGGTCGCAGCCAGGATGAATCTCGTCCTTTCTTTTCTGCAATGCATGAACAATCAAAGGCTCCTTTTTTATCTATTGTTGCCATGGAGGGCATCCATTTAAAGTTCAAATTCCAGCAGGCTTGGGAAGAAGGAAGGGAGATAGGAGTAGGCTGGGCTGGGAGATGATAGGCAAGCATCAAAAGTGAGCTGAAGACAAGCCAGCACTTTGTCCTGTGACAGGACAGACCAGGCTGGGGGTACTTGGTTTTGAATGGATGCCTGGAAGTTTTTTGGAGCAGTGAATGAAACGCTGCTGAGGTAGCAGGCACAGAGAGCATCTGGCGTTCTGCTTTCTTTGCCTCGGCAGAGCGGGTCACAATGTGAAATTAGGCCTGAAATGGCATTTAATGAAGTGAGCCCTTGTGCTGGAGGTTCCCTGTGCTCTGACAGTGAGGGAGTATAAGCCCTGAGGAGAGTGAAGAAAAGGAAATCTCATTAAGGATGGAGGTTTTCCCCCTCTTTTGTGAATGGATTCTGTAACAGGTCTTGCAGATACCCAGAGCTGCTCAGCACTGTGTTGCTTTGCCATACCTGCAGTCAGCTTTGCGTGTATGTTTATGGTAGTTTTCTGTAAGCAACGTGCTAAGAAGAAGGGGAGGCAGCTTAATATCTGCTGCGGAGTTGCTTTTCCTTTCTGGCAAGTTCCTGTATGTACAATAAGTACTCATTGCTGAAAGAGCTAATGAGTACCAGACCAGCTGCATTTGACATTATGAGAAAAGAAAGGGGCTATCTATTGACTCACATGCCAGGTTTCAGCCAGCTGTGGATATTTCTTTTTTAATTATTACTTATCCCATGAGAAAATTGGATTATGCTAAAATTATTGGTGATGTTGTTTCGAAAACAATACAATACTGAGTTTAGAGCTATGGTTCAGTGTTAAATATAGGGTGCTTATAGTTAATGTGCCTAAGCTGCACCAGAGGGTTTAAAGAGAGGTGAGAGCACTTTTCTCAGGTTTTACCATCTGGGTTTTGGCAGGTGGCAGGGGATTAAGTTATTTTTTCCCTTGCTCTAAATTGCAAAAGATGATGGCTAGCAGAAGTGTTGAGTAGTGTTTCATCATTGATATGGGAACTTTTTCCAGTTTTTTTGGCAAAAAATAAAATTCCAGTTTAATCTTCTAAAATTTATTAGAAAGAGAAGTAATATATCTTTGACTTAGGGTAATCTGGGGAGAGAGTTCTTTAAATATTCAGTATTTTTGTAATAACGTGTTAATCAAATTAATAGATTAGTACATTTTTATGGTACCTGAATGCAAGGACTTAACTCTGAAACTAGACTTTGTTCTTCCATACTCTGTTATCGGTTGTGAAACTTCCTGGCTTTTTGACAGTCACTTTCTGACTTGATGCATCATCATCTAAAAGAGACCTTAAACCATGTTGATTCACCTGAGGCTTTTCTCTGCACAGAGGTTTATTAAAATCACTTGGAAAAGTGGAAAGTTTAACTATCACTGTCTTTTGTTAGTCTTGCATTATGTAGATCAGTTGCTGCTTCATGTGTGCACTGGTGCATAGGTGTGATAAAAGCAGAACAGATACCTCAGGCCTGTGAAAATGAACTGATTGGAATTTCTCTACATCACTAAGTGATGTCAGTTCTTCCATTAGGATGGGAAATATTGACTTGTTTACATGCTTTTTCAAGTACATACAAATTGAAGGGAAGTTTGTTCTGTTCTTAAGTTGCTGTTAGATGCAACTTTCAATGGAACATAGTAAATAAGGAGATGTTTTCTGCATAAGTGATCTGGGAGGTGATGGTTTAGTGTTAAGGTGAGCTGCAGATAATCAAATAGCTCATCTGTTCCTATATTTGGAAGTACTCATTTGGTTTTTTATGCTGATGATGACATGTGCTTTGCAATAAAACTTAAGGATTAGCAGAAAAGGAATTTTAACTAAATGAGACTTCTGATGAGTTTCCTGATTTCAGTTTTCTTTACAGTAATAACCATGTGACTAAAACTCAAAAGGCCTTCATGGTATGCTAGGAAGTTTGCAAGCTGGGGTAGCATAAACAAATCCTCAATCAAAATAAAGCCTGTGTAATAATTGAATGTACAGTTTTTTGAATGTTTCAGCTTTTTCATGCAAGTTCTGGGTTTACTACACAACACAGGAAAACTGAGGCTGTACAGTGAGAGGTTGAGCTCAGTTTTAGTGTTACCTCAGTGTTTTAGGAATCTGAGTGTTGACTCTGCCTTACACAAGTTGGGGATACTTTGCTTCTCCTCTGACTTGTATGTTTTAAAATATATCAAACCATTGCACTGAAGGATAAAGGACCACGTATATGGTTTCCTGACTTTTTAAAAAACATACTGAGCATCAACTGCTGACATGTTGTCAGCTTTGGTATTTGAACCAATAAACAAACTTGTCTGAAAGGTATTTATCAAACTGAAGTTTTAGTACAAGTTGACTTAGTATTAAAAATATATAGCAGTCTTGTCACTTAATGTCAGGAACACTTCCTGAACCACGTTATTTCAAAAATGTTCAAATAGTCCAAAATCAGATACCAAACTACAAAAATGCAGTCCATGCACCATTCACCTTCAGTCTCTGGTATGAATTCTGTTCTTCTTAAACAAATGCATTGTGTTCAACTTAACTTGTCCCTGGAAATAATTAGTGGTAAAGGTCCACCTACAGTTTGAATTAATGCTCCTGGAAGAATTTACTGTTAAACTGTGGGTTTTGCACTCAGCTGAGCAAAAGATTCATAGCAGCACTTGTGCTTTGTCTGCGTGTGTCTGTGCCCATGTGTGCCTCTGTGCACTTGCAAAGATCTTAAGGCTTTGTTTTGGACAAGTATTTCTGGAGTGGAGAATTGGTCTGAAGAAGGGGGAACTGTTTGCAAGCTGATGGGGTAGTTTTCCCTTTTTTTCCATCCCCCTTCCCTGGCAGAAGTGAACTTTATGGCCCAATTACAGAATCCCTTAAAATGCTAGTTATGATGGAGTTCCAGCATAACCCAATAATATAGGTGAGTCTGACATCTGTCAGTAACTAATGAGGGCAGCATTGGAAGCAGGATTTGGGGTTTACTTCTCTAATTTCTCTTAAGTTTGACCCATCATATCAACTTAATATTGGACCTGAGGACAAAAAAAAAAAGAAAAAGGAACATGCAGGGATTTTAAGAGAAGTAGGAACATGGATGTACACTGCAGCAATCGGTGCATATGTGATTCAGTTGTTAAAGTAATTGTTTACAGCTCATAGCAAAGTCATGAAGGAAAAAGACCTTGGCTAAACTGCTCAGGAATAGAACTTCTCTATAAAAATAGATGACACATAAATGGCAGGAAATGAAGCCAATATGGTCATGTTTTGAAGCCACAAGGGTCAAATCCTGTCCTGTGTTACTCCAGTGCATTGATCAGTCAACTTAAACCTTATTACTTGAGAGCAGAGTTTGGCATGGCAAAGCAAACTTTGAAATGTCACTGATTATTTGGAGTTTTGTGGAAGCACAGCTACAGCTTTTTCTCTTCTTGTCTAAATGTATTTAGTTAGAAACTGAGAAACTTACTAAAACTCCTGGGGTTGGAGTTAACGTTTTTGTTTATGTTGTTTCAGAGCTGATTGTAGTCTGTTTATTCCTCTGACAGAGGAATAATACATCAGAAGGCTTTGACTACCCAGGGTGGTCTTTGTTTTTGGATCCTGAACACTGAACACTGAGAGATGGTACTGCAAGCAATCATAGTCTTGTTAAGCAGTTTTCTTGTGCTGCTCCTTTTGTGCCTGTGTTT
The DNA here is from genome assembly GCA_013399875.1 of Gymnorhina tibicen. Lineage (NCBI taxonomy): Eukaryota > Metazoa > Chordata > Aves > Passeriformes > Artamidae > Gymnorhina > Gymnorhina tibicen. The sequence continues at coordinate 917,238 of VXAZ01010275.1, read as the reverse complement.
CTGTTCAGGGATGTGTGTGTAGCTCATGTTAATGATGTGTGTGTGCCTTCTTATTTCCCAGTCTAAAATGTGGAAAAATAGATGCATCTTTCATCTGTATTAATTAGATATGATTTAAATGAAGTCTTCATAAGATTTTGTCATATTACTAATGAAAATGGTAATATGCAGTTTAAGTTGTTTCTTGCTCCCACAGCTTGTTTTTCTGAAAGGAAAGGTAATAGTTCTTGAATAGGAAAAGAGGGAATGACTCTGGCAAAGCATGAATCACTTCTGCTGGGAGAGAGCATGTGCTTACATTGTTTCCCTCTGTGTCCTTCTACCACAAAACCAGATGTGTTTATCATCCCTGTATGCACACAAGTGGTGCAGCTGTTTGTTCATCACACCATTGCTCATTAGTGCTGATGGCTGATAGGATTTGCCAGACCAAAGCCTCTTGAGCTTATGCCGCTCAAGCACGGTAGAGGCCCAGCTCTTCAGTCTATCCATAAGGTAAATAAATTCACTATCCATAATAGAGATGTGCTTAGGGTCAAGCAGCAAGTAGGGAAATAATCTGGATGAAGGTGTGCAAAGACAGTGGTTTACCTTAAGGCAGAAAAATTTCTGTGGTACTGCAGAGACCCCTGACTGCAGCTGTTGCTGAAGCAAGACCAGAGCAAGAACCCATCATCCGGGCCCTCTCCCTGCTCTTGCAGTGCCCCTTTGAATAATTTTTTCTGTGGTGCTTCTTTGCCTTTGAAGAAACCTCTGTTTTAGTGCATCAGCGCATTTCAGATGAACACTGCTGCTGTCTCTAGTAATTGTCCTGTTTGGCTGAAACCTCCTTCTCCCTGGCCCAAGCCTTGTACTGTATTCTGCAGCTGAACAAAGCAATGTCACTGTGTTCCACTTTGGCACTGTATTGATTATTACTCACTTTAGAAGAGTTAAATCCACTATGTGAGCCCCCTCTGTTGTAGCTAATGGCATAATTCATAGCATCTGGAGGTGCTTTCTGGACTGGTCCTAAGAATAGCTGAAACTTTCTCTGCTTAATTACATGCAGGTGAAATAGGTAGGCCTGATGTTTGTAGAGTGTAATTCCGCATTCTTACAATAAAAGCTTGCATGATTTATACTTACTCAGACAGGGAAGGTAAAAGGTTGCAGTTCACAAATCCACTGAATTAGAAAATCTAAGAGGCTAACATCTTGATTAAAATTCCATACTGTAAACTTTTAAAAATGTGGTTTAATGTTGGTCTGGGCTTTATAAAAGGGGAAAATTGCTATGTATGTTCACCCTCTTCATGTTAGCACTAGTGTTGAATCATATTCTTTACTGTATTACATTAAGTACTGCATTAACTCACTTAGCTTTCAATTTGTCTTTAAAAGCAAACAAAAGTTAACCCCTGAGATGAATGGTCCTGAACTTGTAGAAATTGCTAAACCCCAGCACTGAGTTTCCTGCACTAAATTGCCCCTATCCAGCCGAAATTTCATTTTTAAGGGAATAACTACGAAATGACAGTGATTCGGCTGCTTAAATTCAGTTTAAACACTTTAGACTGACAAACTTTTCTTTAATCTGCTGAAGTTCTTTAATTTGTGTTACCTAATGTTGGAACTTCACTGAGTGCATGTACTCTGTAAGCACGCGAGGGGTGAGCTGATAGCTCTGAGAGGGGCTGGGGATGCTCTCAGTTGTTCAGATCATCTTTGCAAAACACTAAAATATCATCTTTGTTTGAGGGGATATTTAGTTTGAGCGTGAAATTTAATATCATACGTGCAGAGTCCATGATGAATGATTTTTATGTCTGAGTTTGGGGCAAGGGGAAGCAGGCTTTTAGGTTGAATTCAATCCATGGTATTTGTAATCCCTGATGTATTTGGGATCTGCCATGCCTCTAACTTGGGTGTTTGGATTGTGGTGTGATAGCAGTGATGTTAATTGGGTCCTACAAGTTTCCTGGCTGGGTGAGTAGTCTGCTTTACAGCTCTGAAGGCTGCAGTACCTGAGTTCTGAATTCCCCTCACCAGTGCTGGGGACCCTGTGTGGGTGCAGTGGTGCTCAGTCAGGGAACTGGACCCCAATTTCCCCTCCTGTCCCCGAGTCTTTGTGCATTTTATTTTTCTCACTTGAAGATTTACGTCACACAATGAGCAGCCTTGTATTCTGGCATATCTGAGTATAAGTAGATAAATTCAGCATTTTGCTCAAATATTTCTTTAAGTCATTATTTTTTTCAACTAATCTAACTAAATGAAAAGTCAAATTAAATCACAGGTTCTTGCAGCTTATAAACAAAACTTACAAGGATACTGTGGCACAGTTTAGAATATGAGCATAAATATCTAGGCCAATAAATAGATCAACTTTCATGGTAGACTACACCAGAAAACTGCACTCTTAAATCTAGAACAGTCTGGCTAGTGGGAGATGAAAGCTTGTTACATCACGATGCTGTTTAGCATCTGATGTGAAATGAGTTGATGGTAGTTTCCTTCCCTTCCTGGGCACCTACATCTGAAAAATTGAAATAATCTTTGAAGATACAGCAGAGACAAAGCACTGAACAACTGTCATTTCAAGTCATAGCCACATTGGTGTGTATTGCTGTCAGCTTGTATTGATTTTTAACTGGGTCTTTGGCATTGCAAATAAGAGTTTTACCTTATTTGACTACAAGAATTGCAGCAGTAATTCTTTCTCTGCTGGAAGGAATGGTTATTATAGTTCCGTGTCTAATTACATGGCAGAATGTTACGGGCTGTTTGCTTGTTCTCATTCATATTCAGTATTCCAGTTCTTTTCTGATTCCTAGCTATAGATGATGACATAAACATTGTCTTTTTAACATATAAAAGTACATGTCAGATTTCCAGGAAAATGAGCGATACCTGCAGAACTACAAAAAGAGAACAGCATCTTTGGTTCCGAAATCAGTTTGATCAGAGATTTGATTTTGCCCATGAAGGTGTCAGGAATTTTCTTGGGATTTGATTGTTTCCACATAATACATAAATAGAAATGTTTTTGTTCACTACTTGTTTTTTAACCTGATGCAAGAACAATAATTATGTCTCTTTTGATTTACTTCAAGTGCATAGCTTAAAAAACTGCAGTGGTTTTGGACCTGAAGTATTTTCCTAGACACTTGAATTATAAAATTTAATGTATTTCTACACCTTTTAATTTCTTGTTTGAACAGGGAAAAATTCTTTCCCACTTAACTTTGGGTTTTAACTTATAGTGCATTAGCAAGCCTCAAGTACATAACATCATGGAGAATACTGTATTGTTTTCCTCTTGTCTGTCAGCACCACTTTGTACCAGTGAAACAGCATTTCTACTCAGCTGCAAGGTTCTTGAAAGCAAAGGTTATCTGCAAACACTGGAGTGTTCATGAAATGCTCAGTGCAATTCAAGACAGAAAAGTCAGAGTCAAATGTCAAGAGATTTACTCTACAGAAAGATTAATAGTTTGTTACATAAACACAGCATTTTTTCTTACTATTTTTCACTTTATGCATAGTAGAAGATGCAGGGATTAGGACTGTGATGGGGTATTTTTTAATCTATACAGCCAGTTGACATTCCTAATCATTTACAGTAGACACTGTACATATCTCCAATTTGAATTGTCAGAGGTGAAGGTATTAATGTAAATAATTAGGTGCATGAAGTGAAAATTCAGTTTACAGGGAGGGACACCCTTCACATCTGTGTGGTTGGATGTGATGTCAGCCAGGTGCTGGTTTGTTCTCAGTGTGATTGTGAGCTGCTCAGCACCAGGCTTTTGTGTCAGTTCTTATAAAGTCCTTCCTTAAGCCTCCCTTTTAGCTTCACTGAATGGAGTCTCTTCAAATAATGAATTTGTACCATGGTTGGATTTTGTTGTTGCTGAGACTCAACTGTGACCTCTTTGAGGACAGGTTGGTGTCCAAGACACGAACACATCATGCTGTTTGTGGTGCTTCTGATCTGAAGCTTAACTATGAGTTACCATCAGTAAAGGCATTTGTTTTTCAGCCAGTCTCACTAATCTACAGGAAACATAAGTCAAGGAAGTGAAGTAAGGACCCATGAAACTCTCAAGGGAGAAGTGCAGCCCATCTAACTTGCCCCATCTCCATCAACTGGCTGGATACAGGGAAGGAACAAAAAAGCTGTATGTTACTCCATGCTTGGGTTCTGCTACTTCAGTGTTTTACTCCTGGATTAGATGCTGATACTCCCAAGAAATTCCAGGATCTCCTCATGAGGACCGCTGTACCAGCCACATGTTTCATATCCCTGGTAGAGGGACCTTAACAGTCAAGAAATCCTGTGTGCCAGTCTTACTTAAAGCAACATCTCTTTTGCCATCATAGGCAAAAGTCTCAGGATGGGACAGGAAGCAAGCCAGATAACCAGTCTGATTAGTCTGATGAATTCCCTCTCTTCCTAAGCCTGTGACTTCAGGGAGCAGCCCATCCTGTGGTGGTAACTGGTGCTGAGAAAGCAGTAGGATGGGCTCAGAGCTCCTGGTGGTTTCAGGCTTCCTCTGCTCCTCACTGTGTGCCAGCTGCTGCAGCTGCACCTCTTGAGAGCAGCTGGATCTTCACCCCCACTCAAAGCCGAGGAGTGGACTTGGAGGATGATGGGGGCTTTGGGGAGAAGCATGAGAACTGCTGCTCCCATTATACACTAGGTTTTCATGCACACAAATGTCTTACTTTTTCCCTTGACTACTGTAGCAAATGCTCTAGTTTTGTTAGTAAAACAAAAACAACTTTTTTATTGCTTCTTATATTTGGAAAGTGATGTATTACGGGTTTCTGAACTGAAGGTTTAGTAAAGAGTACAGACATTAGCTTCCTTTCAAGCTGCTCTGGGCCTTTCTTGTTTGCTTTGTATGGCAAGGGTCTAGAGAGATTTCTTTTATTTCCTTCCCCACCATTGTTTTTGGTACAAAGTTAGGGTTTTTTTCTTAATACTCAGACATTTTATCGCTTCACTTCTTTTAAAACTCTGAGGTTCTTTTTTTTTTTTTTTTTCCATCACACAAAAGAATACTTTTAGCTGATTGAGTTCTATCCATTGCCAACTGTGGACTCTTTTGTCTTGCTAGTCCAGCATCCTTTATAAAATGAGGACCATTGAGCAAGTACTCGCAGGCTCCCCACTGAGCACAATTGTGCTTGAAAGGTGTGGTACTGTACCAGTGTAACATGGAAAGCTGCAGTTCAGAGGGCCTGAATGCATTGCAATTTCTACCTTTTGCTTTGTGAAAGGAGCGGGATTGTGCCGCGAGATAATAAATCCACCTATTTTTAGTTTGGTGAGATTGTGACAAGTGGGTGAACAAAGAACCAGTTGAATGCACTTGCTGTTGTGTTGAAACTGGCTAAAAGTTCCCATTCAAGTGGTTTCAGCACAGTACAGCTAACAGGCAATTTTCCATTTATGTACACAAACCTTCTAGAAAGACAGCTGTGTGGTTGGATTAATTTCTAGCAGTAAATTGAATAAAAGATATTTTGAAGGGGGACTCGGGAATTCCTTTCTAAAACACTGAAAGCAGAACTTTCAAAGCTTCTCTTTATTTGGTCCCTTTCCTTCCCAGTACCTACTGTAAGTTTAAAGAATTGAAAACATTGTCCCCTGCATGGAGATTGAAAAACACAACAAGATGTGTTCTAAGGAGTGAGGTAGACTTAGGATTAAAATATACTTTAACATTTTTTTACTTTAAAAATATACTGGTTTGCTCTTAAGTTAACATGAGAGAAATTTGTACCTGTTAGTCATAGAAAGAAACCCAAATGTTCTCACATGTTACTACTTGATTAAGCTGTAAGTGAGCTATACAGAAGCATTTTGAAAACAGGAATGTATATTACACCAAAGCTGTTTTCACAGGGGAGTGAATTTGAAAACAGAAATCTTTTTGATCATGCAAGGTTATTTATCTTGTTGGTGTTAGTCATATGCAAAATTGGATATGGGCTTTAACCATGGCTCACAAAGACTTTGAATTCCTCCCGACAGAACTATGACCAACAGTATTTTTTTTCTGAGAGCTGATCTTTGAATGCAGGCCTTGGAGTTACATAAATCAGCTTCTAAATGAGGTCTTGTTTGTATGTTCAAACAAACTAGATTATCCATTATAGATCTTTCTGGCCGGAAATGTATGACTTGTTAACTAATCATCTAATGGGTGTTGTAAGATATGAAAGCTGTTTGAGCAGGAGATGAGCAAAACAAACCTCTGATCAGTAGAGCAATGTGTTGCATTGATGTGTTAAATGTGTGGTGCAGGCTCAGGGAATGCTGCTGCAGTGCCTTCCCTGCGGAGGGGTACCAGTGATGGGGACCACCATCCCATCCCAGTGCTGCTGCTGACCCTCAGCCTGCCTGTGCTGTGACTGAGCTCCAAACCTTGGGTGCTCTGCTTTTTACTTTTATCTGAGCTTTCCCTCCACTGAGCTTTCTGTGTAGATTTATGTAGTTGTGTCCAAGGAACTGTATGACCTTGCAGCCTGGCAGTGGGGTTGTCTGCAAGGTGTTCCATATGTAACATCAACCTAAGGAATCAGGCAAATCCCCTCCCCCTAGTGAGCTTTCCTTTTTTAACCAGCTGTATACAGACAAGCCTAATTCAAATTCCTTCTGAATTTATGAAGTTCTGTTTAAAAAATACCCAAAGATACTGGTAAGCCCCCTTATGTGGCTGGTGATGTGCATTGGTGAAGTAGGAACATTACCCTGTGCTCTGGAAGAGCATCTGGAATACAGCATATTAGGAATGTTGCAATGTTCCCTTTTCAAATAAACAAATATAAAATACTTAAGAAATGACAAATTGGGGGAGGAAGCTGGAAATGGGTGTGAAAGTTGGTCTTGTTCCCTGTGGAGATCTCCTTGTAATACAATGATTGCCGTGTGTGAGACTGGAGTCACTTAACCAGTGAGAGACTGAAAATGAGCACAACATTATTCTGTCTTGCACCACCTCTGAGAGGAGCCCTGGCTATTTCACCTTCCTCTCACTGGGTGTTTCTATGAGGCACAATTTGGAAGTTTCTCGCTTGTTAAAATCTAAGTTCTGCTCTTTATATTTGTGGTTTTTTTCTGAAATGCTGTCTCTGGATTCTAGCCAAGGATCCCTTACAGCTCCATGAGGAGCTTAGGCATTTTTCCTTTATCTATGGGATAGAGGTAGCACATTTACTGAGTGTTTCTTTTCTTTTGCCTTTGTATAAATAAAGGTGAGTGCCCCTGTAGTTTTAATATCCTTTGAATTTAAACAGAATTGTTCCTGAGCTCTTGTTCAGACGGTACCCAACTGAAAGACAAACTAAGCTGACTCTGGAGCAAGATGCTGCCAGTAGAGGCTTGGGTTTCTTCTGTATGAGATTACCCAAATGTGCCAGTTGTCCTGGCAGTCTCACTGAGGTGACGCCTGAGGGCTCATTGTCTGCAGGGGAAATTAATTGTTGACCAGGCTGCAATGCAGCTGTCTGACCTAAATGCTGGTGTTACCAAATGCTCTGCTCTGGATTTGCCAGAAACCCAGTAGAGCAAACGGGGTGGGTGTCTCTACTTCCTCATGTAGTTGACCAAAGCTAGGTTTTTGGAACTCTCTGCATAAAAAATGGGACCGTTTTTCTCACAAATGGGAATTGACATAGGCAAAATATCTGTGCAAAACCTGACTGTGCAGTAAGTAAATACCATTCTTCCTCTTTCTTCATGCCTCTCATTTCCAGGATTACTTTAAACACGTGGCACTCTTGAGTACATACACTCAAACTGTTCAAGAATGTAAGGAATTTATTCTGTTGCTCCTGTCCAGTAATGGTTAATACAGTCATGGTTTCTTTTTTTTTTTTTTTTATTGCAGACTTTAAAAAATTCCAAAAGTCTTTGCTCCCTTGACTATGAAGATGATGATGATGACGACACACAAATGAAGACAATTGTGTCATCCCCATGTGACTCAAATGATCTTATGAACATCATCACCCCTGGCTCCAGCCCGATGAAAGAGCAGCTGGATGAAGGGAGGCACCACGGGTCATGCCAACGCAGCTTCAAAACAAGGGATTATAAGAAAGCAGACGCAGTGTGTGAAAGCGACGAGGACACGAGTGATTGTGAGAGCACTGAAGAAGGAATCTTCCCTCTAGACTGTGGAGACTTGGACCTAGAGCAGATCGAAAACAACTGAGACTCGAAGTTGTGTGCTAGAATCAGAATTGTTCTAAATTAAAGTGATAGAGGATTACCTTTGCCATGCATAATCCATGTCCCTGAATCTCTGTATTGCCTATCTTTGGGCCTGTGTTAGAAGAAATGTTTCAGGTGGGGGAAAAACGTGAACCATTGTTACCTGTTTAGTCTGTTGGTCAATACGTGGATGACAACAACAACAAAAAGTAGGAGGTTAAATGTTATTTTGAACGTTAAGGAATAATTTTGATTAAAAATTTCCTAACAAATATTTTGCATTTTTATGGCTTTTACAGTTCTGGAGAAAAAGCATCTCTATTTTGAAATGAATTTTCAGAAGGGCATTCTATAAAACTAAATCTGTCTACAGTGATTCTGGTGCGGGTCTATGTTGCTTTTGTTAAAGAGCTTAATGTGAAAAGTGAATTGCATAATAAAATTGGTAATAAACCTTCAGATGGAACTCTTAAATATCTGGTTGACAACTGGTCCAAAATACTTGACTGCCATCTTTGACAGTGTCTGGTTAAAAAACAACTTCATAACATGTACAAATGTTCTTTTCATACATTCAGGACTTTTTGATCAAAATATGGTAGTGACCTTAAAGGTTAACATTTTTCATTATTTTACTACTTGAATTGTTTTTTAGCCTGAAGCAATGCTAATTTAGGTGGGCTAAAACTGCAAGTAGCTGCCCACCGATTTGGTCATTATGTTTTCTGTGGTTCAAAAGAATGTACAACAAGAGCACTTGAACTTTTAGACAGGGACTTTGTAATGATCAATTCCCCAGGAGGTGATCCCTTCAGCAATACTAGAAGGAAACTAGTCCTTGAATTAAATAAAATGACATTTTGCTTTGCACTTGTCTGTTTATGGATTTTACTGGTGAAAAATGTGCAGTCTGTGGCAGATTCTGTAATGTAGTACTTATGTGTGGAATTGGGTGGAGGGGAAGGGCAGATTTCTGGTCATCTGAAACAAAAGTGACATCAGGTTTGCCTGGAGAGCTGCGGAATAACTCATGCTGGATCCCAGAAGTGTGTCTCAATGATTACGTACACTGGACTCAGCTCAAATGTCATATTGCACTCATTGCAGACTATTGCAACGTGTACTTATTTTTTTTAGTTCAGCTACAATAAGGAATTTCCTCAGCATGGGGGATACTGATCTCAAAATGGTGTTAAAGGGGATGGGAAATGGGAAACTTAGATTATGGCGTTTGAGTGCATCACGTTAGTGTGCTTAAATGAGCCAACTCCTACTGGAACTTGTGCCATAAAATCGACATACAGCAACCTATTTTAAGTCAGCTAAGGGAATATGATTAAAATATGAAAAAAAAACCTTTAGAGATGTGCCAAACGTTGTGGCAAAGTATGATACAGGATCCAGCTGTGTGGTTAGCATCAGCCTTTGATCATAAAGGGAATTGGCCCTTAATTACTGAACAAGTGCACATAACTCAGAATCTAACCAGAATTTTAAAAGTCAGGGTATTCAGTAAGATGCTCTAAGATGCTCTTTTATGGCTCCTACTGCAAGTGGCAATGATCTGTGCTATTGATATTGGTGTGTGTGTATAGTAAGGTGCAAGAACACTGCAGAGTCTTGCTGGGTTCTTGATGTGTTACTGCACATTATGTGGGAGAAGTGAAGCCACTCACTGTTGATGAAAATCATTTTCCTTTTTCTGGGTGAATAAGATAAAGGAGTTGCTGTTGGAGCAAAGACTTGAGTTCCTTCAGAAGCTCCTGTTGGGAATGCCTCACTCCACCGATGCTTGCTGTGGGGCAGCACAGGGCATACAGGTGCTGGCACATACAGCCATTTGGAATAATCTCACGTCATGGGGGATCTTGGTGCTTCCTCAAGAAACAGTGAGTGAGGTACAGCCAGCTCCCCGCGTGGGTAGATGTGACAAGTGCTACAGTGTGGTGATGAGACCCTGTGGGTAATGAAACAACCCAGCTCGCTCCTGGACTGCAGTTGCTGGCTGCAGAGCTGCATTTCCTCTCTGTGTATTCTTAATTGAGCAATAGAGGTAAGTAAAAGTGAATCAGCTTTAATGCAGGATTGTAGCAAAGGCCAATGGTACAGCTGGGATCACTTAAAAGCTAATTTACCTATTTGAAAGCACTAGTTAAAAGTGTAATGGCACGGAATGAGAAAGCTAATGTGGCAATCCATTTAGCTCTTCCCCAAGGAAGACAAGCTCCTGGAAGAAGTAAAAGAAGAAAATGCCTCAGAGGTTAAGATGTGCATTGTCAATAAAAAAATAACAAGAGCTGAAGCTATTAGTAAGATGGTGATAAAGCAAAGGCAAGGGTAGACAACCAGATAATATTTGTTCTAGCTCTGAAATATGGCCTGCCTGTGGTGTTAATGAATTGCTTTTGTAGGTGTGCTGTTTTCAGTCAACACAAAGCCACATTCCTACCCCAGTCCTTAGGGTAGGAAGGGGTTTCCCAAGGGAAGTTACAGATACATTTGCTCATGGTAACATAGGACTCGTTCTCCTGCTAAGCCAGCTGTTAAAACTCTAAATAGCCCTTTCATGGAAACAAACAGAAAAGAGTGGGTTTGGATACTGAAGAATGAATTTCATGACAGTAGGAAGTAGTAATTATCTAGTTTAGGCTCATGTTAGTCGGTGACAGGAAAATAAGCGGTTGAACAGCTGTGCAGTGACGCTCACAAATGAAGAAATCTGCTGGAAGGAATTTGTGCACTTTGTCCGCAGATTCCAGTGTAATCCCCCATGAGAACCAACAGCAGAGGGAATTGTTGGTTAAAACTTCCTTCAGATGGGGCAGGCTTGGACTTTGCATCTGCCCCCTGGTATCTGAAGTCCTGCTCTAAAACCACAGATGATGAACATGGCACCTTTGCACTTGCTTATAGGATGGTCTAGTGGCTGTTGGGCAAACAGAGGATGGTTTGCAAGAAGGGAAAGTGTGTTTTCAGAGACTGAATTGTGCTTGGAAGCAGCTGAGTGGTCTGTAAGCAACTCCGCTCTGGGAGTGGTTTCCTTCCATCTTGCACCCAGTGTCAGAACGGAAGGCTGTGCGGCGTGGGGCTGAGGGAGTTGCTCTAGGTCACTTATCTTTCATTTTTATTACAACCTGGATAACAAAGTAGTGTGCACGTTAAATCTACAGTCAACAGGAAGCTGGACAGATGTGAAAGATAAGATAGCATTAGAATTCAAAATAGTCTTGGCGACTTGTAGAAATGGTTGCAGCAGGGAGGAGATGGTGCAGAAAGACAAGATCCTTTTTGAGCAAGGCACTAAATTTAGGTAGGGTAAAACAACTGCACAGATTCAGAGTCATGCCAGCTAGTGAGCACTGTTTCAGAGAAAAGATCTGACAGCTTGTCCTGCTGGTGGTAGAAAAGCTTCAGGCTGGGGTGCATTTGGTGAGATTCAAGATAATCCTGTGCCTTAGAGGTGCAACTTGAGACACTGCACATAGGGCAGGAAAATGCAGTGGAGACTGGTGTGACTGATATCTTGAAAATGTGGGAAAAGGCACTTGTGAGGATGCCCTGGAAGAACTGAGCTTGAAATCATATGGTAGATGGGGCTTAAATTGTAGCTAGGATGAGTGCTAGTTTCTTCTAAGGCCAAACATTAAAAAAAAAAAGGGTAGGGAGTCACTGAACAGATGTGTGGGGAACTGGTAGTAGCCATTCCACAAATGGAGATCTGTTAAGGGCAAGCATCTGTCAGGAGCAATAGCTGTGTTTCAGCTTGCTTTGGGGTAGGGGACATGGCTGGCTGACTTTCCACAGTCCTTTCCTGTCCCATTTTCCTCTGGATCTGTGCAACTTTCATCTCCAAGCAAGCAAGCCTAGAGGTTTCAAGGTAAATAACTGCTGGAGGAAGAGAAGCTGAGAATAAGGTGGGAAGGAGAGCACTCTGGAGTAGAAAGGAAGGAGCTCCCATGCATGGTTCACCTGGGATCTATGGATCCTGCTCAGAGCTGACATTGTTAGAATATAGGCCCCTGTGGTGTAACTTTGGTAAATCATCTCTCAGAAAAACATAAATACGCATTTGTGTGTATGCAGGTCCATTCTGAGGGCTGGTGCCTAGTGAATTTACCTTTGCTTTCAAATCAGGCGAAGTTGCTGCTTACCTGTCGGTGTGAATACGGCCTCTGCAGTTCCCCTGAAAACACACAGGTTTGTTGGAGAGCCTTCAGTGGAGGTCGGCAGATGCCAGAATAATTTTTCTCAATCTGTTCACTGTGTTTATTTTGCAAACGAGGAATTGTTTGTTGTTTAAAGTACCCGAGTCTAGATCTGTGTGCTTGCACAGTGTGCTCTCACAGAGGGGCTCATCCTTTCATTAGGAATCATCCAATGCTGCTCAGCAAATCACCTGGGATGTTTTCTTCGAGGTCTTGTCGTTAGAAGAGGGGACACAGCTGTGCTGGTGGCATGTGTTGCACATGCTCACCTTACAAAGGACCTGGTCCAGGAGCTGCAGGCTGACACTTCCACCACATCTCTGCACCTTTTCATCACCATTAGAAAGGGACGAGCATCAAATAGTTGGGATCTGGGGCCCTGCTTGCTGCGGCTGCTCACCCTTGGACCCCTTGTGGAGCTTGTCAGTTGTTTAAAGGACACAATATGCAGTTTCAGTGGAGCGTTGCTGCCATATGCTGAGCAGCCCGTTCTGGTGTGTTTTCAAAGTGAGTTTGGGCATCAGTTGTTTTGGAGTTTGTGTGTAGTTAACATCATCCAACTTACTGCTCCCACCACCATCTGGTCATCACAATAGTCACTGGCACGCTGAAATGCTGGGTATTTACTAGGGGAAAATGAGGCTGCTTCACTATCTGCAGCTTCTTGGACACATCAGCAGTACTGCTTTTATGGTTTTTTGGTGTTATAAAATGCCTTTGAGATCTATGCTATGAGTGCTTTGAGCCAGAGAAGTATGGCATGAACTCCATGGAAACAAGTTTAAAACATCCTTAGAGGAGCATTTCATTTCTTAAACTCTTTAAAACCCAAACCGTAAGTTTAAATGTTTCATGATGCCTCAGTTTGGGCGAAGAGCTGGGTCTCCCGATTCAGGTAAGCTTGTGTGATGTGAGTGGTGATGTGAATGGGAAGTGAGGGCTATTCTGTAGAGTACTCAAAACTTGTGTCCCACTTTCCCAAACAGACTTGGCTGAACTCCTCCCTGCAGCAGCATGGAGTGAGGATGTACTCCCAGAGCACTCTGGTACGGGCTGGGACGAGCTTCAGCTGCCCCAGCACCATATTTTTTTTTCTTTGCTCTTCCTTGCTTCATCTTACAGCTACTCTGCATCAGGTGAGGGTTTGGGACACTGTCTGAACAGGTTTCTGAAGTGTCAGAGCTCATGACCCGCTGGGTACAGCAAGGGTCAGTGCTGTAACTCTTGCTTGTGATTTTGCTGCATGACTCTGCTCATCCTCCCAGAGCTCTTTCCATGCACTGGGATGTGTTCCAGTGGAAAATGGAGCATGTTGTTACATGAATGGACAATCTTGCATAATGCAGAAAGGTGCATGAGAGCAAACTGTGAGTCTGCAGGCAGTCTTGCCTCTGCTGTTTGCTAATTCTGAGGGACTTTTCAATGTCCATCTACCTGTAGCACAGTTTTGAAAACATTATGTGGTATAAATCCTCTACTGAAACAAGACAGGAAAATATGCTAATTGTCCAGATTTGGTCACCAGCATTGTCATGACCTTTTAAAGTCCTATGAGGAGCAGGTGAGGGAGCTGGAAAGAAAAAGCCTGGAGAAAAAGAGGCTGAAGAGAGACCTCGTCACTCTACAACTCCCTGAAAGGAGGTTGGAGCCAAGTGGGGACCACCCTCTTCTCCCAGACAACCAGTGACAGGATGAGAGGACAGAACCTCAAGCTGCTCCAGGGGAGTTTCAGTTTGGACATCAGGAAGAATTTCGTCATAAAAAGAGTTGTTAAGCCTTGGAGCAGACTGCTCAGGGAGGTGGTAGAGTCATTGTCCCTGGAGGTGTACAAGGAACGACTGAACATGGCACTCAGTGCCATGGTCCAGTTGACAAGGTGGTGGTTGGTCAGATGGTTGGACTCAATGACCTTGGAGGTTTTTTCCAACCCCAGTGACTCTGTGTCATTCTGTGTGGCCCACATCAGAGTCAGTCTTATGCAAGCAAACAGCCAATGATTACTTCGTTTATAGTCTGATAGAATGGATCCGCCAAAGAGGAAATAAGATACATGTTTTGCAGATGTCTTCATAGCTTTTTACTTGCCAAGAAAGAAATGTCCATGCCTAGGGAGCATAGGATTTACTCTGGAATTTAGTTTGGCTATTACAAGATGATTTAGTTCTGGTTTTCCCCTCTGACTCATAAGCATCCCTAATGTCTCCCCATCCCCATCATTCTGTTCTGTCCTCCAGACTGCTCAGTTACATCCATTATCCTCTCTCAGTTTAGAAAACTATGTCCAGAGCTGGTTTGCTGGAAGGATTTAGGTGGTGTGTGAGCTACCTGGGCAGTGAGAGAGAGCTGGGACAGCAGATGTGTTCCCATCCCATGTGAAAGGTTTAGAGAGCTGAGATGCTGAAATTTCCAATCTTAAATAAGAGTTTACAAACTGGTGTGTTTTTCTGTATCTTAAAGCAAGGTCAAAATTGGATTAAACTTTATAGGAATCACAAATGCTGATTTGTGACACTAGTTTTGTGATGATCACAGGAAAGTGAGTCCCTGTAGATGCTAAGGCTTACCTACATTGTTGGTTAGTTGGTTTGGTTTTGGTGTTGAACAAGTTTAGCTTTTTTTTAACAAATAGAAGGAACTGACCCAAAGCAAACACCTGTCATGGAAGAATTTCAGTCTGAACACCTTTAAGTCACTGGAAACAAGTTTAAAATTAGGACCTTGTAATGAAAAATGTTGGGTGACTTGATCTTGGAGCTCTTCTCCATCACGTAGGGCAGGGTGAGTGTGTCTGACTTGCCTGTCTGATGTGGATGTTTTGCTTTCAAATGTCATTATATTGGAGTCTGTCTAGGCAAATGAGAAAATGGTGACAGAAACAAAGAGGGAAAACACACAGAACTCAACAGAAATAGAAAAATTTGAATAGGAAAAGAAGTCCAATATAGGCAACCGTAATTTAAACCGCAAGGGTTGTGGCACAATGTTTGAACTGTAGCAAATGCAAGTTGTTCTACTCAGTATATTTTTGATCTGAGATACACATTCATTCCAAAGGAAGAAATTTCTTTAAGTCAGCCTTACTCAGGGCTAGTGGGAATGGCTGGGATAGTCTTTAGGCACCAATCTCTTTGAGTTCTTGCCAAGAGAAGTTTCCTAAAACCATTGCCCTTGAGGAAAAGAATGTGAATTTAGCCCATAGGCAGGAAAACACTGGGACTGTTCATCTTATTTATGCATACACAAAGCTGTCTAGACCTTGAACTCCTGAAGACACGTGTATCTTGCACAGCAAGGGCTGTTCAGAATGGTAGCAGTGACCCTCAGACAGGAAAAGAGTGACTTCAAAATGTATTCTTTTTTTCTAATTTGTGTAGTGCTGCATTTTCACAGACTCCAGCATTCAGAGTTACACCTGTTCCTAAATCCACTTGCAAATGGTAACATCCAACCTCATTTCCACGCTCCCAACTTCCCTCACAGTGAGGGCTCTGTCCCAGTGGATCTGTTTCCATTCTCCTCACCGGGATATTTGTATACCCGAACAAACTGAATTGCTGGCGAGGGGCTGGGCTGGGAGCACCTCGAGTTCCCGGCACAGGAGATGCCCGGGTGAGGGGAAAAGCTTGAATATGCAAACAGAGTGAGCCAGACACTGGGACAAAAGGGTGATATAATCCATTTTGCCAGTGGCCAGCTGTTCGGCTGCGGGGCTGCCCCGCTCCTCCCATGGATAGTTATGCAAATGGAGGGAGGCACAGGAAGGCAGCTGGACCACGGCTGAAGCTGGAACTGGGCTTTGTATCATGAGCTTGCTCCTTAGCCAGGCCGTTGTGTGTGCCTGCCGTGCTTTGGGATGAGCTTTGCCATTTGTCTGCTGAAACTTTGCCTTCGGCCCCATGGCATGCCCAAAAGCTCCAGCTGTTTGGGGGAGGAATGCTGGATTCCCAAGGTCAGTGCACTGGCTTTTGTAAAGCAGGATGGGTGACTCCTCTGCCCGTGGCCCTGCTCCTCCCTCCCACCCTCATCTCTTCCATGCAGTGAGGAAACTTTTGTCTGAAACTGGCCACAGAGATATGAAAAATTGTGATGTTTCAACAAACATCCAGGCTCTGCCAGAGCAAGTTGGCTCATTCCATGTTGTTACCCCTGTTTTAATCCCTCTGACCATGTGCTGGGTTTCCTGGGGTGGTGTGCCCACCTCTCCTCATTGCCCTGCTGTCAGATTTGTTCTGCAGTGTGGTGGAAAGCTCCAGGTTTGAGAGACAGCTGGGTGGGTTGAGCCATCTGAGCTCAGCTCCTGCAGGGTACGTGGGGGTTCCAGCATGGGGGCAGCTGCATCCCCCTGCTGAGCTATGAAAGGGGGTCTCAGGCTTGGTGATCCATGTTGGGGAGCAAGGGCTGGGTGACCCCAGCCAGGGAGTGGGGCAGCCCCAGGCACAGGGCTGGATGGGACAGGACATCAGCCTGGGTGTCTGTCCTGGCTCTGCAGTGTCTGTGGTAAGGTGCTGTGGTCTGGCACCCTACAGCATCACTGGGACAGAGACTGATGGCCTTGGCCTGGGTTGAAACAGGGTCAGGATGCCTTACAGACCTTTTACAAGGGGCTGGGCCCCTTCCCTCCTCCCTACCTTTTGGCTCCCTGTCAGTCTTTGTGTTTCTCATCCCTTGGCAAACACACATCAGTGCTTGGGAGCCCTCCCCACTGAAGCCAAAAAGCAAAATCTCTCCAGAGCTGCCTACTGTGGGTGGATGAGCTGCACCAGCACCTCTCCCCTTGTCATTGCATGTGAGTGGCTGCAAAACACACACTCCTGTAGAACTATTCCTGGAAAGCCCTCCCTGTGTTCACGCTGACATCAAAACCCCCATCACCATGTGGTGGGTGGCCCAAAGGCAGGATGCAGGATGCTCTGCCCTTGGTGCAGCCGGGGCACTGGACACATGAATGCAGGGAATTCAGCACCCTCCTTTCGGGCAGAGGTGGGAGAAAGGCTGGGAAAATAGGATCAGCAATTCATCTGGCTGAAGGCCGAGCACCGTTTCAGTTGTTGAAATCCACTCCTGCAAACTTTGAACTGCAATTAGGCATGTAAGTTGTTGGGCTCTTGAATGATGAATTGCATTGCTTGGAGAGGGGGAGTCAGGAGGGTCAGACAGGCAGTGGGGGCTCATGGGGGGCTGGGGCAAAGCTGCTCATTGTGGTGAGGTGTCTGTGGGGAAAGAAGGTTGTCTTGGATGGGCAGGTCAGATGGGTTTCCAAAGCCAAAGGAAAAGAGCAAATCATAGAAAGAATGGAAGAGCTCCACCTTTAAAGACATTGAGCCAGGTTTGAGCAGTGCAACCCACAGAGACATTTACTGGACTTGGCAGCAACATTGGCTGCGTGTATCAACACTTTCAGATGCGTAGTGAACCTTGTTCTCCCGCAGTCTTCCTCTCCTAAATATTAACTCGATGCATCTTTCAGATCCTCGCTCTGCCGTGCTGGGGAGAAACCCAGCGAGGCGGTGGCAAAGAATGATGGAAAATGTCACCATCGTCTGCAGAGAGGTGGTGCTTTCCCCAGAAAGACCCTTTTTGACTTGTCAAAACCTTGTTTGAAACCTGACTCATTCTCCATGTCTCACTCTCTCACCAGAAAGTTGGTGCTTCTGCCAATGATAATCCTTGCAAATAGCTTTTACAGTCTAATTTTAATGCATTTTGTGAGTAGTCCATCTGAAAACACAACAGATTACTATGGAGATAGTCCAGACTACTGGGAAAATAATGTCTCTCTACTGCCTGGTAGATTGTTGAAAGTTTTTAGTAAAACATCTTTTAGAATCACAGTTAGTTCCCCTTTTTAGCCTCTCCTTTGTAAGTGAAATGGAAGGTCTGATTAGTGGAGAAATCTGTCATTTCCCTAAAGAGGTTAAGTGATTAGATGAAGGAAATTCATGACCACAGTTATGTCCTGGCCTAGAAGCTTCATGCAGCAGTCTGTGCTTTCCAGACTGGGAGTGGTTCAGCCTCCTGGCCATCATTTGTTTTTTTGCAGCAGGGATAGAAATATGCTTATTTTACTGACCACAGGACTGTCAGGATGATTCTTGGCTGTGGACACTAAGGGAAGACCTCCTCCAAGAGGTTGTGCATTCCTGGTTACACCTGCTTAGACACTGCAATGCCAATGCACATAATTTTCAATGCTTTCTTGTACACTCTGGGGACTGTGCTCAAGTCCTGTGCTTGTTCTAATTGTTGGGGCTATACCTTAAAACTGCTGAGAGAGCCTGCAGCAGAGCTGGGGGCGGACTCGAGGCTGCTTCGGTCTCCCCTGTGCTGCCCCTTTGCTGAGTGGTGCTGGAGAGCTGGTCCTCGGGACTTTTAACACCTGACATTTTCTCTCCCCTGGTTTTCTTAGCAGGACCCATGTGCTACAGCACCCTTGGCATCCTGGTTGCAGCTACTTCCTCTAACTGTAACTCAAGGCTTACCCAATGGATTTTCTGCACCGTTNTTTTTTTGATTTTCCCGCTCTGACTAGAGGCTGACAAGGTCTGTCTCCTTTCTGCCCGCTCAGCCTCGGCGGATTTCAGTTGGAGCAGTTTAACGAACGTCAGCCGTGGCCTCATTGTGCTGCATTGTTTTTGTGGGTGTCTGCACCTTTCAAACCAGCCCCAATTAGAAGAGCGGGGGAGAAGAGGGGGGAAAAGAAAGGAAGTAAATAGAGGCAAAATGATTCAGCTTTCAGCAAATGTGCAGCCTGTTTGTCAGACAGATGGAGCCACGTAGTGGATGGCTGTGCTGCAGCCTGGCCCCTGAGCAGGTGGGTATTTTGGAAACGAGGAGCGGTTTGTCCCGCTAATTCGCGGCCGCGCAGCTCACACAGGACATATGTTGATTACAACTTGCCTCGGCTCCTGCTGTTGCAGGAATCAGAACGTGTCCACCCCTCCCCACCGGGCTTTAAAGAGAAATTGCTGGAATAAAAACAAAGAGAAAAAGTTACAGACACTTGTTGCATTGGAGTGGGAAGGACAAATGAGGGTTCAGAGCCACCCAGGCACGATTTCACTGAAGTACTAATTGCCAAGTGCCTTTCATTAAGAGACCATCGTGGTTGTCCCAGCAGCATTTTGAACATATATGCAGATGGGCAGATGGCCCTTTGCTGTAGTACAGGCAGACGCATCTAGTGTTACAGATGGATTATTATGTTGATTCATCACTAAAAGAAAAACTTATCTCACAATAGGGCACTCGTTGGAGCACAGTTCCTTCTTGAGCTTATGTTTCTTCTCAGCATTGCCAGCTTTTACTGCTTGAAACACAGTTTTCAATCAGCAAGGCTAGTGTTTTCCCTTCTGTGCTGCATAAAAGAAAAAGAAAAAAGTTTAAGGGCCTGTCTAAGAGTAAAATGGTCCTTTGGGAAACCCGGAAGGTGTTGTATAATTTTAACTGCTGCTGGGCAGGGAGGGCACCTTCCCTAAATGGTACCAGCTCTTCCTCTTTCTAACTTGTGCTGAACTGTGGTCATTCCTAGGTCATTATCATCAGGAACAGAAACATCATGTTGTCCTTATGGAAGAGAAATAATTTTAAAGCTGAAGGTAACTTGCCCAGAATCTGATGTTTTAGCCTCAGGCAGCGGCATAGCAATTGGATTGGTAGATACAGGTCCAAATGCGTGATCCCCCACTACAGTGGGATGAAAATGGAACTTCCACAATGAATACTGAGAAGATGCAAAGGCTGCGTGGTGTCTTGCCTAGTTATTATGAAGGATAACACCTTGTGCAGTGTGGGGGCAGAGGTGATGTGAGGCCTGCTTGCGCCAGGTTCAAGGGGAATGAGACAATGAAGGAGGTGAATTGTTGAATTACGTCAGGCCATGGCTTTCCTTGGGAAATCAGTCTTCTGGCTGCTCCCATGGTGATCATCCTGGGCTGCATATTTTGTCAGAGTCTTGTCTAAGGTAGTTCTTTTCCTGTGGACATCCTGCATGGGGCACTGGAGAGTCAAGTACAGCCTCCAAGTCTCTTGTCACCAGCTACATTGCAGTTGTGACAAGAATATCACTCTTGTTTCACCCTATTTAAAAAAAAAAAAATTAAAAAATGGAGGGGGAAATATCTCATTTTCTGCTTGACCTTGATATCTGGATGCTGAATTTTGTATCCATTAGAGAAACTCATTTCCTGCTCCTTATCTACCCAGCTTTTGTAACTTGGTGCTGTCACCCTGAGCAGAGCTCTACCAGAAGTTTGGCCAACAAGAGAAAAGCAAACAAAAGATGAACTCGGAGATATGAAATCTGGAGCTGCACCTGCTGCAAACAAGGTTATTCTGAAGCTGGCTGTCATTGCACACTTCAATAATGAGGCAGCAGCAGAAGGTCCTGATAATACAAGCAGAAATTGCCCCACAACTGAGATATGCATCCCTATGGTTGTGTCATTCTGCAGTAGCTGTCTGTCCTGAGATCACACCTTTTCCCTTTATGAGGTGTGGTTTGACACACCCACCACCACCATTTTCTGGGGTGAAAATCCTCTGATCACAGTGGCATTTCTCCAAAAAAAGGGGGAAATTTTTGTGCCAAACCCTGAAAATTAGCCTCCAGAGACAGCTTAAATTTGCCAGCTGTTACTTGAGCAGATGTGCCTCCCACCCAGGCTAGATGCAGGATTTCAGATTTCCAGGTGTGTCTAGACAGTCATTAGATATATGAGTGTCTGGTTTGCAGCCTGCCTCAGTGATACCTGCTCAAGGTTTGGGTCCAAACAATCCCCCTGAGTACCTGCACACGGGGCTTGGTGCTGCTCTGTGGGGCTGGGAGCTGCTGAGGACTCCAACACATGATGAAAGACTGCAGATAAGGGATATCTCTGACAAATAATCA
The DNA here is from genome assembly GCA_013399875.1 of Gymnorhina tibicen. Classification (NCBI taxonomy): domain Eukaryota; kingdom Metazoa; phylum Chordata; class Aves; order Passeriformes; family Artamidae; genus Gymnorhina; species Gymnorhina tibicen. The sequence goes on along the minus strand of VXAZ01010275.1, from coordinate 895,937 downwards.
GGACTTATCTGTGGTTGCAGAACAGACAATCATGGAAAGCAGCAGAATTTAGGATAGACACACATGTAAAATACCAGGAAAAAATGCTTATGTAACACGAAGAAATATTGCACAATGCAGGGAAAGTAATATATTCATTAAAACAGAGAATTACCTTTTGGTTTTAGTTTCTGAATGACATCAGCTGAGATTATGCAACGGTTGACCTGTCTGTAAAACAGGGTGGTTGATATTTACCTGCATCCCCACCCCACGAGTTGACAATTAATGTTTGCAAGGCAGTTGGAGGACTTTGGATGAGTGACTTTGCAGGTACAAAGACACACATTAGAGCCTCCTCGCCGAGGAGCAGCAGCCAGTGCCTTCACGTGTTTGTGCTCAACCACACGTGCCCACCAACAGCTTTCCCAAAGGAATGTTGTGGTTTCAAATGTTCATGAAACACAGTTCATTGTAAATTAGTTAACCTCACCCTACAATGCCTTGTGCCTGGAGACTCTGAGGCCACCCTACAGATGTGTTTGTCATATTCAAAGAAAGAAATGGTTTTTGTACTGGGCATACAAATCCAGGCTAGACACCTGCTGTGGATCTTCCTGGCCCTGGTTTCATCCTATCAGAGCATGAAAATATATCTGCTTAAAAGTGTCACCTATACCTAACAACATTAACTTCAGTGGTTCCTACCTCCTACAGCTGTCTGATGCTGCCAGTGTGACACTATTTCCCAAGCTCCATGGGAGGCTGAAAAGTGAAGTGACTGTCAGCACAGGAAGCTTGTTTAGGGCAAGGTTTGGTAGAAGGTCTCTGCCTTCAGCAGCTCCTGCTGTCACTTTTGTGACCTGATTTTTCAAAGAGCCTCTCGGATGTGGGGAAATATCCAGGCTGTTTATTTGCCATGCCTACCTGGGACTTGAAATACCCTTTGAAAATCTGGCCCAAATATTTTTTCTATAACTAAAAAGAGGGAAAATTCTATTTCTTAGAGTTATAATTGTCAAGGAAATGCTGGTGTCTTTGTTACCTGAGGCAGAGCCCTTGAGACTTCTCACGTCTATGTTTTGCTGAGAGGCACTATCTCCCCATATGGCTCAGGAAAACAAGGCAGTCAAAGCAAAGACTGAGGGAATTGTAGGATAGCAGTGATAACATCTTCTGTGGAGTTTATAGTGCCCTCATTGCTTTACACTGTGATTTAGTTGGCTGTTTTAAAAAAGATAGAGTGAATAAACCAGGGGGAAACAAGCAGTCCATCAGTTTGAGGAAAAAGGCAAGAAAACCAACTCTTGTTAGGAGCTTGTTTCTGTTGGAAGGAGACCCCCCCAGCTCTCTGCAAAGGATGGGGTTGAGCTGGCAACAAGACAGGATGTCCTTTTGAAGGTGGTAGACAGCATGAACATTGGGGTTCTGCTGCCTTTGAAGCCACCTCTGTGCCAGCAAGAACTGGAGCGTCTCTGCAAAAAAGAAAAAAGTAGGCTGGTGTTTCACAGAGAGAGCTGATAAGAGCAAGTGGTTTGCAGCTAAACCAGGAGATAAACAGGTGTCTTAAAATGCTTTCTATGTATCCAGGCCAGGATGAGAAAAGGGCAGCTCTTTTCTCTGCTGCCTGTAAGATCAGGAAGCAACATCTGCAAAGCCGAGGTTATGATAATGTTTGGTAGGGTCCCATCCTCTGGCAGAGGTATCTTTTTCTCTAGGTGATTCACATCATCTACAGCCTCCATCCTCCTCTCCCACTTGCAGAATTCCAGTTTCCAAGCTGTCGGCCCCGCTGCATAAAGGAAGACGCTGGCTCGGTTTGTTAAGACCACGCCGAACATTTATAGTATAAAATGAAAAAGTAAAGGTGAAATGTGCAGCCCAGGGCTCCCAGTTCTTTCTTGTGTGCTCCTGGGAATGGAATTTTTGTCCATTGGACTTGAGCTGCTCTAAAAAGCACAGAACAAAAGCTGATCTTAAAAGTGATCCGCAAAGGAATAAATGGCAGGCTCACTCTTTGTTATTCATGTATGGTGCTCAAAGAGCACTTGAAATGGTTGGGATTTTCTGCTGAACATTTTCTTTTTTTAATTCTGCTTGGGTTTTGTGGGGTTTGGGTATTTGTTTTAGCAGTGGTTCAAGCATATGTCCCTCCTGAAAAACATTATGGCTGGCTGGGAAACTCATACATTAATAACATAAGGGTACACATGAGAGTGAAATGGGCAGAAATGGGAAAAGCTGGGTGGTTGGAGGGGTGATATTCTCTAAGAGGCAGGCTGGCTTTTGTCTCTTACTTAATTTTATTCCTGCCTGCCCTGTGCTCTGTGCCACACGATTTATTCACTGAATCATGCTCAGCAGCCGTATTCACAATCTGGCATAAATTTATTTTCGTCTGCTGGCCAATTACACCAACTGCCTCAACTGTTGTTTATTTTCTTCTGTTGCATCCTCTTGAGTTACTGTTAACAGTGTCCCTTTTGAGTAGAGATGGGCTTTTTGGCACGGGGGCCTGTCGGCCTGCCAAACTAATGGACCATATCTGTTATCTAACTAGTTGTAAAGGCTCCAGTTTCAGGACAGCTTGCAGTTGCTGTGGCCACCTGTAGCACATTGGCAGGGATGGTGGCCACTGCCCATGTGGGACGTGTCACCCCAGCTCAAGAGTGTCCCTTGGCACTGACCTGCCCTCAGGGGGACACTTGTGGGCTTTGCCTTGGGGAACAACTGCCCTTCTGTGGCTGAGTGTCACCTCCCTGGGGCTGGGTGGCACAAGCTGGGCTGTGCCAGGGGAGCCTCGCTGCCTGTGAGGTCCCCAGCTCACAGCTGCTCTGGAGGCTGCTCCTCTGGCCAGAGGGACCTGACCATGGAGAGACTGTGGGAGGGAAGAGCCCTGCAAGACAACAGCCCCTGAATGCCCAGGGCTGGGGAAGAGGGTCAATTAAAGGAGGAATTAATCAGCCTAAAAAGCTGATTAGGGTGAGGACAACTTTAATGCAGTGCAACTCTGTCCCATTTTGAGAGGCATCTCTGCGTACCAGTGAGACCAGAAAGGTTGAGCTCCTACCTTTGCAGGATGCTTTGGGCACACAGCACTTGCACCCTGCAGGATCTCCTTTGATTCTTTCTCTTAGCTTTGTAGGATATGCTGAATTTTGGATGAAAAAGGCTGTTTGTGCCTTGCCTATGTGAAAACCTGGGGTCAACTCCACTTAAATCATCCCTGGCTCGCAAAATACTCCAGCCGTCTGAAAATGGCTCAGTCGCTTTGTTGTCTCTCTGGTTCCATTTGCTCTGTTTGCTGTGGGTCGTTTACTGCCTGCCTTGGAGACTCATCTGGGAACTGGAAAACTGAGCCATCTCCCTTGTTTCCCAGCAGCCAGGGTACCCCTGTGCCAGCTGACGTAACAGGGTGCTAGGGGACTGAGACACAGCTACAGCCCAAGGGGCACTGCACAGGGGCCATGTGCTGATGCTGAACCTGGAAGGGGGGTTCAGACCACAGCCTGTATTTTCAGGGCTGCAGGCAGGAGGAGAACATTGCCCTGCTGTTGGACAGAGAGCCTTTGAGCTGTGCTTGCTCACCCATGCACACTCCTCGTGTCATGGGGGTGGTTCGTGTGTTCACCTTTTACATGTGGGGCCTCAGAAGGGCTTTCCCTGAGAATGGCAACGGCCATATTTCAGCTGGTCATTTTGAACAGAAGGGTTGTGGGCAGGGTAAGGGTCCCTCAGCTTCACCCAGGGAAAATCCTTTGCTACAGCTGTGGTCAGTGGTTGTTGCTGAATCTTTGGGATTGGTCTCAGCTCTCCAGGGTCATGCAGCAAAAGCTTTGCTGGTAAGCAGGGAGATGAGATCTGTGCCATGGCCCATTTCTCTTTCCTTTGGGTAAAATATATTTTTAAACTTTTTCTCCCCACCCGAGCTATTTGGCCTTTTGTTCATCACCCTGAGGTCCCTGTTGAGAGCACTGGTGCAGAGGTGCAAGGTGTCTGTACATCATCCTTTCCGGTATCATTGGTGCGTAAAATCCAGAGCTGCACATGTAGATAACGCATGAGCATGAGGAGACAGCACTGGTGAGTGATTTGGTTAACATGTGGATGTCCTTGTAGAGCCACCAGGTTCCTTTGCATGTTCCAAAGTCTACTTGTGCTTGTAAGTTAGACCTCACAACCACATTTGCCTGTTTCAAGGGAAAAGTGGCTCTTGTGTTTGCAAACTGAGGTTTGGCTTCTATTTAGAAAAAATCATCTTAAACCGGAGCCCTACAAGCATTACTGCAGGAACAAGGGCTCTGCAAGTGCCGCAGCAAATGCTGCCTCCTTGCCAATGCAATCTGGACAGGACAATGTCTTCCCATAACTATTTGGCTACATGCCTGAGGTTTGTAAGCTAACAGTGTTCACAGGTGAGCATGACAAGCAAACTCAGCAGCCTCGAGGGGTGAGATCTTCATTCCCTTTGGGTCACTTTAATGAGAAACCCTGTGTGATCCCGTGGCAGAACGGCCTCATTTCTAGATGTCCTGCTGGCAGCCATGGCTCTGCCAGACACAGGGGTTGCCTGCATCCTTTTAAGTGCCACAGTTCTAGTGTGTGTTTGCCTTTGCTTGGAGGCCTGTGGCAAAAAGCCGTGCTCTGAAAGCCTCCTCTGAGGCGTTTGGCTTTCTGCTCCCCAGAGAGTGGCAGGACACTCCAGCAAAGAAGGGCCTTGTGCTGCCAAGTTTGGAGTCATTTCCTTCTCCCAAGTGCTCGAGGCTGTCTGGAGTAGAGGTTGCACTGGAGGCTCATCCGTAGCCCTCAGCAAACTTTCCAATAAACAGGAAAGAGCCGCAGGGAGGCCAACAAGACAGAAATCAGTCCCACTCTGACCTTTTGTTCTTCCCCTCCCCTTTTGTCTTAAAACTAACAAGGCGTCGCTTGATTTGTTGCTTCGAGAGCTGCCAGATGGAAGTGGAACTCCTTCCCTCGATGCGCGTGGCGGGGCTCAGCGAGGCCTGAGGCGAGCAGGGAGGCTCGAGGGGCTCAGCTCACCACACGGCAGTGGCTGGACCCCATTTCCAGCTGGGGACGTGCCACCTGCCAGCCCACGCCCTGGCTGCAGTGACAGACTCGGAAGAGGACAGTCAGTACCCCCACAGCCCCTGCCTGCAAAGGGGTTTTGGAGTACAGGGGTGCGGGGCATTGTCTCAGCCCACTGTCACTTTTTGTTTTGTTTCCTTCCGTAATGTTGCTGATGTGAAGGGGAGGGAAGTCTTTTGTTTATGAAATGTTCTCTCCAGCCTTTCACTGCAATCTCCCCGAGTGCCAGGAGGTGGTCGGGAAATCTTCCCCTGTGCGAATGAGCCTTATCCTGCTCTGAGGGGACAAAGAACCATGGCAGGAAGCAGCTCTCTCAAAGTAGATCTCTTCAAAATTGAGCAAAAAAGGGCTGGTCCTCTTCTGTGCGATCTATTCCCAGCCCTTCCAGATTTAACCGGCCTCTGAAAATATGAATGGATGAGAAAATTCTGTGATACATAATTTGTCCTGGAGACTGGAGGCATAGTATAGTGATAAGGATACTCAATTTAAGTTATCTTTAAGTTGTGAACAAGAAGTGCGAGTGAGGACTGCTGCATGCCTGAATTACCAGGTCTCATTTCTCTCCACCAGGCCCCTTTCTAGCCCCACAAGTCTTCCCTGTGAGGGTACATGCCCTGAACCCTGTGTTTGAGACACCCTCCAAGCACCACAGGGCTTTGAGTCTTTTCCAGGTGGAAGAGGAGCTCTTTTCTCATGCCCTAGGTAAGCTCCTGTCAGCAAGCAGTGTCACACAATGCAGCTTCCAGCAGCTGTTTTCAGGTTCTGTAACGCTTCAGCTGACTTTCTGTAACTCACCTTCAGCACTTGGCACCCACAGAGAATCCTGACTCCTCTTTGTCAGCTGGAGTCCCATTGAAACTGTGATACGAGTTTCCTTCCAAGACCCCTTCTTTTCCTCCTGCCCAAGACCCCAGGAGAGTGTGTGAGGATTTGGATCCATTACACATCTGCAAGGCACTTGGCTGCAGAGAGCCACATCATGAGGTTGTTATACTGTGTGTGCCTCAGTGGGGGTGAGGTGGTTAATGACTAACTTGTAAAACTGCTCGGTGCATGGGTGAACTGAGTAGGTGTTTTCAGAAACAGCTGAGCCAGTTTCCCCTGTCAGGATGGGCTTGGGTGCTGGCCAACTTTCCTGTCACACTCTCTGCTTGCAAAACTTTGTGGGGTTGAGTTTTGGTTTCTGAAACCTGTCAGGCACAACTAAAATGCAAAAGCGGCATTGCTTGGTTTTGCAGGCCTCTGTAACAACATTCTCTAAGAAGCAGAACAATATTCAGTAGGAAGTCAAAAATACTACTGAATGCATGACTTACACATTGATTATACTAGGAGCAGAAGCCCAAATCCATCTGGATGATGGTTATCATACCAAGAGCTCAATGGTTTGTACATCGTGTCTGGAAAACTGGGTTTGAGAAGGGGTGGGAGCTCAAAGCCTAACCATTTTGACATCCTAGCTCTTAATAACCTACATTGTAAATCTTCCAATATATTTAAGCACTTCATTTGAAAATCTTTCTAGAAAGGATTGCCCACCAGACACGGATTTGTTCAGCTGTCATAAAAACACTTGGCAGTTCAGGCCATGCCTGTTAAGGCAACATGTGGCCCAGAGATGGAGAAAGCTCTTCTTGATCGGAGAGGCAGACAGCTTTTCTTTCACTGGACTCATTGTTGTAGTCCCCGAGCCACCAGCTGGGATGTCTGGGGGACCAGGGGGCTCAGCAGCTTGGTGGTGGGTGAATTCAGAGATCTGACACCCCCCACAAGTCAGATAGCCGAATCCCCTCACCTGGTCTTGTGACCTGTGTGAGGAGGGTCCCCCTGGTTGGTCAGCAGCCAGAGGGGCACTCTAACCTTGGGTCACACCACATTGGCCCTCAGCTGTGCTCCCTCCCCTTTCTGTGTCCCTTGATAAGAACCCGGCAGGCAGGGCCCGTCCTCTCGCTACCTGGCCTGGCATGGGAGCTGGTCAGAAATAAAACATCGGATACCTAGCAGGGCCATCTCTGGACTCTTTACTTCTGATATCGCCAGAGCTGGCAGGCTCTGTGTGGGCTTGGCCATGTGCCTCCATCACACGGCTGAGAGAAAGCTGCATGCGAGGTGCTGAACACTGCCAGGAGTTCCTGAGCCTGGAATTCTTAGGGAAAAGCAACAGCTTCTACCACCAGCTAAGCATCACAGCGGCACGCATTACCTGGGAACAGTTACAGCCAAATTTTGTGCACCGGCCCCTATTTGGCCCATGCAATATAGTGTCCTGTTCACTGCTCTTGGTGCCCAGACCTTGTCCTCCAGGCTGTTGAACCTGCCACAGCCCCTGACACTGATTTTTCTGCAGAGAGCAGAGACTTCTAGAGCAATTAGTTTTCTTACAAAACTGGAAATAGGAGTTTCCACCCACTGATACTATTTATAAGTAAACAGTAGTGGCCTTGAACTGGAATCCCTGCTGTTCCTGATGCCACTTGAAGACTACATGGTTGTTACCGTCCCATCATGGAGCCTGTGGGTGTCAATGATGCATCTTATGTTGAGCCATTTCTCTTTTATTCTTATCACACTTGAGCACCTGTGAGTCAGAGGTCTGTCTCTTGCTTTCTTCCCTTCTCTCACTCTCCCTCTGCAGACTGAAAGGAGGGGTTTCTGGTGGACCTTGTCACATATATGACATTTGGCCATTGCAGAATGAAATATTTAAATGGTGTCAGGCTGCTAATTGTCCTGTCCCCTGCACACGTACGGGTGGCATCTGGGTGCACAGGTATGAATTATGCCTAGTTATGCTTTTTTTGCAAGGAACCTATGCCAGGGTCAGGGGAAAGTCAACGAACAGATGTAGCAGCCTGTTTCTGGTGTCATTGCATGTGGGGACACACCCCACCACCAGCTCTTTGCAAGCTGCACAGTTCATGCAGTCAAGTGCCACTCCAGGTCTCTGATCGATGTTTTCCTTCACAAAATTTGAGGGTATGCAATGGACTTTTAATTTTGTTCTCTGCCCTCTTCTGATAAATCGTATCACTGTCTTTTTCAGCCTTTGGCCTGGAATTTTCAGGCAATTATTCACAATTATGTCAGTTCTTTTTCTATGTGTGGCTAGGATGATTTCTTCCACATAAATTAATCTGTTTATTGATACTGACTTTAAACTGTGGCTTCATTGCCTGGCTACTCACTGTCATCTTTCCACAATTACTCTCATTCAGGCTTAGATCAGAAAATCTTGGGTAAATTTCAATACTTGATCATTGGTCGTTTCACCCATCACTCATCCTCTTTCCAGATGACTATGATTGCACTAATCACCTGAAATTCCAGCACAAGTTACCAGGTGTTGGGGAACTTTCCAGAAACTCTTCTTCTATTACTATGTCAGGATGCACATATATATGCAAAAATATGGACCCACATGTGCATGCATGCATTCATACCATCCTTTATTCTTCTTTTAACTTCCTATGTTTTAATCTGGTATGAGTTTATGATAGACCATGACAATAAATTATTTGGAGAGTTTACCAACTATCAGTGTTTTTCAAAACCTGGATGCAGTGAATCAACCCAGCTTCTCTGTCCCTCATGGCTGGCAATCTTTCCAAAATATCTGATAGATTTTGAGGTACAACTTACCTTTACAAAAACTACATTGGCTTCCACTGATTGATTGATCCATTGAACAGTCTATTGACAGAATCACAGACACGCTGCTTGTCTGCAGATCTCTAGTCCAACCTCTATTCAAAGCAGGCCACAAGAGGTTTGTTTCTATTACTTATGGCTCTTCTTTCAGTAGTTTCAGTTTGGGGACTCTCTGTCCTTGAAGATACTTAAAAGTGGAGCAGACAGCTCTGAAGGTGACCCTATTTCAAGCAAGGGTTGGCGTAAGGGTCTCCAGAGGTACCTTCCATCCTAAATTACTCCATGATTTTGCAATTAGGCTGAACTCTAACAGGTTCCTCTGCAAAAGACATCAGTCCAAGGTGACATATTAGGAGGTGTCATCTACTAAAGCACTATTCTGGCATCTCAGGTACTGTCGGAAATTTTGCAGGCAGGTAGACTTGAGAGTCCTTGGCATGTTGGAGCAGTGTGAACAAGCATTTTGTCCATGTGTTCTGTTAGTGTTTCTGGGATGTGCCTGTCTTGAGCAAGAAGCTGTAAATTGATATTCTGCCACTCTCTTATCTTGGGTTGTCAGTCCATTACTGGATCTGGTACTTTTTATAATAAAATGGTGTCTGGAAGACAAAGCTCGTGTCAGCCCTTACCAGCAGGGCATTCTCCTGAAGATAAAAGAGCTGGAAAGCAGCATGGTAGGAGCATAGAATCTTATCAGAGACAGCAGCAAAACACTTAAACGCTGAAATAATTCAGCATCTGCTTGGAGCAAGAACTATCCATATGAAACACACTGATCTGTGATAGACTTTAAGGCTGGAAGGGACTGCGATATTCTTTCAGTCTGACCTCCCACATGGTCCAACCATACGACATCACTTTGTATCAAGCTCAGAGTTCCCAAATGAGCTTGTATTAAAATTCTTGAATGAAGGACTGAAGTACCCCATTTTTGGGAGGTCATGATAAGGTTATCCTCACAGCTGGGAAAAATACTCTATTTCAGTGCTTTAATTGAGCTTCCACCCTCTGGGATTTGTGTTGGTGGTTTGTTTTGGTGTGCTGGTTTTTGTTTTGTTTTTTTTCTGGATTAAGCATTCTTCTACTGCCAGGAGAAGCTTGGTTTCCAAGAAATATTTTTACTGACTTTCTTACCTTTTTAACATCCTCCATACAACCCAGAAGAACTATTTCTGGCTGGGCCAGACATTGCAGATAACCTTGACCTTTGCTTGTGTCTGCTAACAGCGATCCTCTGTAAAACAGAGATAATACCACTTCCCTCCCTCTCACAGGTGTTGGCTGTTCAAAAAAAGAGACCATTAACATTTCTCAAATGCTACAGTGGGAAGCAAATACTAAGGCAGTCAGAGATCAGAGGCTGGATATTGCATTCCCAAACATGGTTTAGTGCAGCAATCTTATCTACTGGAAACTGAGTCCTCTGATATTGCTAGAAGATATGAGATGAACTTTCATATATGGATATTGTTGTTCTGAATGAAATGGCATCATCTAAAAACAGTTGTGTTCATAAATAACTGGATACACTTGAAAGAGGGGAGGTATTTGGTGAGAGTAGGGGTTAATTGTTTCACTTGTAAGGGACTTTGGGATAAGGCATTGCAGACCTTGTTAAGAGTACTTCTCATAGGAAAAGGCTTTTAAAAATATAAAAACAGAAGCTGGTCTGTTTGAGTCAGTTCATCTGTTTACTGTAGATGGGGCTTTTACTTGTAATGGAGCCAGTCATCTCAGCTATCAGCCACACCATTTACAGTCAAAGGCTAGACCAAAATAGCTCCTAGGTCCTTCTGATTTTCTATTTTTGTCAATGATCTACTTAAATGCTGACTATATCCCACTTAGGACGCTCGGATCAATCTAACTGGCTAAGCATCACTGAGCTGCATGGTGGCAGGGGAGTGGATCACCTCTCTATATTTGAAATTAATGTATACGTGGGGTCCTCGTGGTGAGTGGCTGTGGGCAGGCCTGGCACCGCTGAGTCGTGGCTGGGGCCTGGGGAAGATGCTCCACTTCAGAACAAGGCTGGTGTCTCCCACACTGTTGCTCTGTGTTACAAAGTGCTACGCAGGGATGAGTCAAGGAGGTGGATGCTCTCCCTCTGCTGCCTCCCATGCTGGGGTCACCTCGTCCTGAGAGGTCACCAGGGATGGATTCAGCTTTCCTGGTGATAGGGGATGACTCAGCGGTGTGTGAGTGCTCTCAGCCGTGTGTCAGGGAGCAGTCTCTGCTCTCAGCTCAGCTATGGCCCTCTCCTGAAGGCCTGAGGAAGTGCTCCCTGTTGGCCACCATTTTTGGTTATTCATAAGTGATGTAGGTGACTTTATTTATCTGGTGCTCCAAACACAATGCAGAGCTGGTGTTTGGGCTTGAGCAGCAGCCCAGAAATCCATCCACATTTCCATACACAGGGACTGAAAGACTAATGCCCTTGCCTTTCTGCTCCCCTGTTGACAAGTTATCATGAGCAGAGCTGTCTTCAAGTCTGTGTTGCAGAAATCATTTATCCTCTGTGGCAAAAACAGATATTGAATCAGAAATATGAGCCTTCTTCCAGATTATTCCAGGGTGAAGGCTTTGGTCATATGCCTACTGTAGCTCCTGTAGATCATTTGTAGGTTGCCACAGAGTGGTTCAGCACTAACCAGCATTAATTAGTAATTATTTAACTGACTAGTTTCAGCTAAGCAGAAATGCAGAATAGGTTGGGTCCAGCTATCAGAGTGATTCTCTGCACACTTGCCTGTGTAGTGTCAAAGAGTCTCACTTCTGATTTTCAAAGCAGGAGGAGATTTTTTAAAATCCTGCCAGAGCCCCCCATTGTTTTTTATGAGGCTACATAGACTCTAAAGGAAAGTTATGAAAAAGGAAATATCCTCTTTATTTTTAAGTGTAACCAGCTAAAAGAGATGAGTCCTGGGATGACGTCATCCTTGGGGAAGGGACTGGGCCAGATGTAAGTTTGGGAGCTGTTAGGCACATCAGGGGGATTGTGCTCAGTGGCACTGGGTGCTCACAGCCTTGGCTTTGTTTGGAGAGCTTGTGCAGACTGTGAAGTCACTTAATACAAACCAAATCCCAGCACGACAGGACCAGACACAAGAAAGCCCTGGCAGTTTGGTCACAGGTCCCATGTCAGGTCATAACTGACCATGACAAAACCAACAAGTTCTTTAATGTTGTTCTGTATGACTAATTAATTAAACACTAGGAAACCCAATTCATAGCCCAGGTATCTCCTGGGTTAGTAATTACAAAACCTGCTTTGGCAGGATCATATGTAGCTAGAATTTTTTGTTGCCCTTCCCTTCCCTTCCCTTCCCTTCCCTTCCCTTCCCTTCCCTTTTTATTTTTTTTTCTATTTTCCTTTTCTTATATTTTTTTACCAGTAAAAAAGGTTTTGTAAAATATTATTTCCTTTCAGCAATTTTTGAAGAAAAAGTAAAAGGGTCTGGCATTTTCCCACCCACCCATCTTGGATTTCATTCAAAAGTGCTGTGTTCACGACAATATTTTGTCTTTGCCAAATGGGAAAATTTTGGATACCATTGTGGAATATGGGTGTGTTTTGTCTCTTCCTTCTGCTGAGGACATTCCCTATGTTTTTGTTAATGGTGTTCTTCCTGTTTTGGGCTTTTCTGGTATCCTATTAACAGTATACCACACAATATTTTAACTGGCAGAGTTAGTTATAGGCAGTATACCAACAGACTTTTTCTCAAAAGCTCTGCTTCTGATACGTGACAAAAGAAATGTATTAAGTGGGTAATAACCCCCAGCCCATGCAGTGTGCAAACTAAGCTCCAGATGCTTACTTTGCAGCAGTAACTTTCCTGGTGTTATCCTACATGTCATTCCAGAGGCATTAGTGCAGGATGGAAAAGGAATGGAAATTTTGGTTTTATTTGATTATATGATATGGGGAAAACTCGTGTGGCATTGCTGGTTTGAATTTAATAGCACGGGGCTCAGCTAATGGGGTGTTTCATTGCTCTTCACTGACCTGTCCTGCAGCTGAGGACACAGGAGCTCTGAGCAGACATTTTCTCTGTCTCTGCTCTCTCAGAAAAAGGAAAAGCATTTGCCGAGGAGATCTGCACTCAGAAAAAATAGCATTTGTGAGCTTATCCTCCCTTTGGGAACAGCTTTTGTTTGAGTGTAAGCCTTACTTTTAGTGGAAAAGGTACCCCCATGGCTGCCCAAGCTACCTGAGAGCTGGACAACCTGCAGGTCCTTAACAATTCCTGGAGACTGTGAGTGCACCTCAACAGCAAATTTATTGCATTTTTCTGTCCTTTCCCATGCAGTGGTGGCTGGGTGCCCCTGGCACATGGTCTGCTCTGGAGGTCATGGGATGTTCTGGAGGGATGGATGGTCACCAGGTGAACAGGTTGAAAATAAATAAATAAATGCCTGGGGGCTGTATCAGGTTCAGGTCGCCTTGAGTGTGACAGGGAAGAGCACGGCAGGCAGAACAGACGGGAACAGATTTTGTTTAAATTTAGCAGCAGTGTTGTGGTTGGAAAAGGCTGTTGAGAACTTGGCACTTAACTCCTCACCTCGTACTGCTCCCCCCAGTAGGGTTGTCAGCCTCCAAACACAGCAGTGCTGGTGCAGAGCCTGGGCAAACACCCTTTAAATAACCTCTTCCCTCCTGCAGACTGTTTTGCTGAGCTGTTCTGGTTACTTAGCATCCACAGTAGTGGCCAGCATTTTAGCATTTGGAGGGGTGTAAGTCCCACAGCAGAAGCAGGTGGATCATGAACTGCTGTAAACCTTCCTGTCAGGCAATCACCATTTGCATTGTCGGGTATGTGCCATGACTCCCCTCCCACCCCATGGTCCAGGTAGGAGATACATCTGGGCAGGCTGATCTCCCATCTCTTGAAGACATTTTCTCCCTGAGGCCACCCTGGAATGCACAGGAGCTGATCCCACCTTCCTGTTCTCCCTGCTCTCTCCCAGCCCTCTCACTGCACAGACCACGGGGGATCTGGGCTTGTTGTTGACAGCTGTTTATCTCAGCTCTACTTCCCATGCCAAGCCCTTCCATTTGTCTTCTGGGATATGATGCCTCCAAGTATCCCCAGTGCAACCTTAGGTCAGGAAAAGCTGGCACCAGATTTTGGCATCTGACATCTCCAGGTCCCTCATGTCCTCCTCTGTGCAGGTCTGTGAACTTTCTTAACTCAGAGCAAGTAAGGGAGGCCACTGGAAACTGTGCTGCCATCAGCTTCCTGTCTGCAAGGAAAGTGTGGATTCCCCCAAACTGGTATGTTGCCAGAAATTTGCAGGGGAAACATTACCTTCCCCAAAACTAGAAGAATGCCAAGCTCATCTGCAGATCCTGCTAGGTATCAGGCAAGCAAGAAAAGAGAAAAACCTTATTCCCTACCCATTCTTCCCACCCCAAAGGAAATAGTTCTCTGAGTTTTCCTATGCTGGCACATCATAAACACCAGTAATGTAATTTTTTTTCTAGTTACATCCTGAGCCTCTGACTTTCCAGGATGAAAATGCCAGTGCTGTCTCTGTCACCATCTGCAAACATGCTGAACATGGCTGTTGTCCCCACTCATGAGATGGGGACAGGGCTATCTGTTTTGTGTAGTCCTACAGAAAGCACATCGGCTCCAGTGGAAACAAGCAATGGATTTCACTGGAGAGGAGTGCTGCAGACTCTGTCAGCTCATCATGGCTGTTTTCCATGCTGCTATATTTGCTTTATTTTGGGTGACAGAATTGACGACCCCTCAAATGAGTATTTAAAGCTGCCTTTCTTTTTCAGCTTAATTGGAAAAACAAGCCTTTTCAAAAAGTTGTTTGCCCCTGTTTTGTGAAATAGCAACCTGTTTTTCCCCCTGTCCCTCCAGATTGCATCCACCAGTCCCAATGTTTGTTTTCTGCCCCTGGGATTCAATTGCAAAGTCTGCCAAGCACCCTGAAGGAAGAACCCTCACTGTGTGTCTGTGCTGCTCAGCTCAGGTCGTCAGGGTTTGTGATAGAGATGGACCTTGAAATGGACCTTGGATGTGTTGCAGGTATCTTTAGACCTTCTTCCAGGAAAGGAAGGAGAAACCTTGGTCTCTTCTTTCTGTGCCAAGATGACATCAAAAGGGTGAACTGAAAAATGAATAATTGTTTCTGGTCTGAAGTTTTTGGAAGCCTAATGCTGAAAATATGAAGGTTTAGGACAGTGTTTTTGTGCACACTGTAATGGCCAGGAATTGTGTCCTCACTGAGGCTCCAGGACTGAATGCCAGTAAAGTATGCATTGTAGGGGATGGGGGGAGCTGGGGGTGTTGCTGCACTCCCATTTTTAAGTCCCTTTTCTCTCTCTTCCTCCCTGCACAAGAAACGAGCCCAGCTGCCTGCCTGGGGAGAAGACCTCTGTCAAAGCACGCTTGCTGACAAATGAAAGCCCCCTGCACTGAGATTATGAGGAACTTTCTGGTCGTGGGAACCTTTAGACAAGGATATATGAGCCTCCCCCTCCTGCCCCGGCAGTGACCCCAGCTCCAATCCCAGTCCTGCAGCGCGACCACAACTGGGGCAGCTCGTGACTGCTCTTGGCCACAGACCCCAGGGCCCCGAAAGCTGAAATGTGAGCACAGAGCTCGAGACATAACCTCACCTGATGGACACAAGGTGGGAAAAGCTGCTGGAGCATCCTCGTACCATGGCCTTTGAGCAGCAACATTACGGAGAAATGCCGTGGTGTGGTGGGGAATGGCACTGAGAGCTGCTGGCCATCAGGAAGGAGTGTGAGGAAAGGTGACCACCTTTCAAAAACAGAGCGTGTTGCAGCTGCCTGTGGCACTGCCTTGCAAAAGTGATGGGTTATGTGTGTGGGGAGAAAAACTACTGAAAATAATAGCATAATTGGCTGTCTGGCAGGCTAAAACTTCAGCAGAAGCTGTGATTATACTTGTCACTATCTGTTAACCTTCAAAACAGGTGTTGTGCATTTGAGGTGCCAAAACGGTGCTCAGGCTGCAATCTGTGTGTGTGACAGGAGCATGGGCTGGAGGAAGGGCTGGGGGCCCTGCCAAATGGGCACAGGGGCAGAAAGGGGATGGTCCTGGGCAGGCAGAGCATGTGACACAAATGGATTTGGCTGGCTTTGAAAGGGAAGCACGTCCCAGCAGTGCTGGGACCCAGCAGGACATGTCCGCAGCTGATGGCAGACGGTGCTTCAGTGGGGACCCCAGCAAAGGGGTTTTCTTGTGTAGGCTGATTTAAGAGCTGAAGGGTTTGGGCCAGATTTATTAAAGTTCTCAGATTACTGAAATCTGTAATAATCAGCTGGAGGAACCTTGACTCCTGCCATGATCCTGAATTTTTACTCGGTTTTAGGAATTAAGGCTATAATGCTTTGTTGCACTCTTGGTCAGCTCAGTGTCTTGCTTTAACATCTTTGTTCTTGTAAGAGCCGTAAAAACTGTTAACATTTTGTGTTTAATATTTGTTTTAATAAACAAATTAAAATGCAGTATTTCAGCAAAATGAAAGAAAAAAAGAAAAATAAGTATTTTCTTTTTTCTTCCATGGAGTATTTTCATTATAAACCTTGTGATGACAAGGGTGTTAGGGCCTTGCAAGGCTGTATTGCTAAGTGAGTCAACAAGCACTGTAATGCTTGGCACGTCTGGAAGGTGAGTGAACAACATTCAAATGGGAAGATTAGGTAGGGCTCTGTAGAATACCTGAAGAATCTGAAATACAAGACTTCGAAGAAAAATGTTAGGGATGAAGATCAGGAGATTGTAAGGTGCTAATCACTGGCATTTGGCATGGCTTGCAAAGCAAAAAGACTGTCAGCACACTTAAAAATCTCCTCATCTTGTCTGACTTAATGTAATTAACTTTAAAATTCAAACTCAGTCAGGGATGAAAATGTGCTGATACCACATGTATGAACAAGATAACTTTGTGTCCGAGTTCCACCACGAGAGTCCTTTTAAAGAAATCCATGTCAGGTTATCTGAGTGCTTTTAAAATCAGTATACACCTGTATCATGCCCTTGTCCCAAATAAGAACAACTCAGAAACATTCTCATGTGAATGTGCGTGACAGTCGTCAAGCAGAAATAGCTGACTGTTGACATAATAACAAGTTTACTCTAATTGTTGATGAAACTCTGGAGTTGGTATTTTTTATTCCTGCTACTGTTTATTAAACAGACGTGGGTTTGGGTATGAAGTCAGCAGGTGTGGAAAATCTGTTTCTACCATCAGAGTTGGTGCTGCAGGGCATTGTCTCAGTTTGGGGTCTTTTTTTACACTGTATTTTGGAATATTGCAAACCATAATGCGATAACCGAGTACGCATAAACAGTCTCCTGGCAGCAAATCTTGATGATCAGAGATGCGGTGCAAATGCGCCTCCTTCCCTCAGGCGTTCTCATGCCGTGCACCTCCCACACTGTTCCTGAAGGTGGGGGAGTTCACACCGAAGGTTATGGCTCAGGGTGACCTGAGCAGAAACAGCGTGTCCTTTCCAAGCTCTGTGCTGCAGGACAGAGGTGGCTGTGGTTTGTCTGTCAGAGGAGGACAGTCTTGGTACAAGGGATTTACAACCCCTGCAAGCCTGGCTCCAGTGCTGGTATTTCCCACACAGGTATTTCCCACACAGCCTGGCTCCAGTGCTGGTAATGGCACACAGCATTTGGGAGAAGGCTGTCCTTTTCCGTGCTTCAAAAGAGTCAACAGGCACATCTAGAAGTAAGGAGGAATAAATTCTCATAGAGAGCCAAAAGCAGACTGATATCAATGCAAAGCTTTGGTTTTACTAATCCTTGAATGGCACTTGCAAAAATCTGGGTGTAGCTGCACCCATCAGACATCAGGATTTGAGAGGGCAGATCTGTGAAGCAGAGGAGTTTATAAAAGCTGAGGAGCTATGAGGTCTTTAAAAGAACATTTTCGTTAAAACAGCAAGCAATGCCTTCTCTATGGCCCTAGGGAGAGAAGCATACATTGAAGTAATTCCTTGGAAAAGAGGGCTCTGTTTTCCTGCTGCAAAACATTGGATCAGTTTCTCTGAAAAAAATTGATGTTACGGGGATTTGTGTGGAATTTAACCTGCTGATAAGAGTGAGTGCTTTCTACAGGAAAATAGCTCTCCAGATCTCTCAGACCACGTTGATGCCATTTCCACCTACCACAGCAGGAATTTGGGCACTTTGCTGTGCTTCTGTGTCCAATCTTGGATCTCAATCCCACCCCTCCAGTCACAGACAGTTTTAAAGCAGGTGTGATGGTTCAGAGATTGAAAGGGAGTTTCATCTCCATATGGTAAAAGGGCTGTTGGGAAATGCAGAAATCACGGCACAAAGCAATCGGCAGCACGAGCCACAGTCATTCCCTGAACTCGGTAACCTGCCATTGCACGCTCCATCTGGGAGTGGGGATTATTTCAGAAAGTTCGGGACAAAAAAGGGAATTTATCTCTTCACCTCAATGAATTGATACACCTTATTTCAGCAAAGAAATGACAGATTAAAAAAAAAAAAAAGAAGAAGAAGAAGAAGGAGCGTTTCAGTTATTTATGGAGACTGTGCTTCATGCTTGTTTCTGACTTGGGTGGAAATTAGATGGAATTGACTGTTTCTCTTCCACTTCTTTCACAAATTCTTTATTTCTTTATATCAGAGGTTAATTACTGAAGCCTACGTAAAAATAGAGAGGAAAAGAGCATTTTGTATCAGCTGTGGGTGTCTGCAGGTGTTTTGGATTGAACTGCCTCAAAGCTTTATACCATTCTTAAAATATAATACTGACAAAAAATTATTACTTCATCACCACAACTAAATAAAAATTTTACAGATTACAGCTGGTAATTTTAAATTAAAAATTAGGTCAAATTGTACCAACCCTAATTAGGACCTCCTTCATCCTTCTAAATTTGATAAAAAAAGTTTTTTCAAAGAAAATAAGTCTGAATTTTGTGGTACATTTTTCTAAACCCCAAAAATTTCTTACTTGGGGAATACAGGGAATATTTCCCATCTTTTCTGGAGATGAGAACAAGCGAAAGCAACAGGTCTTATCTGTCTCTGTCTTTGGCAGTGATTATATCAGCAACTTTTAGAAAATCTATTTGCCATAAATTGCAAAATATTTAGAGTACCTCCTTGAATTCTTTAGTAGTTAAATCTTGTAAAACTTTTCTGTTATTGCAACCCTTAGTGAGTGCCAGGATGACAGATTTATACTTATTTGATCATTTCCTTTGCCACGTCCAAACATTGCAATAGTATTTGCTTTCTCTCATGCTTATGCCACTGCTGGGCCTGAGTTACTAAAAGCAGCATCCAGAGGAACTTCCAAACCTGCACTTTTAATAGTCCTAGTGCCATGTATCTGGTTATTAAAAAGTTACTTTAGTAGTGACTGTTTTACTTCCCTTTTGATTATGGCTTGAGTAGAAAATATTCATTCTTTCCTTATGATATGAACATGTCCTGGTTTACTCCTGGGCAAGGAAGGGATGCATTTGTTAAACCTTTTTGACTTCCTGCATTATTACCGACTATTCTGGTGCTCTTACTGTTCATTGGCTTTTAGTATTTAGTAGGGTTACTCTTGGTCTCAATGGACTCAAACATCTGCTCCTTACTGTCTTTTTTTTTTTTGTCCATATGTATTTCCCTTTGCTTCCTTATTAATTTTGTATAGCTCCAGTATGTATTTTCAGTGTTTACAACATCTGTCTTCTAAACATCCATCCATTATTATTGCATATTTTGCATCCTTTTCTATTCTAGATTTTCGGAACCATGCTTGCTTCCTTACTTACAGTTTTAGTCTGATTTTGTTGTTGTTATTTGGTTTTTTTAACCTCTAGCTAGGTAATTTTGAACTATTTATTGCAGGCATCACATTTAGTCTTCAGTCCTTCCTTACAGCTGGCTTGTACTTGCTTCAGCTTTGTGAACCTGGCTGTCTTGAAATACCATGTGTTTTTAACTGACTCAGTCAGGGATCCAGCATAATCATTTCCACCTCAGTTACCGTTAGCTTTTATTTCTTGGTTAGAAAATTGTCATCCATGATTTGTAGAAATTCCAGAGGAGTTACTACTGCCAGCAGGAGATTTTGATATATATCATCCTGAGTCAATTTTCCCATGACAGTCCTGCACCCATGGTAGATAAATGGCTTTGGAGCCACCCCACCTAATTTTGAGGGTGGTTTAGCATTGAGGCAGGCAGCTATTATAACCTCATTTTGTGCTTTACCCATCTGGACATGATCAACAAGCAGTCAAAATCATTTGCTCCTGAGCTATCACTGCTACAGAAGAAATTAATGCCAGCCTTAGTCTCTTTTGCACACCTGATGCTCCTCTGAAAGGTTGCAGCCACTGCTTCCACCTCAATTAAAAAAGATAACTTTCCTAGGTTTCATTGGCATGAATTAAAAATAACAGTTTGACAGAGAATTTTGAGAAATATTTCACAAAGGTTGATGAGCATTTTGAATTGTTCTTCCAAGGTTATACTTTTGAACATAAAACCTGTGTTTCCCCACCCTCTCACTAACTTTGGTTGTAACACCTATAAAATGCTTTATCTCTTAATTAAAATTTTCCTTTAAAAGTTGTGAACGTGTGAGATATAAGTCAATTGCTTTCTCAAGGGTATTTTCTGAACTGTGCTCTCAAAACATGGTAAGGATGGAAGCAGTGATAAGAACTTCAGAGGCTGAGTTCTAGTTGGTGTCACAATTGTGCTCATCAGCAAAGGCAAGAAGAAACTCTGTAATCAGAAAAAACGGAAGAGATTAAAATTTAGATCCAGAGCAGGATCCTTTTGCATTCTGCTTTTGCTTATAGGTAAGCCCAGGCTCTCACCACCTTTTTTGGGTTCAGCAGAGCTCACATGGAAGAGTTCACAGCATTTAGTGTCAATTTTCATCATTTGAAACTTCTGGTCCAGAAGGGGATACACAGGAGAGGGGTGACATCCTTGGGAGCAGGAGGCCCCATGGAGACACTGCTGTCCTCCCAGTGGTGACTCTCAAGCCCCATGCCCAGGGGCCAAATGTTACTGAAAGACAAATATTGACTTCTGACAGAGTTTGGAGAAATTCATGTGGGTATTTCCAAGAGTTTATGAATTAACCAGAAATGGAGATAAGTCCTAGGCTATTTATTTCATCAGCTAAGAAACTGTTGACTGAAGCCTAGTGCGAGCCAAGTACCTACATGCACTGTGTTTCAAAGAATTAATCATATCTTCAGATGTGGAGCTTGCTAGTTAGTTTAATTACTGTCCTTTTTTTTTTTTCTTTCAGTAGCTAAATGGATCTGAGGACAATTCTTTATTTTTAATAGATGAAAGAGAAGCAGGCTTCAAAACAGATAATTAATTTCTTCTAACTTGTCTGGAGACTGAAGAGCCATAATTCTGATTGATCAGATATGGTCTGCTTCAGAGAGGCACCAGATGTGGTCCAGATTTTAAATAGATGCTGCTACTGTCAAAATGCATTCGCTCCCTCCTGGTGTAACAAAGTGAAGTCCATCTGTCTGGAGTCGTGCACTTTTTTTAGTGGTAATAACAGTTAATGTCAACAATAAGCTTTGTCTCATTAGTATCACATAATCCCTACTACCAAGTCCCCAGTTTCTGGTCCCCATATTATCTGCCATGGAAAAAATAAAGACCACAGCAGGAGCTAAGAAGGTCAGTGCATTCTCAGGGTAATCAGCTGTAGTAAATTCAATTCTGACAAGACAAGGCTTGCAAATGTCTGGGGAATTAAGGGATCATCTATAATTTCATATGTTGAGTGGGAAAGTGTCCTTCCAAACATTTATTAATTACGGATGAGGGTGCGTATGGTGATCATCCTTGGAGAAATTTCTTCTGAAGCAAAGCAAGAAAAACAGATTTAACTGTTTGCTGCTATTTCTAAGGAAAAACTACTGGTCTTCTCACTTGGCCTTGCAATGGTTTCAGTCAGTATTCTTTCTCTTCCAGTGTTTGTTGCTCTGTCTTAGCAACAGATGCCTGTTACCCCTTATGAAACCTTTTGCATAGAGGGTCCCCACTGTAATCAATGGAGGAACTTGCCTTGGCTTTAGTCTGGCTCAGTGCCCTCTCTCCAGGGTTTGCACTGCTTAAGAAGAAACAAGTAAAGAACAACAGACAAAAGAGCTTCATGTTTAGAGCTGAACTTTTAGCTTGAAGATCTTGGAGCACTTTGGAAAACTTAATTGCTCCCCTTTGAGGTCTGTGTTGTTCTTTCTGTTTTACAGATGAGGAAATTAAAGCACAGGGAGGTCAGAAGCTAACATTTTCCAACTTGGGCAACTGAAGGTAAGCACTTACATCCACACCTTCCTTCCTCAAGAGGAAGTCCTCAACACTTTCACACTCTTTTTACATCTGTTTTTTGAAAGTGTGGGCTATATCTTAGCCAAGAGCTCTCCAAAAGTCACCAGAATTGCTGAAAAGGCCATTAAATTTTCTTAAAAAAAAGAGATGCAAATTGTGTAGCTCGTTTCCCTTAGTGCAACCAAGACTGAGGAGGAGCAATGAAAACAAAATCCATTGGGGACTAAATATCGGAAAGAACTATTTAAGTAAAAGATTAAACTTGCCATGAGAACAGATTGATCTCAGTTAAACACAAATAAGCATGGATTGAAAATTAGGAGAAGTTTTGTAATAATCAGAGTGAGGTCTGGGGACAAATGGGGAGCTTGAGGGAGAATAATGTCACTCCGGTTGAGATAAAGCTGGATCAAAACCTAAGAGAGATGAAGGGATGCTGTACCAGCACTTCCCAGGGACTGGACTTGGTGATCCAGCATGTGGTTCCATGTTGTGTTCACAGTGTTGCAAACCAGTTTCTTAACCCACACATAAACTCCAAGACAAACCAGTCTTCCTCCTTGCAGGGGCCCCTGGGTGCTTCTTCTTTAGGATTTAGGTCATTTGGGTAGGAAAATACTATTGGTGCCACAGGAAAAAAATGAATACCTGGTGACATCGAATACCATTCTCTCTTTAGACCTGCGGTGCCTCGTATGCCAGATTGCAGCTATTGTATGAAGAATTTTCAGTTCCTTTTTGTGCCTGGCGGCTGATTGAAAGTTCATATTATTTATGGCAGAAAACAGCAGTGTACTTTGGAGCCTGAGGAAGCTGGGAAAGTGCAGTGGGTGTCAATCAATTAAGCTATTCAACCTATTTATGAAACAGGACAAAACATTGTCTAGGATATGAATTCCCATCTCAATGGGATCCCCCCTGATATAAAATGTCAGAGCTGAAAAGGGTCAGCTCATGACCCTTGAATATTCTTTTAAACTATTTGCAAATCAATACCTCTTCTCTGGGTTTGTTCAGGGACCATCATTCCCTTTTATTATAAGTCACGGGGCATAGACTGCTTATCAGGGAGTATGGAGACAGATCACTGCACTAAAGCAGCAGCTGGCTTTGGAGACTGGGCCTGACTCATTTCTGGGGGGGGGCTCACTTCACTCTACTCTGGTAGAGCAAAGGATTTTAAAGTGGGCATAATTATGGTTTTTGTTGTCTCTTGGGCTCCTTAATATCTGCTGGAAGAGCAAAAGAGTCCTTTGCCATGCATGCAGTTGGGATTGTCTCCCTCTTACTAGTGCTTATATCAGCCAGGAACATCATCTGCCATTTTCTCATCCAGATTTTTTGCGTCAGAAGGGTGCTGTGTCCCTGGGTTTTGGGACTGCAGTCCCAAATTGTCTCCCTCTCTCTCTTAGCAGTAACCTGCTGTACAGGTAGGGCTTGGACAGACAGATGGCCTGATCCTCAGCTGAGCATCTGGCCTATTAAGCTCTCTAAAAAGGCATCATCTTTACAAATCCCAGTCTTAATCTCATTGCCCACTGTGTGACCCATGGGGGTTTCAGATCAGCGCCAAAGAGGGGAAGAGGAGGAGCAGGAGGGCAGCTGGAGGATCTGTGGACTCAGGAGAAGGGAGGTGCCTGCAAGGCAAGACTCCCAGCTGAGTGCTGGGGATGTGACCACTTCTCACCATGAGGAGCTGGAGAAGGACAACAGTCCTGGCTACCTCGAGCTCTCCTGCAAGGAGGATGTGCACAAAATGAATCCTTGAAATAGTGGTCCAGGCTTTTGGGTGGGTTTGTCTAAGGGACCTCCCACTGCATCTTCTCCCGACGTCTTCTTTCTCCATGCAAAAACGTGGCATCATCCCAATGCCTTTCAGCAGCACTTGGGCAAGCTCAAGCCCAGATAGGTGAACTGAGGATAAAACAGCAGAGGAAATGCCCAGTTGCCTGCTGAGGTTTATCAGTGAGAGCTTTTTGCCAAAGGAAGATGAGGAAGACAGCAGTTTGCAAGGAAGTGAGTTACTCATGCCAATGAGCCCATCTCCTAACAGCATGCTATTCCTCATGGGAAATCAGTGTACACAGCTTTTGTCTGGGAGGCCAGCAGTGTGGTATATCCTGCGAAAAAGGGACTTTTCCTCTCCCTTTGCCTGTTACAGAACAAACCTTGAGGCAAAAAATTTGATAGTGTTAATAAAATGTGAAAAAGGGAAGAATTTCCAAGAAGTTGAGTGACCTGAAAATGGTCAGCTATGGACGGGTTTTGAGGTAGATCAGGTCCAAGTATGAAATAATTTAGAACAGACTTGGATTGGATTCTTTTAGAATTAAAGACATTAAACTGACCATTTGAGTTCCCTGAGATTTTTCCCCAGCAAAATACAAATGAATTCCTTAAAAAATGAATAACCACAGATGCATTAAGTGCTTTATGATAACTAAGCATGGAGATGGTCTTCTGTTCTAAATCTGAAATATTTTAAAGTATTTTTGAAAGATCAAGGTAGTAATCTTTTTTACATTCAACCCATTTTAATACCTGAAAAAGTGAGTAATTCTGATATTTTGAGTTTGTGCTGCTGGAAAAAATGTATCAGTGAAAGTCTCCCCTATGTCTGTAAAAGAAAACTTGGACACTACTTCATCTGCATGTTTATTTGCACTCAGTAATTCTGGTGCAGGCCTGTGATGATGGATGGTAGGAAACGTGAAACAAAAGCCCCCACAGAATCTGAATCTCTCGTTGTTTGGATTTTTTTAAATAGGATTTTCCTTTAATTAGTGAAACTTGTAGAAATGCTGTTCACTTGGATCTAAGATGTGCAGTGAAACCCTACATCAACCCAAAAGGGTCAAAAGGAAAATGAACCTGTAGGCATGAGCAGGAAGGTAATACGAGTTTTTTCAATTTATTGTAGACAGCCACTCTTCAACTTTAAGCCAATCATTCCAAATCTTTGTTTCAGGCTTCCATCTAGAAAAGTTGTTTTGGGACACTCTTAACTTTAAATGCATATAGAGTTCTGTAAAATACCATTCAAAAGAACTATTCACAGTTACAGGTTAACTCTGATATGCCTAGGAAGGTGCTACAAGCATATTTCCCCAAAACAATCAATCAAAATTGTTCATGATCAACATAAGAAAAAAGCAGTTCACTAGCTATCAATTCACAATTAAGGTAAAGAAAGCAAGTCCAAGAATAAGAAAGGAATATCTAAGTTCTATTTATAGGCATGTAAGCAATATCTTTAATATGACATTCACTGGGAAACTTTCTAGGTAGTTCTGTCACTGAAAAGTGAAAAAGAATTGGGTGAAAACATCTCAAAAACTGGAATATGAATACACAAAAGGAAATTTCCAGTCAGGCCAAGGTTTGTTATTAATAGACACTTGCCACACAATACTTCTTCGAAATAGATTAGGAGTTGAAAGTTCACCATGATGTAGCTATAAAAAAAAAAAAGAAAAAGCTGATGAATCGCAGTTGTTTCCATCTAAATAAAGAGTAACTAACCAAGGAACCATCTGTCGGTGTATGATTACCAACTTTCTTTTTGTCTTTCAAAGCAGCCTGAGAAATCAAGGGCACTGGGAGTAGAGGGGAGAGCACACACATGCTGCAGGCTTGCCAGCAGCCAGCCCCAGAGGGTCTGATCTGATCCTTGCCTTTTTCTCTTGGTGCACTGATTTCACACTGCTGGTTTTCATCTGGCGTGCCTCTATATTTCAAATACATGCTATACACTGACAGAGCTATTCTGCAGTAAATGTGGCTAATTTCGGTGTAGTTGAGAGCTGAAAAGTAAAACTTTTCTAAGAGAGGAAAACCCTAAAGTCCTCTCTCTCAGTTTGTGAAACCAACAGAATAATATTAATTCATTTTTTCCCCTGTTATTGAATAGCAAAGAGCCTCGGATACCCTGAGAAAGCATATCTTTAATGGTTTTCTTAAGGCTGAATGCCCTACTAGCAGTAAGAAAGACAAAGCAATAAGATCTAAGGCCTTTTAGTCTCCAGAAACTGCATAGTTTTTTATGCTGGAAAAATGAGGGATTTATTCCTTTTTTCGGTCACATGAGTTCAGGGTCAATGTACAATTTCTCTTTTTGTTTCTATTCCAATGACCACCTATTTTGGGGTGCTTTATTCCCCCAAACCCCATCTGACTCTGATCAAACTCGCCGCATCTGGCTCTTTGTTGCCGAAGGCGCTTTGCGGTGTCTGCAGCCACGTACCCACAGCCCGCACAAAACCCAGCACCCACAAACCACCCCTCCTTTGTGAGGGAAGAGCGATGGACACTGAGAGATTTACCAGTGAAAGCCCACTCCCATCCTAGCCAAAATTAAATTTTTTATATTTTTACAAATCCCCTGCCCCTGCCCATGGCTCCGTCCCTTGCCCTCTCTCAACTCCTCCAGCCGTTCTCACGCCCCAAGTACCCTTTCCTCAGGCTCAGCCCTCTCAGCTTCTCTCCCTGCTGCATTTCCCCTTGTCCCCAGTCCTTAATCCATGCTTCCCACCTCTGACCCAGTGTCTGGGAGCAGGTGGAAAGGCAGGTGATAGTATAAATATTTATGTCAGGAAGTCTGCGCTTGGAAATGTTTCCTGGTGGAGCTGTCACACTCAGAAAAAATGATTTGAAAAAAAAAAATCAATCCCAAAATACATGTACAAATCCACAAAGAGGCATATTTGCTTTGCATGGCCACCAAAACAGAGTCCCTCTGAATAATCAATAACAAACCCCAGGAGCATGAAATTCAACAGATCTGAAGTTGCCAGGATCAGCTACTTAGTAAATTTCTACAGTAGGAAACCAGACAGCAATTACTATCCTACAACTACATGAGCAAAGCAACTATTTACATGTACATCTTGTCAGTTCAATATGCTGGTTTCTGACTCTTGTCAAGTGTAAATGGGAACAGTCCTACTGAAATTTCTATTTCTTTTACAAAATATACTGATTTACATGTTAGTGTTGCACCAGCCAGTCCAGCATCTAGGTGCCAGTGAATATCCTATGGCCACAGATTTAAGCAAGTAAAACAATTTGCAAGCAGCTCTAATAAGCACCAGTGCATGCCTGGAAGTTCTTTCAGACTCATTAAGCAGTCAGCAAATAAGACACATTTGTCTCCCATTAAAGAGTAAATTGGAAATACTGAAAGGAAACCTGTGCATGGCTGTGATTTGTTAGAGAGTGTATTAGCGGGAGCAGCCACAGTATGTTTAGCAGTTGGGTCTGAGTTAAAGCAGGAATTGGAGTGAGAGGAACTATTTTAAATCGTCTCTATTAATAATCTGAAAGTACATTTAAACCATCAGCAGTCACAGCCATCTTTGACTCTTCCAGGAGGAAGTTGCCATTTGTTGCAGCGCTGCTGTTGCTTTTATTTGACACTCAATATGTGTTTTCCCCACAGTATTAGATATCTTGGGCTCTGTCCAGGACACATTTGGAAAGGAACTGATCCCTGTAGTTCCTATGCAACGATGAGATTTACTACTTAGGTCGATGCGTATCTTCGGTGAGTCAAATAAACATAAGGAGCATTAATTAGGGCTGCTTGCTGAATTTAGATTGCATTCACACAACCTGATATGGTAGCTGGTGGGGCCAGCCTGGTTCGCCCAAGGTCTCGCTGCGTGAGATAGGCAGCAACCAGGGCCTGGATCAGCTGCGGGCTGAAAAATAACCAGCTCTGTTGATCTCCCCCCAGGCTCAAGGCTGACTTTGGGAAACTCCTTGGAGTTTATCTGAATTTAAGGAGTTAAGGCATAAAACCCCAACCTTTTCTGGATAAAGAGAGGTTTGAGATCATTTAGGGACATGTCAGCAGGAGAGTGGTGCTGTGATATTAAAACTGATGCTTCAACACACCATGGTACTCAGACATATATGTGATAAGTGAGTGTTATAAAAACTCATCTTTAAAATATTTTAGAATCAGGTTTTCAGCTAGGAAGGTTGGAAGAGGGGTCCATGAGTGTTGTTGATTTCTGTTCTCGGCCCTGCATTAACTGTGGTCTCTAATGACAGAGACAGGGCTCTCTGGAGCTATTTGCCTTCAGGTGCCCTGAAATGGAACACCCTGTTTCAGAAATCACAACAGCTTTCCTTTCCCTCAGCTTCTAAGTCCTGAGTCCTTGCAATCTCAGAGAGGAAAAGTTTTGAGGAGGCACTTGGATTGAAGTACTTCCCAAAAAACACTCATGGCCAGTACAGCCAGCGTGCATCAATGGAATTACAAGCATTTTGCAATTTATTTAACACCTTGTATTGCGGAGGAAAGCTACCTGTAGAGACCGAGTCCAGTCTTAGCAGAATCACTGTGGTTTTCACCAAACCCAAACTGGACAAAGAGAGTCTTTGGTGTCCTACCTGGAGGGCTGCAATCTTCTTGTCCTGCTTGTACTGGGGCTGTGATCAGCTCTTTATCTGCCTTTTTTTTTTTTTTTTAATTATTCCCTTATCAGTGTCTCCAAGGGCCACCCCCACTGAGGTTACATGAAAGGGGTCTAAGGCATTTCAGCTGCTTCTGGGCACAGCAGAACACTGCAGGGACTTCAGTGTGGGAGCTGCTGAGCATTGAAGAGGGAACAGGTAAGGCTACAGCCCTCTCATGGCTTCAGCAGGGCAAATATGGGTGAGATTCTCTTGCTCCGACATCCCCCTTCTGCAGCACACACAGACTGAACACATACAAAGCTCCTGATACTGTTTGAGTTATCCCTACCATGGGGCTTTCTATGTCAGATGATTTTGCCAGAGGAGTTACCTATTCTAAAGTTTTAAACATAATTTTTTACAGCCTCACTTCTGCCAGTGTCGTGTTAACTCCCTGCAGACTTTACAGAGGTGGCTTTGGGAAGCCTTGGTTCCCGTGTGAGCAGGGAGGAAGAGCGGAGCAAAGCAGACCTGCATTCTTTTAACTTTGCTGCAGAAGATCTGCACAGACAAATGCTCATCTCTGCTGCAGAAGAAAACCAAGTCAGTATCTAGCTGACATTAAGGTATCCATTGGACTTGAAAACTGGAGGGCAAATTACTGTGACTTTTCCTCACTGATGGGGGCAGAGACCTTTCTGCAGTGCCCTGTTCCCTCTCTCCAGGTACTCCCTTGTCCTTTGCTGGTGGGAATGGATATGGGATTGAGGCCCACCACTTCCCATCCTATGCTGTCACAACATGCCAGCAACATGGGATACAGAGAAAAGGATTTCATCTGGCATATCCCTGACATAGAATCATAGAAACATTAAGGTTGGAAAAGACCACAAGTTCATCAAGTCCAGCTGTTAACCCAACACCACCGTGTCCACCACTAAATCATGTCCCCAGGTGCCACATCCACACACCTTTTGAACACTTCCAGGGGTGGTGATTTCACCACTGCCCCAGGATGCCTATTCCAATGATTAACCACCCTTGCAGTGAAGAAATTTTTACTAATATTGAATCTAAATTTCCCCTGGTGCAACCTGAGGACATTTGCTTTTGTCCTGTCACTTATTACATGGGAGAACAGCCTGAGCCCCACCTCATTACAACCTCCTTTCAGGGAGTTGTAGAGACTGGTAAGTTCTTCCTAAGCCTCCTTTTCTCCAGGCTAAACACCTCCAGTTCCCTTAACCACTTCTCGTAAAATTTGTGCTCCAGACCCTTCCCCAGCTCCACTTCTCTTCTCTGGACTTGTTCCAGCATCTCAATATCTTTTTGTTGTGAGGGGCTCAAAACTGAATCCAGGATTCAAGGTGTGATCTCACCAGTACTGAGTGCAGGGGACCATCATTGCCCTCGTCCTCTATATGGGGCATATCCTCTTTCTGTGGGTGCTGGAAATATTTGGAACCACTTCAGTGCTGTGTGCTGGATAAAGCCTTGCTGTTTGAGTGAGATCCTACATCTTGACAAGGTTTTCTCAGCAGGGCCAGGGCCAAGGAGCTGCCCTCATGGGCACCAAGCATCTGAGCCAGGGGACATTGCTCATAGTAGAAGATCCACCTCTACCCACTGTGGATAGCCAGAGGGAAGGGTAAGGATAGGAGAGTCCCAGAAGAATAATTTTAAAAAGGAGAATGAGGTCACATTACTGAGGATGAGATCAAGGAATAAAATAAGCATGTAGGGCAGAAAGGTTTCCATGCTAAATGAATTACAACCAGTGTGGAGTGTTAGGAAACAAGGAGAAAGGTGCTATAAATACAGTAAAGTAAGAGAAAGACAGCAGCAGCCATAAGCCCATTACCTAATGAGGAGCAGGAGCAGTACAGATGACCTAGAGAAGGCAAACATATTTAATGCCTTTTGCTTCACTTTTCTCCAACAAAAAAACCTCAAACGCTTCACAGTGACAAAAGCTGGCAAGACATGAGAGAGAAGAGAAAGAGAACAGACAAGGGACATTGTGATTAAAATGAATATATTCACCAGAGGGTACAAAAGAAAGAGACCAGATGAGGGAGGGGATTCTGCTCCTCTTCTCTGGTGGAACCCCAACTGCAAAGCTGCATCCAGCTCTGGGGTCCCCAGCATAAGAAGGATGTGGACCTGCTGAAGTGAGTCCAGCAGAGGCCATGAGAATGCTCAGAGGGCTGTAGCACCTCTCCAGTGAAAACAGGCTGAAGAAGTTGGAGTTGTTCAGCCTGCAGAAGAGAAGAGAAGGCTCCAGGGAGACTTTAGAGCAGCCTGCCAGTACCTAAAGGGCTACAAGAGAACTGAAGAGGGACTTTACAAGGGTATGTGTTGATAGGACAAGGGGGAATAGCTTTAAATTGAAAGATGGTAGATACAGATTTAGTTTAGCTGTTGGGAAGAAATTCTGTACTGTGAGGATGGTGAGGTACAGGCACAGGCTGCCCAGAAGGTGTGGATCCTCCATCCCTGGAGGTGTTCAGGGCCAGGTTGGGTGGGGCTTTGAACAGCCTTGTGTAGTGAAAGGTGTTCCTGCCCATGGCAGGGAGGTTGGAGCTGGATAATATTTAATGTCCCTTCCATCCCCAAAAAAGTGGAATAATTTGCATCCCATACTACATGGGCAAAAAATGAGATTTTGTCTGCTCTGACAGTAAACTGTTTGGGTCCGCAAACAGGACCATCATGGGATATTTAAATGCCCCCAAGTGCAATTAATATGGATGGGAGTCCCCACATGCAAGCTGCTGGATGCACTCACATGAAGGACGTTGTGGAATGTTTCCAATCTGATACTGTGAGCTGTCTTGGGAAGGAGAGGAGGATGAGCCAATTAGATTTACCTTGATTTTATGCATGGTAGGTGTTTCAAAACACCGAAAAAGTAAAAGAAGGCTGGAAGTCATGGATGACTTGGTGGGAGGGATTTTGCTGGTCAGTTTGGGTGAGATAAAAGCAGGGAGAGGGAGGCCTGTCAAAACTTTTGAAGACAAAGGATAAGGAGATGTTTTTCAGGATTCCCACTTGCTAGTACTTCTTCCACCAGTACCTACTAATCCTACCACCGGCCTTCAATTTGCAGGTTAAAAAAAGTTCAAAAGGTTCTCAGATTTTCCCTCCAAGGGCAGAGTGTTGTTCGGGGATTATGCAACGGGAGATACACACCACAGAAAGACAAGAATCTGCCCATTCAGTCCTGTGCAGGATTAACGTGTACGTGACACCCTGTGCATGTGACAGCGAATATGAGTTTCATGTGTTGCAAAAGCTTTGGTGTATGATCAGAACCTGATGTATTCAGCTTATGGGATGGTGTTACTCTTCTATTTATGTGGTCTAAGAAAAGGAAAAGAGAGAGGCAAGCCTTCAGGGGCAGTGACCCTTTCTTTATTCAAACCTGAACAGAAGGAGGGTTTTTACTTCCAAGAACTCATTTTTTCTTTCTTCTTGCCACACAATGAGGACTCCGAAAGAATAGGTCCTTGGAGCTAACAAGGTTGATCATCAAGGAAACTTCTGTGCTTTCTGAATGCTATGGCTATGGAAAAGATTTAGTGCTTTACCGAACCAGCCTTTGGAAGCAGAAGTTATGAAAGCTCAATTTAAAGGCTGATTTTAAAACTGGCTGTGCACAGACATTTTCTGCTCTTCCCCTAAACAACACAGCATGGACCTCTGTATGCCTCCATCTCCTGAAGAGCCAAATAATGCCCAGTATTTCCCATATGATTGCAGCAGATGCCTTCTGCAGTCAATAGTGGGCCCAAGGTTAATGTTTAACATTGAGGGGGGGTAGAAATACAATGGCAGTAAATTATGGTCATTATGATGGTAGGTTAAAAGCAGTGTTGCTGCAGAGAGGTCCTGCTGGGAATGCTCTGCTGGGGGGGGTGTTAAGTAGAACAGCCTGCCGGAAAGGACAACATGAAGAAATATAAATAACGGCACACGGGAGGATGGGATGTGCTCCAGAGGAAAGAGCAGTGAGAGGGTAGAGCTGGGCTTTGAATGATGTTAATGTGAAGGTTTTATGCCCGCTTGTATTTTACACATGTAACATGGTGGTGAGAGCAAGGAAAAAAGCTGTTTGGAGATCTGCAGGTCCCTGCTTTCCCATCTCTGTGTGAGGTCTGCTGGTCCCTGCTTTCCCATCTCTGGGTAAGGTGGCTCTGCTGTGGCAGTGATGTACTTTGTCCTGTCTTGAAAACGTAGAAAATAGTGCTAAAAACCAGATAAAAACACTTGTGTGACACTGTGTTCTAGTCATCAAATTCAGCTCTTCCTAAGTTTCTTTACAGAATAGCTGCCTTCATGATGCCCTTGACCAAAAAAGGTGAATCCAGAATGCCAGAGTCATCTGCTTGGACACCAGTGGAAAAGCTGCCAGGAGGCAAAAGAAACTAGTTTAGGAAGAGTGTAGTTGAGAACAGCTTCAGATAAATTTTCTTGATTCCAATGTTTCTGTTCCCAGCCTAACTTCTTGCTGTCTGGGAGTACCACTGCTGCGTGAATCACATAGCTGGGCTCTTGGTGCACCTGAAAACAGCAGCCTGGTCATCTACCACCTTGTGCTCAGCTACAGGAGTGCAAATGAGTGGCCTCTTGTCTGGAGCAATGGTGCTGCCAAATGATGAAACAGTGAGTGCAAAATGCTCGATGTAGTGGCAGTTGCTGTTGCAGATGCAGGAGACAAGTCACTGATGTCCCTGGAGAGTCAATAGCACAAAACTGGTGTGAGAAGAAAATAAGTTCTGTCAGCCTTGCTGGTCATATTTATTTGTTAGTTTTAATGTCTAAAGTGTGGCCTGTGCTAAGATCCTGACTCCTGGTGATCCCGCTGGAAGGAACAAGGTGAAGTGGGTTGACATCAGGCTGTTGCACTGTCCACCCTCACTGCAGCACACAATATCCCACCACCACTACCCTGCCAAGTGCAGTGCAGAGCTGTACCCAGACAAGGCAGCACAGTGGCACACCAGGGGCGTGCCCAGGACACCAGGCAGTGTCTGGTGTGAGCCATGCTTTGTGGTGACCCCCTGTCCCAGGGTTGGTGTACCCCAGATATTCTCTTCCTTTTCTCCTGGGCCATATTTCACAGGTTCCTCTTCCCCCTTACATACAGTGTCTCTGTCCCATGGAGAGAAAGGATGGAGCTGACCTCAGATAGGAGCCATCTCCCCACTGATGACCTGTGACCACTGACCCCAGCTGAGTTTCCCATACTTTTGGGCCTTCTGAACAGCACAGCTCCTCCCATAGCTGCTCGCATAGCAACAGAGCAAAGCAGAGGGTCTGCAGGGGCCGTCAGTGCTGTGTGGAGATAGATACTAATGACTTTGGATGGGCGCTGAGCAGCAGATTTGGGGGGCTTCAGTGACACACACACCTCCTCCAAAAGGTCAGTGGTACACGGGGCTTGACCCCACATTCCTGGTGCATCCCCGACGCCCGCTGCAGTCAATCAGACCTATTCTGTGGCACCATTAACTTAGAAGATTTATGTGCTTCGGGCAGTGGGAGGAGAACTTGATTTCATTTCCAGCACAGTTTTTTGCTTTCCTACCCACATTCACGTTAATGATAACAGACGTGAATTCAGCTCAAGTAGCCAGGGAAACAGCTCAAGCCTGACTCTGCTCCCAAGCAGATGTGAACCACTGGCTTATTACTTAACAAAGCAGTCAACAACTAATAGTCAAATTGGGGGGGCAGGAGGGGCAATTGATTTTGAATAACATTTTAAAACTGCAGACTCAGCTCAATAATTTATAGCCCTTTTGGTGGTTTATTGCTTTGGCAGAGTTAAGTGGATTGAGTGGCCATAAACTTCCACCGGTTCCTTGTTACCATGATCCATGTTTAATGCTGTTACTGATCTTGATCTATCATTTTCTGAAAACAAAAGTTCTCTTTAAAAAAAAAAAAAAAAAAGCCCCTGCAGCACTGGATGTGATAAACAAAGGTGTTCCATCGCATGAACATGCAGTTTAGCTTCAGGGAATTCTGGTTCTCTTCACACCTGGCCTATTTTTGGGTAATGCTGAGTTGTTACACAGCTTATTGAGCTCAGCATGTTATGCAGTTTATTGAGCTTCACTCCTCCTGCAGAAGAAACAGGAGGTGTTGAGCACTGGATGAGCATGAGCCTGCACTTTTAATCCAGGAATTATTTGGAGAGAGTTGAATCTGCCTGAAAGACGTGAAACAAGGGTGTGAGCATGAGAACTGACTGTCATGTGAGAGGTGCAGCAGGAGTCATTCCAGGGCAACCTGCAGTTTAAATCCTTCTTTTCTGAACCCAGACTGGTCCAAGGGCAACCCTTCTTTCAGCTGACTTCCAGTTAAGTCCTTTAGTCTAGAAAAAGGGGGATCTTTAGGACCATTAAGAGGAACAAAAGGAGAAAACCTCTCTGGTGAAAGACAAGTCACCAAACTTTGCTGCCTGAGCTCTTCCCTTCTGCAAAATAAGGATGATAAAACCCAGCTGCTTCAACATGTTGTGAAGGTTAATGGATTAAACAGGTCTGATCCTGCATGAATTGAAGGTTGCCTTTTGCCAAGTGTGTTGGACATGGCAACTCTACTTGCTGGTGGTAAAGTTCCAGTCATTCGTTCTTAATTATTATTCTGAATAGTGAGGTTCTTCTAAGTATCTCCCAGGATTCACCCCATGGTTCCTGGGACTGGGCACATAAAAGGAACTGGGACAAATGTAGTCCATCCTTTCTGCCATGTGAAAACTGTTGCTATTTCAAACCTTTGGTTGTGTGAATCGTTTTCAGCACTCTACACCAAGCTGTAAGGTCTTTGGCAAAGGATGTTGTTTTGTCCACACTTTCAGAACATCTCCTGAGGAAGCTGGTCCTTCCTCAGGGCCTCCCAAAACAACAAATTTCAACAAACAACAGAAAATTTCAACAACAAAAAAGCCCAGAACAACCTGTGTGACTCCCAGCAGGATGCAGGCAGGGAGGAAGGGCAGGTGGATCAGCACAAGGGTAGCAAGGTTATGGCTCACACACACAGTGTGACACTTCACACCCTGAAACAAAAAGAAACAGCACAAGGAGAAACTGGGTGGGCTGTGAATGAACTGAATCAGTAAACGTGGTCTTCAGCTGTGGTGAGTGAAGAAATGTTGTGAAATCTCTGTCTCTGTGCAATAACTTCCCTGGCTAATCCTGCCCCAGCAGTGACTCCAGAAAGCTGGCTTCCTGGGAGCTGGAGCTCGTGTTGCAGTCAGCCCTGGCACCTGCTGCAGAGCCCAAGCTGAGAGTGTTCACACCTCCCAGAGCAAGGGATTATCCAGAGACACACCGAGCAGTCACTGCAAAACTAAATCATATCTGCTGGAAAATGGCAGGATGGCTATTTTTGGGGTGACTCATATAACTTTCCAAGTTTTGGTGTATTTTAATTTTAAAGTGCTTGGCATCACTGAGGCAGGATGTTTTGGATTAACAATTATGCAACTCAAGTGCTGAAGCAAAGGGCCTGCTAAAGTAAGTGAGAACTTCGCTTTGAAGTTTATTGGAAAAAGAGCCAAGTCTATAGGATCTAAGGAAATAGTCCTGCAAAACTGGTTTAGTGTGAGAAGAAACAATAAAATCAATGAGGCTTTTCAGAGATCTTGGCAAATCTTGTATTATCTTCTTTTAAAATGCACTTTTCTGGGGAAAAAAGAAAATAAATACACAATAATGGGTCCTTTTATATTTTGGATATAAAGTGTAATCCTAGTCATCCTCATGTTCAGAAAGATGTAGGAGAACTGGCACAAAGAAAAGCAAAAATGACAGAGAAGAATGGAGCAACTTTCATGTGTAGGCTGTGACCCTTCAGCTTGGAAGTGAGGTGGCTGAAGGCAATGAAGACACATCTCTTTAACAGCAGTGTGGAGAAGGTGAATACAACCCAAAAAGTCAAGGGCACCCAGTCAATTTATCAGGTTTAAAAATAAATTCTACCAAAGCTCTAATTTTTCACCCAGTGGAATTGTGAAAATCATTGCTAGGAATGATGTGGAGGCCAAAATTACAAATGAGTTCAAAAAGGCATTTTCAAGGAGGAAGAGTCCAAGAACAGTTATTAAATACAATGTTCTTCCAGCTTGGTAAATCCCTGGATGGCTGCACTTCTGGGCGGTGCATCGTGGAAATACTTGACCTACATTTATTTTGTTTGCTTTCTCTCAGGCACTGATAGGACTAGGTGGGGTACTGCCCTCATTGAGGTGATCTCTTCTGGTGTTATTCTACAGTTTTGCCCAGAAACATCTGTGTAGAATGAGAAATGAATGATTGTATGTATTTTAATCTAAAGTTAATGCCCTGATTTTCACTACCTTAGAAAAGCTTCTGCTTTACACAGACATTCAGGGCTGATTTCACAACTTAAGCAGAAGCAGGGCTCCCATATCTCATTAGCAGTGCCCTTCTCTGCCTCCCAAAAAGACATGCAAAATTAAGATCCCTTTTCCAGTACACTCTCTAGAAATACAAGCAATTTCTTCTTTGAAAGAACCAGGTGTGATTGTCAGTGCCTCTCTGAGCTATGACCTACAGTTATCTGGGGGATTTTCAGATGTGCTGCTCCATTCTGCAACTCTCTCCTTGGGTTTCTAGGTCAGGGAGCTCAACTCTGAACACATGCCTACCTCTTTCCTTGAAGATCTGAAACCTTTAATGAGTAGGCCAGATCTTCATCTTGTGCAGCTGGCAGAGTTCCACTGCCTGCAGGAAAGCTACAGTGCTGTATAAAGTATTTCCAAGTACCTTTGCATCCACCTCAACCATATCCTGGAGTTACTATTTACAAATGTAGCCAACATCTGTTGAAAAAGTGATATTAAACAGCTTCAGGTTAGCATATTTACCAGTGAAAACCTCGTTTTGCATGGGGGAAGCAGGTATCCTTTAAAATTATTTTCTTCTTCTGCCAGTTATCTTAAACCTGGAATGAGAGATGGTTTTTCTTCAGCTGTTTCAGACGCTTGCTCTCTGACCTTTGGAAGTTATACTTCTTCTTTATCTTCCTCAATGCTATATTCTCTTGGAGCTGGTTCTGATAGCTAAGGCACTTGCAAAGTTTTTTCTT
Source organism: Gymnorhina tibicen (assembly GCA_013399875.1). Classification (NCBI taxonomy): domain Eukaryota; kingdom Metazoa; phylum Chordata; class Aves; order Passeriformes; family Artamidae; genus Gymnorhina; species Gymnorhina tibicen. The sequence goes on along the minus strand of VXAZ01010275.1, from coordinate 858,342 downwards.
TCTCCTTACCCTTTGGACAAAATCTAGGTAGACTGTTGAAACTGAGCCTCTTTGAAGCTAAGGATTTAGCAAGGTTCAAGTAGGAATTGGACGTTTTATATTGATAGCAAGTGCAGAGTGAACTATAACTCTAAAGCTAACAAAACTAGAGGCTTGGAAATATTATCAGACCTCATTCTTCGGGGTTTAAGTGTTTCAGTATAAAGATTTAGGATGAAATTGTCCTGGCAGGCAGATTATCCCACAGCTGCATGAATTTTCTCTGAAGCATCTGCTGCTGGCTTACATGTTAAAAAATGTCTTGCATGGATGTGCATTAGGTCTGATCCAGGGTGTCCCTCTTGACTACTGCCCGATCCACTATTTTAAGCCTTTCTGTAGCAGCTTGTGGAAAACCACAGTGGGACTTCCTTATAATCTGAGACAGACCTCTCTTTTAAAGGAATTGCTTCAAGATTTTGTAGTTGGGATTTTATCTTCCCCCNCCCCCCCCCCATCTTTTACAGTTACTAAAGCTCTGCTAGAACAGACACCAGGAAATTTATTATGGTGTGATCTCAGTAAAAAACCCTTTCCTACCTGGAGCTATAATAGAGTTTGCTCATCCTTTGTAAAAGCCAATACAGACTGGCCTGAGATGGTTAAAACTGGGACCCAAACACTAGACACTATTGGTCTGAAATGTAAAGAATAGCTGACCATATGAAGGGAAGATCAAACAATATTTTTTCAAGTTAGAAAACCTCCTTTGTATCCAATTGTGCTTTTATGACGCTCATCCTTATTTTCTCACAGTTCAGATGAAATGAAGATTAACAAAAGGTATTGTACAGTCTCTGTGACTGCAGATTTGGCAGAACAGCTCAGACAGCATTGGGAATAGTCTAGGTAAATGGATTACCTGATTTCTACTCGTAGGACTTTTAGTCCTTGGAAAAACTGGTGCCATTACCTCCAAGGAAAAATGATGTCAAAAAGAGGCACACTCCTTAAATATATTCATTAAGACATATTATAAAACTTCTAATAAATTAAGAAGCATCATGGCAAAGGCAATGGATGTGAACGACTTGTATTTATGATAGTCTCATTATTGGCTCTGTAATCCTCAGGGAAGTCAGTCCAAACCTCTGTGCCACACCTTCCTGGCCATCATGTGAATGACTCCATTGAAGTTTCAGTCTTCTTGGCTCTATATGGAGATATTTGTTGTGTAAAGGACTTACTGCCAGGACACCTAGCACATGCTGAAATGGTTGTTTGGGGCTTTTAGCTTAGTAATAAATTCTCTGCTTCTTTGCTAAAGCACTGAAATTGCCAACAGTAATTCAGAGGCTACCCCAGTATAGGAAGAATTTGCTGGGCAGTGAGGAAGATAGGGACAAACACACATCTAAGAGTTCATAAAATGAGCCATCTTTATAATATTTCTCTTAAAAAACCTGAATTTGGAGACATCTCTCCTGATGCTCTTCTTCTTCCACAAATGTCTTCCTTTGCCAGGAATGACCATTTTCTAATGAAAAAGATTCCACTAAGATATTTCTACAGGGAAGGATTTCTTCCCCTACTTCCTTTAAAAACTTGGGGAGAGTACTTTTTTTTAAGTCTAGGTAAGAATTCATATTTATATGTCCATCATCACCAGGTCATTTGCATTTCAGGCTATGTAAAGGCCCCATTCATCTTTGACTTGGAAAATTCAGCTGCTTTCACTAACTGAATTTAGCCCTAGGAAATGTTTTTGGTCCTGTAAGACGTGGCTAGAAATTACCCAGTGTTGTGCCTATTTTCTACCAGCTTATACATTACTCCTCACTAGTCTTTACCTTTATAACAATTATATATTTTTGCTGCAGGGACTTTGCAGGACTGAGTTCTTGCCAGGCCTCTCTCCTCAGCATTAAGAGCTTCCTTCTGCAGACTGCTAAAAAGTGCCCTGCTCAGGGCTGGGTAAAACAAAGCCATTCCAGGCTTGTGCCCAAGACCACTGCTCTGGCCCCTACCTGACTGCATCATCTTTCAGCTCCCATTTGTCAGGAAAACCAAGTCTTTAGCTCTTATGTTTGCAAAGAAGGGCTTAAAATTCACTCCTAAATCATTTACTGTTGTTAAATCTTGTCCTGCTCTTCCACTGTTGGGGGTAGACTTGGTCCCAGAGTGGTGGGGTTTGGCATCTCCTCTGGGACACTGCAGGGTGCAAGGACCAAAGCTGTCCCCTCCCTCCCCTCTCCTCTGCCACTCTCCCTTCCAGGGATAACCCTCTCTTTCCTGAGCTGTAGTTCACAATCTCCACCCACTTGCTTTTATCTGAAACGTGGACCCTTCTGAAGCTTCTCAGGACAATTTCCATGGGAAATGTTTGTCTCACACTGGAGTCGTTTCCCATACTTTTGGGAGCAGAGGGGCAATTTTTTTCTCATAAACTGGACTATGCACCATTGTGCGTACTGTAAACCTATGTCAGGGGCCTGAAGAAGGACTGGTTGCCTCCAGCTAACAATACCACTGGGCTAATTGGTAGAAATAATTAACCCAAAGGCTGGAAAAACTCAATTAGAAGAAAACCACATTAAAATATTGTTCCCAGATACCCTATCTTCATTATAAGAGACCACCCATGTGAGTCCTGTCCTCCCATTGTTATACAGAGGTGTTATTTTTAAAAACTAGGAAATTTCAGACAGGGTAGGGAAGAAGGCAAGGGGAGTCTTTGGGAGAGACACAAATCACACTGTCAGTCTTCACTGAAGAGACAGTGTTAGAGGAGTAACAAGCCATTAGTGAAAGCCAAGTGCTGAGACTTCATGTTGTTTTTTTTTTTAATGTGTGGTCCAAAGCCATTGTATTAAATGTAAATGGAGAGGGAAATTATATTCCATATCCTCCACACTGTATTGTAGTCCCACAGACAGCTGGTTGCAACACACACAGCCTGAGCCACCTCTCCGGCAGTACGTGCCATCCTCACTGAGGTCAGTATTATTCCTTGTCCTGACAAGGATTCTCTGCTCAAAAGACTTTAATTTTTTTTGTCTGCTTCAAGCAACAGCGGGGGGTATGAGCAGGGCATTTTTCTCAAGTGATGAAGTCTGTTCCCACGGCTGTGGGAAGGAAGATGGAGGGAGAGGGAGCGGGAGGCAGGAGCAGGCAGAGGGGTGGGATATTCAGAGAGATACAAACTTTGGCAGGAACATTTGGGTGAAGGCACTGAAAGTAGGTTTAAACCAGATATGTTGTTTGAGAGCCGTGAGGCAGCTTCTTCTGCAACAGGTCTGCAGTCAGCAGAGAGTTTGCTGTGGCCTGTGCCTCAGATGCAGCTGAGGAATTATTTCTCCAATATTCCTAAACTTGCATGCCCCTATGGAAGCAAGGAGATATGATGAAAACCTGTCTCACCCTCCTTTCTTGGTGTCGGCAGCATCTGTGGCTGTGGCTGCTCTGCAGGTATCACTCGCAGAGAGGTTTTGGAACCCCAGTGTGCAGGGGGAGAGCTGGAGAAGAGGCAGGGCTGCTGCCTGCCCTGCCTGCTCATCATCCTGTAGTGTTGTGCCTGGAGGCCCTGGCTGGGATCAGGGCTCCCACTGTGCACTCTTATCTGCAAAGCTGCAGCCAGATGAAATCTCTGTCCAAAGGGCTGACTAGCCCAGACTGTCCAGGTGTGGGAGAAAGGAAATATTATTCCCACTTCATAGAGAGAGCGTTTCTGGCACTGAGGTTTTCCTGATGTCAGACAGAGTGTTGTGGCACAGCAAGGAGGAGCACCCGGGTCTCTGCATGTTCAGTTTTGGTTAGTAGGACACCCTGATTGCATATGCTGGGCTGGTCTCAGTGAGATGGCTGCATCCCTTCATCCCACATAGCTATACTGGGCAGAAGAAACACCTAAAGATGTTACTGGTTCTAACACTGCAGGGGCTGGGGGGGCACTTTGCTCCCAGGAGTGCCCTTGCTGCTAAAATCAAGATTCCGGCCTCCAGGAGAAGCAGCATCCCTGCGTGGTAGGGTGGTTGTGTCCTCTGCTCCTCTGGAATGATCCAGGAATGAACAACAGGGTGTTTCTGAACAATGCTTTCTCCCCAGTCTCAGACTCCAGGTAACTTCAAATGCTGTCATATTTGAGTGCAGCTTCCCCATCCTCTCTGTACCTTCCCATCGGATAAATCTCACTACACAGCTGCAAACAGAATCACAGAATCATAGAGGGGCTTGGGTTGGAAGGGATCTTAAAGATCATTGAGTCCTACCACTCCACTGCCATGGGCAGGGACACATTCCACTAGACCAGGTTGCCCGAAGCCCCATCCAACCTGGCCTTGGACACTGTCCTTTGGTAGTGGGTGGCATCTGACCACTCCTCCTTGTGCTCAAGGTTCAGCAAAGTTCCTTGTCCATGAAATGCTTCTCTTCGCCCCATTTTCATGTAACTTGCAAACTTGCAGCCTCAAGGTGCATCATGCCTGTGGCAGCACCTGTGAAACCCCTGGTCAAAAGCCTGTGGTCCTATATTCAGGAATTTGTGCATAGCTGGAAATTAAAGAGGTAGCAAGAAGTGTTGGGCTGCTTTGAGGAGTTTTTGAGATACAAGTTGGAATTTAAGAAAAAAACTTTAATTCCCCCTGCTTAAAGTTGAGCTGGATCCACATTTTGGATGGCTGTGTTTGCAGATGGAGTGGCTGTAGTCGTGTAATCGCCTCTCTCTGTGACCAGTAATGAAAAATTGCTATTGCAGGAAAGAAGAGAGGTGTTGAAAGACATTTTACAGCTTAGAAATGGGGAAATTCTTCCCTTCTTCCTCCACACATACATGCCATAATGCGAGCAAATACGGCAAAGTGCAACTATGTGGCACATGTTGAAGCTGAAATCTGCCTGGTCCTCTCATCTGGGACTGAATTTGACAAGGTCTTACTATTTCAGGAGTGCTAAAACGAAGCAGCAATATACTGCTGAGTTTCATCCAAACCCAGTTTTATTATATGAACTACTTTTATCTACTGCCTGTGCCTCTTCCCATCCAAATATGGACAGAATAAACACAGCAAGCCCACAAACTCTGCTGCTCTGCTCAGAGCACACAGCAGCTACCCAGTACACTCATGAAAAAACTTCAGATATCTCACCTCTGTATAGGAATTTTTATCTATGGTTCCCAGCTTGCTTTATAAAGGAGGGAAGAGCAGTGTGTCTGTTTTAATAATGAGAAAGTAGGATGAATAAAATGTAAACCCAAATTCTTTAGAAGTTTGAATCTTGACTCCATGATGGGAAAATGGTGTCTGGACAGAAAATGTAATGCATTCAAACATGTCTGGTGCTGGAAATTTTTAATAGACATGGCTCAGCCTCTCACTGTGTGGAGATGGTGCAATTTCACCTTTCCCAGCTCTGGGCAGAAAAGTGCCTGTTCACTCAGAAACTGGGAATTTTGTTTTAGTAGGTCTGGTTGGAATGCCTGCAGTAGGCTTAGCAACATTCCCAAGCCTGCTGAGTTCGTGGGAGTCTCTCTAACAGCATCCATCTCTAGTGGGCAAACAAACAACTGCTAGATTATTTTGAAGAGAATTGTCAAAAAGCTTCCAGTTTAGGGATTTCTAGATCTCCTTCTTTCATGACCCTCCTATAGGACAGCTCTCATGAAATCCAGGGGGGAAGCAGCCAGCTGAGCTGGTGGCTTTACAGCGAAAGAACCAACATGCTCACAAAAAAATTCTAATAGTGTCTGACTAGTAGTATAAATAAATAGAATTAAACTAACAGCAACATTATGCAGACATGCATTGTAGTCATTTTAGCTGGATGAGCTCATTCAGTACCATGGAACAAAGTTTTATAACTGCCTGGGGGACAGAGTGGGTGCTTTTAAGGGGCAGAGGATATTAATGATGTTATTCAGAAAGATTAATGCTGTTATATCACAGAGTCCCCCATGACTCCAAAGAGCACATCTATTAATGAACTTACTTATGATTAAAACATGCTGAGCAAAACAATAGTTAATTGAGCAATGGAAAAAAATACAAGGGAAGATTTTATCTTTTCTGAAAGTAGATTTATACAATTTAGCCTGTGACTACAATTGTCTGTGAGGTGCACAGGATCATGTTTTCAATCAGGGAATGTCATCACCTTTTGGACAGGACACAGGAACTGGCCACTGTGGGCTTCTTGCCATCCCAAATTAACCGCTGCACATCTGATGCAGAGGAGCTTCACCACTTTCCTCCATTTTACTGTTGCAATACCTACACCATCCCATCTGCTTGGACAGACGGACTGAGGGCCCAAAAAGGTCTGAGACAAAGCGTACAGATAGCAAATATCTGGGGCTATGGATAATGCCTGCAGTGAGAAGTCCAGGGAGTGGTTTGGTGATGGCAAGTCAGGGTGTTGCAGGGCATTTGCTGAGCATGATAACTGCTCGAGTGCCTGCCCCTGCTCCTTGCGGGGACACAGAGAGTGTGGCCAGGCCAAACAGGGGCTCTGCAGACCCCAACTGGAGAGACTGTCTCCTGAAAGAGCTCAGGACTGTGGACCCTGGACTTGCTGCAGGGCTGGTAGGAGACATCTGAGGTGGGGAAAGGGAACTTGCCAGCCCTGGCCGGTGCCCCCGTGACAGCAGAGACAGGAGGAGCCTGCTTGTGGGGGCCCATGGTAAGGGATGCACATATCCACCTACACTTGCACTCTGGGATCTAAGGGTTTGAAGAGTCTCAGAGTCTATTTGAGTCCATTAGGTCCTGACCCATTTGGGTCAGGGTCCATTATGAGGTTTTCTTGCTTACAAGTAGTGTTGTGTGTATAAAGGGTACCGCTGGGAGTCAGGCATGGACTACCCCCACCAGGCAGCTGAAGGTATGAAGATGTTGGATGACCTGAGATCATGCAACCTGCTTTTCTAGGCAAGACCTTTTTGGGGGATCTCTCAACTTACTTTATGAGTAAAAGCCTGGCAAGATCTCCACTTCAACAAGCTGCCTCAAGAAGGAGTTGAAGATTTTTCTGAAAACTTCTGACCAGACCTGTCCTAACCTGCAACTTCTCAAGGGGATTTTATTATTCCAAGAGCCATGTGGCTGCACTGCAAGTTTTCTTTCACTTCCTCAGACTTAATTCCCAAAAGTCATCAGAGACACATTGATCAAAGCATGTCTCTGTCCCTCTGATCTCTGGGAACCTGCTGCCAGAGGATGTTGCCCTCTGCCTTGCCCAGCCCTAAGGCCAGAGGTGGGATATCCACATCTCAGGGTGTCCATCTCCATAAGGGGAACAATGTTTCTTGGGAGTGGAGCAGGGATGCTGGTCCCCGAGTCTCTTGCCAACTCTGTCCCTGGCCACCTGCCATGCTCTCAGCAGCAGGTCACCCCTTCTCCATGTCCTCAGATGGATGAAAGCTCTACCCACATCTCATCTGCTTTGGTGCAAACTCCTCCACCTTCCCTGCAGCACTCAGGGTTTTGGGGCAGGCACAAGGCTGCCTGTTCCCCTTTGTAACCAAACAGCTGCCTTTAATTTTCTACTTCATGTCCTCTTTTCCTTCACGAGCCACACTATACAAGGCTTTTCCTTTAAAAAAGACACTCCCCTCCCCTCCCCTGCATGCACACATCCCTCCCTCCCTCCATCCTCACTAAGTGCCAAAGCCCACATGGCTCGGTGTCCTTGCTGAGCCCTGCCTTGGCACCACCATTGGGCTCCTTGTTCTGGGGCAGCTGGTGTGATCTATCCCTGGACACAAGCACTTTCCTCCTGCTGGAAAAAGAACATTTGGGCTATTAGCAGAGAGGAAGCTCACAGTGTCATGAAAGTTTATATCAAACAATTGTTGTACCAAAGGAGCTGGAAAAACAATTTTTTTTTAAACAGCACTGTATCATTTCCCATTTTTTTTTAAACAAAAGCTCACACATTTCAGCTATTAAAAAGTGGACAGTGTATTAACTCTTCATGTTGCTTACATAAAACTAAAATAAATAACTGCAGTTTTCAGCCCAGAACACTGTATCTCTAATCCTTCATGCTGGATTCTTATCTCAAAGTTGTGTTTCAAAATATGCTCTAATAAAAATTATGCACCAGCCAAGGCAGGAAATACAATCCTTGCCCTACCCTTTCTATCTTGTTCCCCATGATTACAGACCTATTGAGTGTGCCATAAGGAAGCACACAATAGAATGAGATCAAATAATAAATGGAAGCAATACATCAGCCGTATACTCCTTTAGCCCAAAACAACTTTCACCTCCAGTTCCAGTCTGTGAGGCCATGAACAGAACAGCACGTATTACCCTTTGTGGATAAAACGTGTAGTAAGGGTAGAGGAAAAAATTAGAGTTGGTTTTGCAGGCAAACAAATAACAGAGTTTCCCAAAGGAAACCTAAAGCTGAAAAGATGTGTGGATTCAAGTTATGTACCACAATGTTGGGTTTTATTTAGCAATTTATTTCAGAAGATAGGTATTTTATTGACCTGTGTGATCTTTTTTCATTGGGGGTGTGAAAACTGTGGTACCCTGCACCAAGTGTGTTTTCTTGTGTCTGGGTACACTTAAGTCTCTACCAAGTACTTGCCCAGAATTCTCTCAGAATTGGAGAAAGCAAAACATCCTCCCATGTATTTCATCTTGACTAAGCTTTGATGAACTCGGTTTGCAGAATTCTGTGCAGAAGTCTGTAGTGGTCCCCAAACTACAAGAATTGCCATACCTTGCTACACAAACTCTGGGTTAATGCAGAACTATGAAACGAAAGACCAGTGATTTTATCATTGATTTATTTGCTGTAAGATACTGACATGTTGTTACCTATTGTTCCTAGAAATTAATGGGGAACTAAAATACAGGCCATAAACAAAGTTACCCTATATGCTGACATTAAACAAGTCATGTCATACAATTAATTTTTTATGATAAAAAGTCAAAAAGGCTGTTTCTATGAAACCATTTATCTATTTTTTAAAGCTGCAGTATTGTAATGCAACTTTAGCATTCACAATGCAGTTTTGCTGCTAATACTCTATTAGATTTTGCAATCTGAAAGTTGTTATAATAGACAGGGTGAAACACCATTTTGTCTGTAAAAGGTTGAGCAAAGGTTAAATATCCTTAAATTACACTCATGGCAGTATAAATGTTTTGAGTTCTTTTGCAATCACAGTTTTGTTAAGCAGCAGCATTACTTTTGTTGAACTTGTAAACTTTCCAGTACAAACTTGCTTTTGTTGACAGTATGGTTTTTGTAGCATTTTCAAGATAAAAAACTATTTTGATGATCAGAAGAACCCTGGCATAAGAAAAATAGGAACAAATGTTGACATGATTTTTTGTCCTATTGTGGTAGGCACTTGCAGAGGATAGTCTATTAATGCATGGGAGCTGATGAGACATAATAAGAATGATGTAAATACATTAAGTAGATAATTGTCTGGACAGTTGTGTGGAATTAAGCGTTTTAAGCTATTATCTGTATTTATTGACTGGTCCATAAGCATCTGGGTCTGCTGCTTCATGACCAATATGAGCTGGGAGAGGAGAAAAGCTGGGAGAGACGAAAAGCTGTGAGCTGGGGACTCAGTCTGGGCTGGCCATGGGGTGTTTCAGTGAGTTTAGGCTTTCAATTAGGGCTGGGGTTGCAAAGGGAGGACCTGGTTGACTTGATTTCCAAGTCTTCTGCCCTTACTCTGCAACCTAATGACTCAAAACTATTGCTATCACCTTCTCTTAGCAAAAACCGTCTCAGTGTGGCTCCTTGTTTGCAAAAGGGAATTGGATGCAGCTGCTGGGGCATACAACAGTTGGTAGCCCTTTACAGTGTAAGTCAGAGAGAATGAACTAAATGCTCACAGCCTGTGTGCAGGAGGAGAAAATGACACTAATGCCTGTGGAAAAACAAAAGGAGGCAAGCAGGAAATAAATGAAAAAAATCCATGAGAAAATGGATTTTGTGGTGTATTTAACCATGGCTTGGAGGAGGTGCCTATGAAATGAGAAAGTTTGCTTTCTTGCCTGTAGGGTTTATTTGTTTTCTAAAGTTTCCTTTTAAAAGAACAGGGGAAAAAAATCAAGCAAAAAGTTAAGTTTCTCATCAGCTGGTGACTCAGACAGCTCAAGCTGTGAGCAGCTCTGTGATTTCTCACTAAACAGCATGTGGTTCTCTCAGCCTTGGTGCAGAGACCCCCTTGCAAGATCCATTTGGACAAGCCAAAATTTATGCTGGTGTCTAAAGCTAGGCAAGCAGATGGACTTTTATTGGAAGAGGAATGCCCTGAATGAAAGCAGGATTAGCTTTGTGGAAAATCACCTGTGTTAAATACTATTTTGAGCCAGTGACTGATTTAGTGGCAGAGGATGGAGAAGCCAAACATCTGTTTCCCTCGATCATTTTTAAACATTTCCCTCATCCTTTCATAGCACCGAGCCTACAAGTATTTCCAGATCAAAGTTATTGGCTTCCTGAACATTTTCTATATTTAGTGAATACCTGAATGAAGCAATGACCTTTCTCTGTAAGAGATGAGCTGGATCAACTGGGATTCCTACCTGTTTGCACAGCTTTCTTCCTCATAACCAGCATGGTTGTGAGTGCCACGATTACACGTCGCTGCAGTGTCAAGCTTATCTGGAATAAGGTTTCACATCTGTCAATCAAGCACTAGGATCTCCTTTACTAAAGATGCAATTGATCCAGGATGTGTAAGATTAGAGGAGGGCAAGACTTCAGTTTCCATCCCATGTTAAATGACAAAATGTTGACATTTTTTGACAGAATTTCTCCTTTGGCATTTAATGAAGACCACCTGAAATCTTCTTTGATCATTTCTAAGCCACATACTTTTGAGTCAAGCTACTATTAATTTCCTGTCTATTTTATAGATACATATTGTAGAATACATATGTGTGTCAACATGCAGTGATTTTTTTTTTCTTTCATAGAAAAGGTTAAAATGGGGCATTCTGACAATTCGGAATCTGAAACACTTTCCAAAACATTTTTTACCCAGTTTCTCTGGAGAATTTCCCTGCAGTCCTATAACGAAGCCATTCAAAATAGACTAAACAGGCAAAGTATTTAAATGACAATATTCCAAATGGCAGACACTTCAGAAAGAGGCATTGGTACATGCTATGTGTTTTTCGGCACATCTTGGTCCTTTGGTACAGTATGTATTAAAAAACATCTTTCTTTTTTTCCATGATAATCCTCACTTGAGGAGGGTGTGCTTCTTGGAACAAACTTGCTGTCCAAATGGTCTCAGGATGAGGGCTATTAAAGTTGAACAAGTTGTATAACTGGCCTTTTGCTAATTAATGGCAATATACCATGCAGTTGTTAATAGTTATGTCATGGGTTGGGGATTTTTTTCCTAACTTTATTTTCTGTTGCTGAAGTTTAGATTATTTTTTGAAAGAACAAGAATGTTGACAGTATCTTCAGCCATGTACAGCTTCTGGAAGAGCTTAGATAGATTGCAAAAGCATTTCCAAGAGCTGCCTGAATTGGATAATCTTTGTTTTCCAGATTTTTTCCCTCTCTTTTCCCTGTTTCATCCATACTGACATGACTGGCATTTTAATTACATAATACTGCACTTTTTGAAATTGCATTTCCCCGTGATGGTGGAATAGCAGTTCTCCCATCAAGATGTACGAAAGTGTATACGGTTGTGGGTGGGGGAAGGAATTTAATATATTTTATGCAAAACTCATCTATACTCCAAAAATGAGCCAATTTCCATGTGGAAACAGATTTGGCCTCCTTTAAAAACTGGCTGACTTCCCTGGAAAATGTATCCATTTTGGCCAACAACTCTCTAAACTAACAGAACTTTCTGTACGAACATTTTAAACCCAAAATGCAATACAGAAAACTTTTCAGGATGAGTTTGTTTGCTGTTTTATACTTCTTCAGTGGTCACCCAGCTATGAAATTGGCTTGGTGTCATGGTGAGCAGCTTCAGCTTTTCCAAAAGTGCAAGACAGCAACTACAGTCCCAAGCAATTGAAAACCTGGGTTTATCCTCTCATCTGAAGCCTGTGATCAGCCACAACATAGAGCTCCTTGGTGCCATGCTGGGATGCTCATTCTTTATTCATGGAGAGGAATGTCCAGCACAAACTAATCCCAAAACCAAACCCCAGGCCCAATCCTACCTCTGGGTCTGAAACATCATGATAAGCCATCCAGGCACGCTGAAAATGGAGAGAAATGTATCCCTTTGCTGTTGTTGTGAAGTTGTGTGAGGAAATTCCTGGGCACCAGGCTAAGGTTTTCCTGTAGAGTTTGGCTTGTGCCAAGGATGGATTTTGTTATGTGGACCTACCAGGTGCCCTGCCTTTGCCTNGGGGGGGGGGGGGGGGGGAGGCAATGCAGATTTGCACGGGGTCCTCAGGGCTCAGACAAATGCAGTAGGAACAGCAGCAAGAAAAAGGACATTTTGCCCCTTTGAGAAAGGCTGTTCTGTTAGTGAAGGGTGAGGGAATGTGCAGCCTAATACCAGATGTTTGACCTATTTTTGAAACCAAAATGTCTTTCCTTCTGGCTTCTTTATCATCCCAGTCCTGTTAAATCTCTCTCTCTGAGTAAGTGGCTTTTGGTGGTTGACATCCATTTGATCCGTCCTGACCAGCTCCTACTTGGCTCTGCTGTCAGAGCACGGTGATGTCCCAACAAGATTCTGAGCTGCGGGACACTGTTTTAAGAGCCCCCACATTTTGGCTCCATCCCCTGTCCCATTCAGCTGGCCCACTGCAGCTGTCCCGTCCTGTGACCCACTGCTCCAGGTGTGTCACCTGTCACCAAAGAGGACACAATGAGGACTTCTGTGTCCCAGACCAAGTTAAAGTCTGCCTCTCTTCTCCCCATTGAACTGGTCTTGGACAGTTGGTGACAGTAATGGAGCTTTGAGTGACCTGGTCTAGTGGAAGGTGTCTTTGCTGATGGCAGGGGGTTGGAACTGGGCGATCTTTAAGCTCCATTCCAACCCAAACCATTCTGTGACTCTGTGATAAAGTGGTTTTTCTCTTGGTCACACAAGTGAATGGCAGAACTTGTTTTGCAACGGGTTCCTCTCTGTCTTAAAGCACACAGTTCAAAACCCACTCACTAGCTGCTTAAACAGCTAAAGAAAATTCTCTTTGAGGATTCCATTTTCATGGTGGGTTTTAATGTGCAATCATTTTTCCCTTTCGAGAACTTATATTAAAAACTCCAACATAATTTCTTTCCTTGCCAATGTCAATGCAAGAGAAGGAAGAATATTGTCATTTGGGTTGCTAATGTGCTATTCTGGGTTGTCATAGAAATAAAATATTATTATTATGTTTGATTTTTATTTAGAAATTGTCTTTAAGCTTCAGATTTAAACTGAGCTGACAAATTTTCTCAGGTGATTGGTGTCATACTTTGGACAAGAAGATACTTAAATGGAAAAGAACAGCCAGTTCAGGTGCTCTTTCATCTTCCTGGTAATTTTATGTCTCCTCTTGATGCTACAGTCCTTAATAGAGACATCCTGAAGCTGGTTCAGCTAATCAATACATTTATGCAAGAGTCAGGAGCTGCCATATGGCGACATTCTCCTCTGAGCCTGTTCCCGACTCCTGGCTGGGTCTATTTCTGGATTTACTGAGAATCCTCTGAGAATAACAGCTGGGTGTAAAATGATAGCCTGAGGGTGCTGTCCAACACACACTTCAGATTTTGGATTATTTATATATTTAGGCAGATAGTGATAAAGTGGAACTCTCTGCCTTATGGTTTCTGATTCTAGAAAGCAGGGTTTGGGGGTTTGGGTTTTTGGGTTTTTTTTTTACAGGCCCACCAAATGCTCTGACTGAGGCAGTAGGGCAGCTTCCTGGAGGAACTTGGTCTTGGAATAGGCATATCTACAAAATTAGCCTACTGAAATACGGAACTGTGGGCTTCGGGTGCTTGTCTTTGGTGCTGAGCATATTTTAAATACTGAGACTGCTGGAGATTGAACTTTTTCGATTTATCTGAGGGGAATTCCTGAGGAAGATGGTGGAAGTGGCTCCCTGACCTCAATGACCCCTGCCTGAGATCCTCAGGTGTATTGTTGGTCTATTGTATTGGCTTCCTTGGTGATTTCTGCACATGCACAGAGCAACAAAGTACAAAATAATTCTGTGTTTGGATGCAGCTGAAAACCACTTATTTCTAGACCTTCTTAGAGATGCTTGTGTGACTTCCCTTCAGCGGACGCTGTTCAAGACTGTGGCCAAAGGAAGTATTCCCCATTGCAGATTTTGTCCCTCATTCCATGTTGCGTCAACATTCCATGGGAAGTGAACTGGTTTGCAGCTCGCTCCAGACGCCACTCAGCTCATGGGGTTTGCTCCCACCCCACGTGCGTTTCTCCAACCTCAGTGTTGAAGGTCCACAGCATATATGAACCAACAGTTCCAAATGTTTGTCTTTGGTCTGGGAAAGCATCGTCAGAGTGCGAGGAGCTGCTTGCAATTTACTCTGCAAAAGGCTTCAAATAATCCCAAATCATTCACCTTTTGAAAACTTTTAAAAGTCCCTCCAATTAAGGCTAGGTTTTTTCAACTGGATGGGCAGTATGGCGTAAAGTAATGAGAAAGAGGAGGAATCAGGTTTTGCAAATAGCAGAGCAGATTAGCCCAGATGAAGGTCCCCCCAAGTTACTTGGTGCTCAGTGGCTGAACAGCTCACAACCCTTCTGTGAGGATGCCAACTGCTCTGGGGCACTTGTGATGGGGTGGTGCTGGTGGCTCTGGATTTCTGCCCCCTGAAGAATGTGTGCCTGGCACGGTGACCATCACTTGATGTGCTTCGTTTCAGTTATGCACAAGCCCCATTTCAGCCCGGGACCTTCTCACGTTTCTAATTGCTTTCAAGACTGAAGCTGTAGGCACCACCCGTGAGTGATTCACATTTCAAGAGGCAATTGTTCCCATAAAAGAATGAGTTATGTTTTGTACATAGGAGTGAATGACCCTATGGAGAGTAAAATATTTTCCTAGCCAGCTTATTTCTATGCCGGAAAACACTACCCTAAGAGCAACTTATCCAAGGATTTCCAGATACAACTTCCAATTGACTTTAAAAGTAAGATGGATTTTCCAGGCAGGCAGAGGCCAAAGGACATTTTTACCTAACTATGCACTGGTAACAGAGAGATGTGCATGAACTGACTAGAAAATAGCCTATGGTATGTCATGATATGGTCTCATAGTCAGTTTTGTGACCTACCATTAGTGGAAATAAATACCTGAAGTTCAACAACATCTACTGCCACTTCCCTTTCTTAGTGCAGAAGGTAAGAAATGAGAGGAGCTGTTAAAGAGCTTCTTGCAGACCTTTGAAGATTTATGCTGGAAAGTGTTTTGACATTTATAAGGCGCATTCAGTCACCACAGGTGGTGTAGGCATGATGGGTACTTTAGTGCTGATGCTGAGAAGTTGCAGGAATTATTTCAGTGTGTTCATGGCGTAACGGGAGGTGTTGGTATCTCTAGAGGCTAAAGAATGCAGTTAGAAGTTCAGGGACATACTCCTGGTATTATTCATAGAGCAGAGGCATGGGGTTTGAGATGGGTATTTTAGTTTAGCCCTCTGTACCACCACCTTCTGGAATCTAGTTCCTGCTTTGACTTGGATGCTGTTTCCTGTCCCTGCAAATAATGTAGGCCTTTGGGAGTGCAGGTCAGGGCCAGACTGAGCACCTGGATAATATTGTGACCACCATTCCCAGAGGATGTTACAGTCTCTACCTTATTCACCTGCATGATCCAGAAATTAAGTTTCCTAAATAATCAAACAAAATAAAAACAATGCAGTTAATTCAGATCCCATGAATAGGATTAGTCATAAGGTCATCCCCATTCCTAACTTTCGGGGAAGGATGGAGCCCAGCCTCTGTCTGTCTTCCCTCAAGCCACAGAATTATCCATCTTCAAGTTGATTTCTGAATGGAGATTCTTTGCTGCTCTGCTTCTTCTTCTGGTCACTTATGATACAGTGGCCCAAGAAAAAAATCAATGAAAAATGTAATTTAAATTTTTTTGAAAGATTTTAGGTAACCTCATCTTAATCCAGAAAACACTCAACATATTGAATGACTAATGCCTGCCCAAACTTGGAGTCAAACAGGCATCTTGGCCATATGGGTAGAGGTGGCCCTGGGGCACAAAGTCCAAGGTCCACTCAAAGGTCCAGGCAGGAGCAAATGGAGATGAGACTGGAGACAGGACTGTCACCAACTGGGGCTGGTGTTGATGGCCCCGGGCTGAGCTGGAATGGGGTCCTGGGACATGGGCAAGAGTGTGTGTGGGGGTTTCAGGGGAAGCTGGGCAGGGACATTAACACCTATTGATGCCCTCGATACTGTCTGCTATTTTCTTTACATTTCATAAATTAACTTCACAAGACCAAAAGATAGGGAGCAGCACCCTGAGAAGGCAAGCAGGAATGTGCATTCAGAAGTGTCAGCTTGTTAAAAACTTCTCTGAGCTTAGCAGCCCTTGGGGGGAGGGGGAACCAAGGAAGAGAAATCATTGAACCAAGCCAGTGTTCAAGGAGCTTTCTGACATGCATAGCAGTTTATGGGCCTCAAGTAGCCTTGAAGAAAGTCACCTGTAAGTTCTGTAATTGATTTCAGCAAGCGTAAGTTTAAGGCTGTATGTTTAGAAACTCCGTTAGGAAAAAGATTTTGCAATTCCCTTTGAAAACAGCACTTTGGTGTGATGAGGACTTTCATCATTGCTGGATGTTTATTCAGAACAAGAACAACAGTTACATACTAGATGAGTATGACTGACCACATGAGAGGGTCTGTCCCTAGCTGTTTCATGGCTAAAATCCAAATATAGCTTCATCCCATATATTTGCCCATATAAACACAGACACCTTGCTAACATGTGTGAGTTAGGAATGAATTTGCCATGGGCTCTTTTCATAATAAATGGAGGTACAGACAAATCTATGACTCAGATCTTGGTGAGCTGAACTAATATCTGGAGGGAGAAGAAAGCTTTGCTTTGCTCAGACTACTGCTTTTTATGGGCACAGACAGGTTGACATCTATATATTTCCTACACCTAAACCAAAGTCAGATAAATCCAGGCTGGACAGCTGGTTCTTCTTGCCTTCCTCCCTCACCTATTCAATTATACATATTATGATCCTCTCCATGCAGCCAGCATCTATCCAGGGAGGGGAGGTTTGATTAATGCCCAGATACCAGTCCTGCCCTCCTGTTCTGACCATGGGACCAGCATGTGGCACCCGTGGTTTGAAGTTAATTTTCTCCCTTAGAGTGGGATC
Source organism: Gymnorhina tibicen (assembly GCA_013399875.1). Classification (NCBI taxonomy): domain Eukaryota; kingdom Metazoa; phylum Chordata; class Aves; order Passeriformes; family Artamidae; genus Gymnorhina; species Gymnorhina tibicen. The sequence goes on along the minus strand of VXAZ01010275.1, from coordinate 841,035 downwards.
CTAAGTCCAGATTTCTCTAGCATGGATGGTGAGGAAAGTGTGTCTTAAATGTGTGTACAATGGCTCAGGACATATACTGGAGCCCCGAGCCGCAAAGAGATGCATGCCTTGGAAATACTAACTGGGTATATTAAGAGACATCATGTGACAAAGACTTTTTAAAGCTGGTTTACCTTCCCATTAGCGCATATTAGTTCTTAGTAAACCAAGCTAAAGGTGATCTTAGAGCCCAGAGCATCAACACAGCACTAATTTATTTTCTGTTTGCTCATTCAGAGCACATTTCCAAGAAAATCCTTAGGGCCCAACTATTTTATTGCCTAGAGGGCTTTAATTTGGGGATGGTTATGGGCCTTCCAGGCCACAAAGCAACTGGATCTCCTGATGCCACTGCATTAATAGCACTGATGGGAGAACACTAATCCAGGAGAAATGTGAGCTGTGGGTGGGAGACACATGCCAGAGCTCTATAGTTGGTACAAGTGTAGGTGTTCAGCCTAGACAAAAATGTAGAAGTGTGCTTGTGCTGCCTTGGGATATAGGGCCCTCGTGGGGAGTCCTAAGTGAAACACCACAAAGCTTTGTTCAGCGTCTAACTACACGCTTTGATAATAATGAGACAAAATATCCTTCCCCAGCAAAGGTGTGTTCTGTTTTCTGACAGTTAAGGCACTGAAACAAGTTTCCTAATTGGCAGCAAAATAAGATAATGTAATTTCCAAAGCGTTTGGGCAGTTTGAAGGGCTTGGCAGACAGTGGAAACTTTCAAGAGCTGGAGGCCAGAATGTTGCTTGGCTGCATAGAAGTCTTTTTCTGCATCCCCATGTGCCCCCAGAACTGACCTTGTGCCCAGGGAGGCTGGTGGAGGTCTGGCCCTTGTCCTCTTGGGGAAAAATAGCAGCCAGAAGTGGAAAACCACCTGTATAAAGCTCAGCCAGACAGAGCTGCCAGTCTGAATGAGTCCAGTTAGGAATTAAAAGCCCCAGCTGACATCCTGTGGTGCCAGTAATATTTCTTTTAGTCAGACTCGTCATATGAACTGCATTAGCTCTACTAATTTTCATCAGCATGCTGTGTGGGTACTTGCTTTGCTATGCATTTCTGTGAATGAAAAAACTGCATTGGGTCCACCAATTTCCATCGGTGCACATGGGTACTCACTTTGATGCACACTGCTGTGGATGAAATCTCAGCAGAACGCCAATTCCAGCATTCCTGAGTATTGGCACTGCTTATAATTTGTATCTGAATTTAGTCCCAGCCCAGACCTGGCACATCACCTTTGCCTTGAACAAAAATACAGATCCAAGCACCTTCTGTTCTTGCAGTGTTGGATTTCTTGACCCAGGTTTCTTAGCTCAAGGGTTTCTTTTTCTTTTACTCTTCTTGCCTTCATTTTTTCTTCTCTTTCTGAGTTACGTGAGGTTTATTTCTCATTTATTAACTTACAGATGAGATGCCAGGGCAGTCTCTGCTGATCAGTTACATGCCCTCCTTATTATGTACTCAGTTTTCAATATTTTTTAGTCCAACTTTGCCATAGTGTCCATGATACTGTTCAGAAAAGTAAATTAATCAAGTCACATGGCCAAAAACTTCCTAATACATTTGCTAGCAAATATTTTCCCATCGTTACGACTGGTGCAGGTAATGGTGGTATTGCTGTTTGTTATTGGTTGTTTGAAATCAGCACTGATTTCACAAGGGTGTTACTGTGAACCTGGTAATCTATGAAACTGGAAGCAGCCTTCATCCATCGGTCTGATCTTCAGCACTGATGGGTGGTTTAGGCTATCTCTGGGCTGGTGTGTAGTTGGAAAGTGAGTAATGACATAATCATAGTCAGCCCATCTTTGGTCAGAGTTGTATCTTGCACTACAGACAAAGCCCTGCTTGAAAGTGGAGGACGTGACCAATGGCCACTGAGAAACACCGAGAACATGAAGGGGCTTTTAAACTAAAAGAGGGTGAATTTAGATTACATTTAAGGAAGAAGTTTTTTACAATCAGGGTGGTGAAACATTGGAACAGGTTTGTCAGATAGGTTGTAGATAACCCCTGCCTGAGAACATTCAAGGACCTTGGTTGCTCTGAGAAACCTGTTCTAGTTGGAGATGTCCCTGCCCATTACAGGGGGCTTGGACTAGATGACCTTTAAATGTTCCTTGCCACTCCAATTATTCTATGATCCAATGAAAACCTAGAGGCTAAAATGGATCTCAGTGGCCCGTGTTTCACTAGTAAAGGGTTTGCTGGGAATCTCCTGCCACTGTTCTCTTCCGAGTGCCACTGGGAGTTTTGGTGTGCTTTGCCACAGTGCAGTTGCTGCAAGGGGTTTGGATGGTGTGGCATGCAGATGTGTGACCATTTTTATTTCTCACTGTAAGGGATCACATCACCTGGATCAGCAGAGTTTGCTCGAAGTCAATTGATTAGAAGTCAATGCAGCTGCACAGATTTCTGTCAGCTGAAGATATGGCAAGTAGTTTCTTCTGCCAACTGGAAGAAAATGCAAATTATCTTATGCTCATCCTGGGCTTCCCAGTGTGGATGCTGTTGCAAACCTCACTGCTCCCTTCAGTTCAGCTGATATTTCTGTTCCCTGGTGCATAGTGCACTCCAGTAGTATCTGCTGCCTGAGCTAATGTGAGTAATCTAGTGCTCATGTAGGACCCTTGGGGAGACTCAGAGCAGATCGCAACTAGAAAATGTGAAAAAAATTGAATCACTAAAAGACAGCCTTTATTTGGTAATTAATTAGTAGACAAAGCCAAAGAAAGAAATCAGCCTATGTACATGTATATACACCTCTTTCTCTCTCATTGTACGTATGTGCAGTTATTTTAGTCACATAAGCCATGTATACAGCTAAATTTATCCTTCTATGAGTCTGCTTAGCTCCCTGAACAGACAGAAAGTCTCAGATTGTGAAGGACTGTGGAACATCTGCAACCTCATTTCCTCAGTGCTTTGCCAGGTGGCCTGGGGTAAAGAGACACGGTCCAGAGGCTGCTTTTGGTACCCAAGGAAAAGTCAGGCCCCGGCACCCTAGAAGCTGTGTAGAAGCAGGACATTTCCAGAACTACTTCTTCAGCAAGCCTTTTTTGGGGCCTCATAAGAGTCTGACAGCATGGGTGCTCATGTTGTCAGTTTTCCCAGACGAGAGCCCTCACCAGGGAGTGAAACACCAACCATGGCCTGTTAAAGGAGCACAATGGTACGGTTATTTTAATGTAACCCAGTAAATGGAATCTTTGCAGAAAGGAAGGACTATGCAGAACATATTTGTTGGTGTACTGGTCCCCCTGTTATGGCATGCACTATGACATTTTGCAAGGTGTTTAAAAATATTTGAAATGTGTATCGATAAATAAACTAAAATTACTAAGAAAAAGTATGCTTAAAATCCTGAAAGCCTTAGTTTTTGTTCATGCTTAGCCAATCAGTCTTTACGATCCGATCACAGAGTGGGGCAATGTGTTTTTAATATCCAACAGAATTGTTAATATATTTCTTTGACATTGTCTTGAGGACCAGGCTGAGGATTCCAGTTTCCACTGGGATCACTGAGAGTTGTGGGAACACAGTAGTCAGTGCACTTTAAAGAGCATAAGAACTCTCTCATGCTGACAGCTCCCCAAAAGCCTCTGTTCGTGAGGGATTATTAAACAGGGATGTTTCTGGAAGTAAGTCATAGCAATAGGAACCATCTGAGTATTTGTCAGAATTTTTTATGAATGAAACCGGAAAAAAAATTTGCTGATAAAATTTGGGGACAACTCTGAAGTTGGTAGTACAGCCAGGAATGAGAACTGCATGGTCAACCAGAAGTGTAAATGTCTTGATAAAATATATTGTAATGCAGCCAAATGCAGTACATACATGGAGGAAAAGAGAAAAAATTAGTTCAGAATTATCCAGAGGCCATTGTGGAAAAACTCATCAGACTGAGTTTTGTTGTCATGGTTTATCCAAAGAGTTAGTAGGGACCAGAAGCACTTTAAGGTAATTCTACTCAAACAATGTAAAAACATATTCAGTTTTGGTGCCTATAATTGACAGAAATACCATTACAATGATTTGAGGAGTAAAGAAAATACCTCCGCAGGCAAAACATTTGGGACATGCAAAGTTGTCTTCATTTCAAAGGAAATGAAGTGGTTGAATTGGTTACAACATCTACATATCCACTCATGAAGAAACTACCAAATTCTAAAGTGTTCTCTCAGTTTATGGAGAACATTTTAGTGTCTAGTGCTGGAGCCAGATGGTTTCAAGCTAATGATGAAGTCTGAGTTTTAACAGTGAAGATAACTAATCTTTGAAGCAAAAAGTGGCAAGAGAAGCAGCCATTTCTCCATCTCATATTGTCTTCATATCAAGATTGGTGGCCTTTGTAGACACAGAAAAGTATTCTAGTATTGCACAAATGAAAATCCTCACCCCAATATCATATAACTGGGAGAAATGCAGTGTCCTGTGAGAAAAGTTATGCAAATTGATTCAACAGCCCTTTTCTTTCCTTAAAACCTGTGAGCAAAATTGCACATTGGACTATTTCGGGTTGAGTTATTTAAACTCTCTGAATATTTTGTGTTAACAAGTTTTCCTGAATAGCATCAACTAGACATGCGACAAAGACTGTGAAGGAATCCAAGGACACATCTACATCTTCAGGCACAAACAGATGTCTGTGAAATGTTGATTTGGTGTCTGGCTTTCCAGAACACACCAATTGTAATGGAACTGGAAACTGTATTTACCCACTGGATGAGTTGTAGGTATCCCAGTACCTCAAATCCCCACAGTAATCGCTCGTGATATCCAGTGTGAGCTACTAATCAAGCACTGCTAATCAAATGTAATTAATCAAGCTCTGGATTTCACAGGACTTGAAAGAGATGAAAGACTTGAAAGAGACTTTAAAGAGCCTTCATGAGGGCTGCAAGGAGACTGTAATGGGAGAATTATTGTATATATGTCCATTTTCCTAAATGATTCTGTAGTTCTGTGGTTGGACTAGACAATCCTAAATGTCTTTTCCAACTTAAATGATCCTCTCATTCTATGATTTTCTATGATTCTCTGATTTTCTGTGTCTGGACTGGAATCTTTCAGTCTAGTTTTTCATTTCAGTTCAGAATAATTTGCATGTAGAGTTTAAAGTACAGCATTTTACCAGCTTAAAAGAAGATAATCTGCCTATTGCAAAGAGCTTTTCCTGTGCCACCAGTGAAGAGTTCAAACAATTTATTTATTTTAGATGCGTGGCTCAAGTCAAAGGTGACCTCTTCCTGCTTTCAAGCAGGATCCATCTCCCGGCCAACTGGCCAGGCTGGGGTGGCCAGCAGAGCAGCATGTGCTCCTCCTGGCTCAGCAGCAAGTAAGACAACACTGGGACAGTGCAGAAGGTGAGTAGACACAGGAGATTGGGGAATCAGGGATGGGAAAGGGGTGCCTGAGGCATCCTGAGGGGAGAGACAGGGAGAGCACTGTCTGCGGGGAGAGGGGCTGGGAACGAGATCAGGAACGCGGTGCAGCTGCTGGTTTTGGGGTGGCACAGGTACAAGGGACAGGGCAGACACAACCTCAATATCGAGCTCAGGCTGAGGCTGCAAGGCGATGCTTCAAATGAAGGCAGAGAGTATTTAGCACCTTCCCATGCCAAGGTCCTCACTGCTGATCCTCGAATGTCTTTTCTACCCAGCCAAGTCAGCTTGTGCTTGGGAGAGATTTAATATCAAACATAGTGTGAAATTCAATCTCTCCTGTTAGACGAGCTCTGACAATGGAGCTGCCATGTGCTTGGTGGGTCATGTCAACCTTAATTTACTGCCCCTGGGTGCTGTGGAAATGTCTCAAGACTGTCACACTCCCACACTGCTGAGCTCTTGGCTTGTACACAGTGACCAGGCAGAAGGTAATCACAGGAATGGGGCCTTTTAGAGGGGGGAAAAAAGCATTCAAAAGCAGCCACGGGCACCCTCCAGTATTATTAGACCTGTTTAAATTTATGTGGACTGGTACATTATTGACAATACAGCAAGCCACCAAATGCCAAAAAAATATCAGAATTGGTAAGAGGAATGCTTGGAACATTCAAGGAAAAGAGGAGAGAGGGAAGAAGCATTATATTTCATTCATAATGTGGGGAGAAATCTAGTGAAAAAAAGTCAGATGACCCCTCCTCAAGTGTCAAATCCACTTAGACTGCAAGAAAGGAAGTTAACTGCTTTTGCCATACATAAAACATACACAAAATTTCAGTGTTTTTTTTTTATTTTCAATAATAAAAAAGGGAAATAGTCAATAGTGTCTTTCATCTGAGTCAGCTTCAGTATCTTTCTCCTGCACTAACCCAGGCATTATTGCTGCTGTTTGGTTCAGGCTGCTCTTCCTACAGCTTACAGAGTTACAGCACATATGAGGTTAATTCTGCAATTTTAGTTCTATTTCCCACTGACCATTTCTTTCGTGTATTTCAAACAGTGCAAGCAAAGAGATACTGTTTTACTTGTAGAAACGAAGCACTAAGAAATCAGAACTGAAATGGCAGGACTCCCTCACTAAAGATGAAATACAGATGCTGTATGGTGCAGTTTGTAGGCAGACTGTGCAAAGTAAAACTCCCTGAGCCTGTGTAAGCTCCAGGGCCCAAGAGGATTTGCCTGTCCCCACACTGCCCCTCTCTGCAGTTCAGAGATACCTTGTTTTGTTCTCTGTTCTTTGGCACTGGATGAAAGTCCATGTACTGCTCTATATCAGATTAGTGGTCTGAATGGGAAGTCAGATTTAAATAGTTTTAAGACAGAGGAAATCTTTCTTTCTAAATAAATATCACAAAAGCCAAATATTCATCAAAATACTGTTTGTGTAGGAAAGAGGCCAGTAAAATCATGCATAAAGGTGCTGAGCCACACTGTAAGTTTATTGAGTTTCCTGACACAGACCCCTCTGATGTAGCTTGTGGAGGATTCCCCAGCAGCAGCCAGCAGGACCTTCTCGAGCAACATTAGTTTGGGCAATGAAACTATGGTTTTTGTGATGGATGTTCCAGATGGGTCTGCCAGAAATCCAGCTTCCATTCCCTGCTGTTAATCAAGATAGTGAGGTTTAGCTCCAAGAGGATCTGTCTGATACACTGTGAGGATCCCTCTCACCCCTGCCCCCAGGATTTAAATGCAAAACACATAGGTGGCTCCTCAGCCACAGGTTCTTGTCCTCTCCCCCAGTGATACCCTAACCCCTCTGCTACAGGGTGTGTCCATGTGAATTTTGTGGTCCCTTTCTAGATATAAACACAAGATCAGAGGAAGACATGGTGGATCTGAAAAGCAGCTGTGCCCACAGCTCTCCAATGGTGGAATATCTGAACCTCCTCAAGCTCAGCGGGGAATTGAACCAAGGACTCCCACAATCTGTTTTCCCTGCTGTTTCTCAAGTGAAAACACAGTGCTGCTCCCTAGAAATGGCAGAGATAGGTCCTGTAAAGAGCAGGGGGATCAGTACTGTGTCATTAGCCCACTGACGGTAACTCTGCTCTGCAAGGTGGATGAAGTTCAACTGATCTGATTGTGAGCCTATCTAATGTCTTCCTAAAAATCACAATAAAGTGACTTTCCCAAGGTGTTGAGGAAAACCTGTGGCATTAAGGGCTCCATTTTGGGGTGAAGTTTTGCATCAGCTTCTAGCTTACTTGAAAGCTCATCAAAAATTATGCCGCGCTCTGGCACAGCACTGGTGCAGCTTCAGTTTGAGGATTATCTAATGGGTTTTATTTATCTGAATATTTGCCTTTCAACACAACCTAGTCGTGTATGGTCCTGCTATGCCCAGTAAGGACAGACATCTCCAGATGGCAAATCATCCTCTCTCAAGGGAAACATCTAAGCTGCTATCTGCCTTTCTCCATGGGCTACAGACAGATTGGGTGACTGGTTCTGGCTAGATGGCTAAGGATGAATGAATTGAATCCCAGCTTAAGCCACAGAGCCTTAGTGTCTATAGAAAAGCTGCTTTGGGTGGGTGAAAACAGCATTTTCCCTAATGCATGCACTCACCATGCACTCACAGCTGCTCTCTGAGTAGCCCTGGGCCACACTTACTGCTTCTTTGAGCTGGAGCAACCTTTAGATATAAGGGTTGTGTTCAAAGCTGCTTTCTAGCCTTCCATTTGTGCCACAAACAGGGCTGTACAGTGGTGAAAGGCTCTACTTTTTGTTACAGGGTGGCATTACTCTTGTTTCATTGTCTCTATTACTGGGGCAAAGGTTTATGGAAGAGGTGTGCCTGCCACTCACTTGGCACACGGTTCTGTCAGGCCTGGGAATGATCTGATTTTATTATCAAAGTGTTCCCTGGCCTCACAAATTTCCAGGTAAAATTCTATAGCTCACGAAGAAAACCATACAAAACAATCATAATGGTCCCTTCTGGCTGCTCCAGAACATTTTTCTCCCTTATATTAACTTCATATCCGTTTGATCCTTCTAACTTCACATCATTTCAAAGGAGAATTGGACTTCCTGAAAGCATGCCTTTAAAGCTCACTCTGAGGTGGATGTGCAAAAACTAGAAGTCAGTTCTCCTGATGAGGGTTTACTCAAGGGATCAAGGTACAATGTGTATGAGTTCTTCCTTATAGGAGCAAGAAATTAATAGAGAAATGAACGGAAATCCTGAATCTATCAAGGATCATCATGCCCTGTGCTGTGTATAAAATCACTTCCTCATGTAAGTGCCACAGCCCTCTGGTTTTCCACCTATCTTGTGCAGACAGGTATTTTCCCCCTAATTTTGTTTTTGCTGCTGTTCAAATTCACTCCCCTTATGCAGCACTTTGTAAGTGTGCAATTCACTGTTGAATGGGAGGTGAAGCTGCAACCCAGGCCGTGGAGAGTGGATTCACGAACATCCCAGCGTCTCTCCAAACACCTTCTCCTGCTTCCTCTCCTATACTGGCTAGCAACACATGGAAAGTTTTTGTCATGGAGGACATTCTTGGGCAGGAAGGAAGAGGGGATTGTGGCCAGGAGCCATTGTGGCCACCTGCTTGGACGTTCACTTCAAAGGACAACAACCCGACAACCCCAACGTGCAACCAACCAAGCGGAACATATCTGCACGCAGAGTTCGCCCAGTATTTGGGCTGGGGGGTAAAAGACCTTTGCTCAGGCTATGTCTGACCCAGGAGCCTCAAACAACAGCAGCAATAGGATGATGGTGCCAGCGAGAGCTGAGCCAGCATTGTGCTGGATGTGCTCTGTGCTGCAGTACATCTGAGGCATGCCATTCTTCCCACATATACTGCTGTACCCACCCAGTTATGAAAGAGCACTTGGCTGCCTGCCCTGCTGCTCCAACATTGCATCTTTATCCTGAATTAAACTCCAGTCCAAACTCTGTTAATACTGCTTTCCATTATTGCTGTTTGGAAGGAGAGGACTCTAATGGTTTAACACCCCGGAAAGACTCTGAGGCAAGTGCCAGCCCAGCAAGAGATGGGTGGACGGGTTCCTGGTTCAGTGTAGCTTGTGCAGGTCAGGACCAGTAATGGAAATGCTACTAGAGAGGCATTAACTGATGACAACAATCAGACTACTAAGCCAGGCTCTCTGGAATATTTGCCTTCTGGCTCCATCCGTGTGCTGATATCCAGGCTATCCCTTTCATGGTGCAAAATTGTATTTCCTGAAGAGAAGGGTCACTCACAAGGAGGACTGGGGAAAAGCTGCTTGTAGGAATGCAGTAGAAAAGGGTTCAGGGATCCTGGGGGACTCCGAGAGAAATAGCAAAAGGGTTCCTGTCTCTTGTAGGGAAAAGCAGGATGACCTGATCTCGTAAGGTTAGATGAGCAGCCAGGTGCTTGTGTGTGCTGGTCACACCTTCCTTTCATTTATTATATTTTTCCTTCACAAGCTGATGTCTCTGCATTCGCCCTTATTGTCTTTGTGTGCAGAGTGTGACCTAACTCTGGGACCTGGCTCAACATCCTTTCTGTCCACAGGCTACTTAGGTAAAGCTTAGCAATTTACTGCATCAGAATATCAGAAAATGGCCAGTGTGAATGGGCCATTGTACCCAGTGCCTTTATGGGTATGACTTCACATGGATTTGCACTGTATCTGTGCTATTAAATGAAAGTGGTAAGGAAACAAGAAATGGAAAACAAAAAGCCCTCTGTAGATGTTAACTCCTGCAATGTTCAAAAAACAAGAGAAATGAGGCTGTTATCAGCCCTTTGTATGCATTTATTCCAAATAGGGCCAAACATCACTGACAATGTTGTTTCTTCATGTTTCTAACCACAGGGGCTTATTCTATCACCATTATATAGTGTATTTCTGGGACACCCTCTCCTGGGATGCGATGAATAGTGTCGCTCATTACAGTAACTGCTGCTCACCATGGTCTAGGAGCCAGAAGCATGTGACAGAGAGCTAAAAAACAGATGTGACCTTTTCTCAATATATCTGAAACAAAATTTATGCAAAATTGAAGTAAGGTGTTGAGGTCAACTCAAAAGTTAGCCCAGGGCCTGGTGAATGCCACATGAACAGAGAGTGAGGGGTCCTGCATGTCAAATGAGAGCCATGAGTTTATAAGAGCTTGTTTCTATTACCTGTGGGTTTGAGATGCAGCATTTGGCTCTGCATCCGAAGGTAATTGTTTATTGTGTATTTAATGACTGTTTACAAATGCAGTTTGAAGAAAACAATGGAATATGTAATACACTGTCTTTCCCCAGGTCTTCAGTCCATTAAGTTTGTATTATTTTAAGTGGTTAGACTAGAAATTTAAGTCATTGTTATTTATATTAGAGATAAAGCTAAGGATTCAGCTGAGCTCCAGGCTGCACAGTGAGAACTGCTGTGTCAGGGTTTGAGAATGGTCTTGATCTGAAATACAAAAAGATCAAGATAGGCTGGTTAATCCTATGATTAGATCTTCTCATAAGAACAGGCCTTCACTCATGGTCCTATTGCAAGCACCTTGTGTGGCCACAGTCAGCCTTTTAGGGTTATTTTTTAAGAGTATTTATGGAAAAAAACCAAATAAAAACAAAACCAAAACCAAAACAAACCACAGTTAAGGTTCTGGCATTTAGGGAGACAGAGATCCCCTGGTAGATTTAAGTGCCATAATGCTGAGATTAATTTGAAGGTATTTTCTGCCATGTATGGGGTAAACCAGCAGTTCCCACCTGCTGAGACCTGCAGCCTTCACTTAGCTCACCATGAGAGATGTAGCCCAGGTCTGTAACGGCTGAGGGTTGTGTGATTGATGTTCAATGGCTTACTTGATAACCATTTTTACTGAAACATCATTCCACTTAGCAAAAACAGAGAGGAGAGATGTTTGTGCATAAGGAACGAGAAAAGGATGCAGAAATTATGGGTGCTGCCCCCAGTTGTCCTGCAGACCTGTTGGATGACTCGGAGGGAATCTGCTAATCCCCTGATACGCTGGCTCACCACTTAACAATAATCCTTCCTTCTTCCTACTCTTTGTGTTTCCTATTTAGCTTTTCAAGTCTCAAAGGCAGGAAACATCTGTGTGAGATGTGCCCTGGCTGGTATCACAAGGCCATTGTCAGGTGAGGAACTTCTGGGGCAAGTGTGTTGGAATAGCTCACATCCATGATAACCAGAAGCAGAACCTTTATTGAGCAGACAGAAGAGACCCTGGAGCTGAAATGGGCAGGAAGATTAAACTCATCACACTGAGAAGTGCTGCCCCAAGGCAGATGGGGGAGTTGCAGAGGAGCTTGCTTTGCCAGTGAACACTCTACCTGTTCATAGAAGATTGTACACCATGCTCTAGGGCTGGCAAGCCAGGGCTTAACTTCTTCAGAACAAATTCTGATTGAGACTGGGTGCCATTTCTGTGCCTCAGGCTGCTGTATGCAATTCTCCTTCAGCAGCAGTTCTCATAGGATCTCAATCCAAGGTAGGGTTCTAGCTATCCTGAAATGTAGGATCCATTGCAAAATCTGCACACAACGGTGCTGGCAACTTAGGATTTGCCTCTGGGCCTGGCATGTGCTTAAACTACTCATGAGCTATCTGGGCTCCTCAGCTTGATTTCCATCCTTGTTTGACTCATACTTTATTTCAAGGATTGTTTGCATTTTTATGCCTCTGAGACTAGGTCCCGTGGGAATCCTTCCCAAACTCCCTACATTGACCTGTTTTTCCAGCACATAACCCCTTCTCAGAAGAGGTCATTTGATCCTCTACCATAAATACATGAATCAACACTTTATGATTTTATGGGATTTTGCCTGAGTTTTTCAGTTTCACAGCACCTCTGAAGGAGGGTTCAAGGTTTTATGGGGCCCCAGACAACTTGATCTAGCAGGTGGCATCCCTGCCTGTGGCAGGAGGCTGGAACTAGGTGGTGTTTAAGGTCTCTTCCAACCCAAACCTTTCTATGATTCTATGGTTCTATGGTTCTATGATTCAGATCATTGTGCTATAGTGAGGTTCAAGGGAAGGAATCAGAGGAGCATTTTGAGAAAACTTCAATTCTCCACGTAAATCATCAAGCAGTCAGTCACATGTGTTAGCTTGACCCCTTAATTAGGGGGCCTGTTAATTAGCTTTACACCCATTATCTAAGAGACCTAACCAAGTAATTTACAGAGATAGACACCTCAGAGGTGGGTACAGGATGGGGGAACAGTTCTGCTATAAATATCTTCTGGCCCTATGGGGAGGCCAAACACCTCTGTCAGGTCTTTATTTGTAAGTGTCTAAAACAAGTTCAGTCCCACCCTAATTATGGAGGGCAGTCTGTGAAAGTCAAGCTTATGTATTCTTAGAAGAGCGCCCATGAGTAAAAAGAATAAATCATATATGCATAGGAGTTCACAACTTGTACCCACCAAAGCTCATTTTCACTTATCTGCAGTTTCAAAATAAACAGTGCATGTCTGTGTGTGCACTTGCTCTAGCAACCAGACCTAGTTTTTCAATAGGAACCCATAATGTCATGGGTGGTTCAATGAAAAGGTCAGTGCAAGTTGCTGACAGTCTTAATTCATTGCATTTTCAGGGCAGATGTTACTTCCTGTGACCATGGACCAGGGCAGAGTAAGCTATAGCCATAGATGCACAGCTAATGTACAGATATCAAAGGCCTTTTTAGCTTCTATGTGGCCACTAGCAGTCTATTGGGTGGTATGTCTGGGCATGTATTTGGTATTACCTGGTTAATCATCAAAGAAAGCATGTCCCCCTGAAAATAACCCAAAGAAATTATGCTTCCACTAAAATGAGATGGATGTTCTGGCCAGAGTCAGAGTTCTCTTCCTGTGCCTCTGATCTGTGAGATGAGAACCCTTCAACCGTGAAATATATAAAGGAATACACACTTAAAATGTATAAGATAATTGGCAGGTAAATCAATGAAAGGTTTGCAAAGATATGGAAAATCCTTCCAGGTGGTGAAAGAGGAGCTGCTGGGGAGGTCTGGAGACCAATGCTTGTGCTGGCCCTTGCTCCTCCCTCCCTGCTCATACATCTGCCTCACACCAGGGACAAAGGAGGCTCCTGAAGGACTGTTGGGCAGCAGACCCAGCCTTTTACATATCTCGGTGCTCTGTGGCTTCACGAGTGGAGTGGCTCTGGTGGGAAAGGATGGCTGCTGTGGGCTGCTTGCTGGGAAATGAATGGACGGGCCAACACCTCCCAGCTCCTTGACTAAACCCAAGGTGTCTCATGCTCCTCTCTGATGTGGTTTGCATTTTACCAGAAATGCTGCAGCTGCTGGACCCAAAGAAGAGAGAGCTCTAGTTTTTATGGCAAGAAAACATCACTGAGTCTTGCTGATTTGCAATAATGCTGCCCCGTCATGGGTGTTATCCTGAGAAACTTAAATTCCTCAGTCCCTTAGGGCTTGTGGTGAAGGGAATGGCAAAGCCTCAATCAGCTCAAGAGCAAAAAAACCGGGATTTTTTTCAGGTAGGTGTTTCTTTCCCCTCCCAGAAATGTGATGAGACCACATCCTCTGCTGTAATCAAACAGTACTTGTACTTGTCAGTCACAGTCCCCCTGACCCTGCTCCGGTACACAAACGAATACACACAAAGGTGCACAGAGTCCAATTAAAAAAAAAAAAAACCCTAACAAAAAAACCCAACCAGCTTTCTCTGAAATCATTTTGGCCAGACTCTTCTTATTTAATAAAAAGTTGTGATACCATGCAACAATACATCCTGCATGCCAGAACAGGAAGAATGCTACTTTTGTGTAGGTAGGGAAATAGTTGTGATGTACAAAAGAGATACAGTTTTTCCAACACTTTGGCCAAACTTTACACTTAGCTTCTCATGTCAGGAGAGGGTGTGACAGTAGATAGGATGTAGCCTTTGAAACTCCATCTCCACAGAGAAAAGACAGATGGAATCCAGCTGGCGGATATCACACACGTTTTCTGTTCTCCTCGATATCACAGATCTGATAAACACAGAAGAATAACAAGCCTTTATAGAATGCAGATGAACGGAGGAGCCTATCTGTATGTAAAAGAGAAGGGCCTCAGTTGACTGAATGCTTATTTCTCCTAAATGAAAGTTAACTCCCACGATCTCATAAAGCGAGAATCTACCTGTTCGAGGCACACATTTGATTATACACCATACAAATTTCTTGACCTCCCATGGTTGCTGTTATCCTGATCTCATTTAACATCATGTCATATCAGACTGACGTGGATATCAAGGAAAGGCCATGCAGGTAGAGGATGTCCAGTGGAGTTTGCTGGGTTGTGTGAATCTCTGTCTCAGAGACTGCGATTGCTGGTCTGTGATCATCCAAAGCCTGCACTCTGGCTTTTAAAATAAAATCTTAGAAACCTGGGAATAATGTGCTGAGAAAAGTGTTGTCTGGTGATGGGAACCAGGAAATGGTAGCTGTGAATACCTGAGTGCGAATGACTCATCCAGTGACCTCCTTTGGCTCTGCTGTGTCCTCCTGTAACCTCCTCATCTTTCCTGCTTCAGACAGAGCTTCAAGGCTTTGTTACAGAGGATTTTGTGATATGATTCTGTGCTCTCCAGCAAACCTGCCACAATTAATAATAGAAGATGCCTAAATTAGGATCTGATGTTGCTCAGGCTATTACTGTGGGTTTCACCTGTGCAGATATTGGGTCACATTCTAAAATGTTTTTGATTAATAGAGGATGAATTTTTATCTGCTTTTACCCAGTAAGGCGGCCCTGTCTTAATGGAAAGTGAAGCCATGACAGAAGGTGGCATTATGTTAGTTTTGATTTCCTCCCTATACAAAGGAGCTGATGCTGACATGAATTCCCTAAAGAGGTAAATTCTATGTGTATATTCATTTAATTCACTCCTGTACTGGGATGGTACTCAAACATCTTTTTTCTGTTTTCTCCTGTATAAATTACAGCAAAGCATTTCCTTCCTTTTCTGCTATTCTTTTATGGATGAAGGAATTGGTGTCACACAAAGGAAATTCCAGAACATGGACCATCTGTCAGTATCAGCTAAAGTTTCAATTGTATCTTAGATGTCAGCTCCTGAGCTTGGCCCACTGCTACCATTTAAATCTATTTATAATTTATGAGGTCATGGCCATAAGTTTTTCTTTTAGTTCTCCCCAAAGGAAGCAGTGAAACCCATTTACAAAAGATTTCTGGACTCTGGAAAGACACGATGAAATAAAAATAAGATCACAGGTTGTTACAGAAATGTAGATTATTGGACCTTAAACTCCTTTCTCCAACAATGGCCACATCTGCATCTCCAGAGCATGTAGCAATCTCCTCTTAACCCCTACATACTTTGGAGCCCCTCTGCTTTTGCCTGCTGGATTTCAAACCAAGAAAATAAACCCATAGAAGTGAGATACCTAAAACCAGGGGTAATTTTAAGAAGATTTACCCAAAGCCAATTGCTCTGAGTGGGAAAAATCTACTCATAACTTTCACTGAATGACTTAACTCACTCCTCATGTATTTTTTACCACAGCCTTTCAAACTAGAGTTCTGGGTTTGTACAGCCCCAGCTCCTGTGCTTGCAGAGAGGTACTTACATCTATGTCCATTTTGAAGCACACGAGGCAGGGTGTGGATTCTAAGCCTAAGTGCCCAGTGTCTTTGCCTCCTGTGCACTCTGCTGCACACTGGAGACACCTCCTCAGTTCCAGCTCTGATTTGCCTATTCAGGACAGCGAGCATCTGCCATGTTTTCCATCTCATGTCTGAAAACCACAGATCAGGGGAGAACTGCTTCTCCCTTGAAGGATAAATAGTTTTTGCAGGTGATAGGTTTCATCTGTCTGATAACAAGATAAACACAGAGGCAGAAATTGAATTAGAAATGCACTTTTAAGGGGAATTCTTTTGTGTACCCTTAAATTTTGTTTTGTGCTTCCTGAAGTCAGTATAGTGACTTTCCTAATATTATTTCCCTATTTTCAGCCAATAAAAATAATGTTGGTTATAACATTAGTAGAGAATACAATATAGTAAGGGCTTTGGGATGAAGCTGTGGATTCTTTCATTGTTTCCTATAATTTTTCAAGAATCCTTGGTTTATCTGCTCTTTTACCCAAGTTTGATTTAGATTCTTGGAAAGACAACAGAAAAAAAAATACCCCATTAATAATGTCTTTTAATGCATGGGATGGTTTTCCAGCAACATATGCTCTATGTTTTGTTACTTTAAATAGATGCAGTTTCCTTTTAGGAAGATTCCCTCTAGGAAGATTTCTTTTAGGATGCCTGAATTCTAAATAGCCTTTCTATATAAGAACAAAATATGGAAAAAAAGAAAAACCTAACCTAAGCCTGAAAGAAGTGTACTTGGCATTTAAGAAGAAATGTAGACTGAATGGTGACAACTTTTGTAGTAGTCATATACAACAGAGAAGCTCTTCTTGTGCAGTGCAGTAGAAGCTTATCAGTTTCTAGCTGATTTGGGAATTCTATTAGATCATGTTTCATAAAGTACCAGATCCAAGTACTGATACTTTCAATTTGAAATCACAAAGGTATGAAGAGCTACACAGCTACAGTCAGTAGTGCTGGTACCCCGAGGAAACAAGGGGTTGAAGTTTTGCTTTCCTAACTAATTTCTCTGGAATTCACTTTTTGCACTGGCATCTGTAAAACAAACTAGGAATCTTATGAAAAGCCTGCCCTGCAGTCTGAATTTTGTCCCAGACTCAAAACTGCTGTGAATATTCCCCTAGTGAGTCTCTGCTAATGGACAGCTGTCAGTCACTTGCCCTTCCACTTCTTGACAGGTTAAACATTGATCTTGATCAGCTTCTGTTTCTTCCACCTTTCTGCTCTTTCTCTTAAGTATCTACATCTTCTGATGTTTCTGGTTTTTCCTCAGAAGCTTTGGTGACATCACATCTTTGTTTTTCACTATGGTTAATTGGTATTGACTCATTTCTCACTGTTGTGTTCTGTTTTCACACTTTACAAGTGTTTGTGGTGTATATACTCACACTCAGACTAATGGGCTCTGAGTCACTGATAAAGCAGAGGATTATCTTGAAATCTTTAGATCTGAGCTACTTTCTGGACAGAATAAGAGGTCTTAGACTCTACAGACACAAACCACAGACTGTCACCTCAACCTAGATAACATCCGTGTGGGAAAATGGGTCCTTTTAATACCCCAGACACCTACACCTGTGTTTTATACAGAACAATATGACTTACAATTCAGTTCCCTCTTCTTTTCATCTTCGTGGATCTTCCCAAGCTTTTTCCCAACTATGTGTTTCATATCATTCCAACGCTCACAAGAAAACACTACCATGTAATATCAGTGGTATATTGTCTGCAGTAAATGGGGAAAAGACAAGACCTGAAGTTCTGAGACTTTTTTCTTATCAGAAATAGTCCAGAGCATATTCTGTGTGCCTGGTGAAAAGCCTCAATGCAACAATGGCTTCTCAAGCCAGGAGTGGAGTCCCACATAATCAATATCTGATGGCAGGTGTTCATCTTGTTGTTCCACTTAACAAAAGGTAGCTCCTTACCTAACAGACACAGGTTTCAAATTATCACCCAAAATATGAATGAGAGCAAAATTTGGCATCATCACTGCTAATCCTCTTCTTTCGGTTACATGTTCTCCACTGCAACTAGAAGTAAAGAATATTTCTTTCTGACTTTCTTCATTCTCTCCCTCTCATTTTTTAAGCTTTCTAATTATTGCACTATGAAAGAGAGGGGAAAATGCCTAAGACAGACATGAGGTAAAAGAAACATAACCCCAGGATTCAGCATCAAGTTACCTGTCAACCTGACTGCTTTCCAGACACATGAAAAAGTTGTCTGAGAAAAGGAGAGGAAGAAAACACAGATAGAGAAGGCCCCTTTAATCTAGCAGAAAAGAAGCATCACAGAAACCAAATTGAAGCCAGACTCATTCATATGAAAAATAAGTCAGCAACAAAGATGATTAACCACTGGGACAGTACAGATGGAAGTTGGAAAATTATTTCCTATGTCCTGGTGTCTTCAAATCAGGACTGTATTCTGTTCTGTAAAATATGCTTTGATCAAAGAAATTCTTGGACTTGACACAGAGGAGGTCAGCCTAGGTAAGGTGATCATTCCTCTGACCTTAAAACTCTACAAATATGTACCTTCAGAGAGAAAGGCCAGACTGTGGTTGCAGTCTGGCACAAGAACACCAGAAATTTTGGTCCAAGGCCTGGCTCTCTTACAGATTTCCAGAATAATTACAAGGAAGTTGTATAGTTTATCTGTGCCTCTGTTCACCATCTGTAAAGTCTGGAGAATAATCCTCCTGTTCAGCTTTTTAGAAATTTGGGGTATGGAAAGCAACTTCTTAGGTGTGGGTACAGACCTTTCCTAAGGTCTGCAAAGGCAAGTCTGTAAGCATCATTGCAAAACATAGGTATCCATAAGAAAAACTTGATGGCACAGAAGGAAAATATATTAGTAGGGAGATAAAGAAATGCCTTTCTTTCAGCAGTAGACTCCTGAGTGCAGTTAAAAAGCAACATGTCAGAGTGTGGGGATGGTCACTCAATCAGAGAATTATGATTTCATCTCAGGATGCTTCTGGATACAAATAGCATCCAAGGCCTCTTCATGAGGGAGCCTCTCACTTCCTCCAGTGGCATTTGCAACATTGCAGTCATTTATGTTCTCAACAACAATAATCAAATGACCAGTGTCTGTCTCTATCCATGCACAATGAAGACTTGTGCTCTCTTTGCTTAGCTAAGAAACTTTGTGAGCTTCTGCCAAGAAGTGAAAGATCATTTTGAATGGCTGGAACAAATTCAAACCATGTCCCAGGGAGCTGGAAGGCTCACAGGCCTTGTCCACTGCCCAGCTGCTCCTCCCTTCCCTGCATCTTCATTGTGTCTGCCTGTCTCTATCACTGTTGGAGCTAAATTAGCTGCTGCTCCACCTGGTAGCTGGACACTCTTCCAGCTTTGCCCTTCTCCTGTCACTGGGGCTGAAATATGAATAGCCTTTCACGGCATGTAGGAAGCGGGTTTTAGGAAATGAGCTGAGCATGAGCGGGGCTTCTACTCAGCCAGGGAGAAAAGGGCTGAATCCCAGCTGGAACCTCAGAGCAACATCTCAATGAGTCCTTATGTGGGCTGCTCTGAGTTACATCTGCTCCAGAGAGAATGGGGACTTACACAGCAGTCTGTGCTAAGATTCCAAGCACACAAGAGATGATCTTAGCTCCAGAAACTTCTGAGTTCAGCCCCTGATAGTCAAACCCCATCAACATGGACTGCATATATATATACACTCATATTGTAACATAACACACATAACAACACTTCACATGTAAAAGAGAAAGCACTTCTTTAACTACGAAGATGATTTATTTTTCTATGAATATAACTACTTCAGCAGTGAGATGTACTCCTAATAAGACATCTTCTTTAAACAGAGAAAACAGAGCAAAAGAAAGCAGCAGCCACCGGCACACAGATTTTCTTGGGCTATGCTAAGGATTGCAAGGAGAATAATAGGCACCATTGTTTCCAGTTCCCCACTACTCCTAAAAAGCCTCATCAAGCTACAAGCATGACCAGTGTCAGAATAAGGCACTGAAAGATATATGAGGGTTTGAAGAAGGAAAGGAAGAGACAGCTGTTGGGATGAGTGGAGAACCATTTCAGAAATACAGCAAGATACAGCTCCACAGAGCTAAAAGATGCACTTGTGTTATCCTGCCAAGCCCTCCTTGGCACAATGTCTCTGTATGTGATCCTCTTAGTGTATCACTGGTTCCCTGCGATATGTGTCTATCTGGTTTCTCATGGCTGCAGTAAACCCTTCTACTGCACTAATCTCATTTAACAGTTCCACTGACTTGAAAAGAACCCAAGTAAAATTGCTGTGCAATTTCTGCTGGCGCTATTATGGCTGTATCACTTGTCAGCTTTCATAAACAAGATAAATATAGTTTAACTTAAAGCATCAGATATGAAGAAATTTGGCATGTTACAGCAACCCATCAGAAATATTTTTTGACAGGTACCTTATAAAAAAAGAAACAAGAGGACGCCAGAGAGGATAAAAACTTCAAATTTCTCTTTTTGCAAAATTCTTTTGCCCAAGGAGGCTGCAAGAAGTCAGTGTACACTGCCTTTTCAGCACCATTAGCTAACTGCTGTCTCACACAGCAGCTGGACCCAGACTGACTCCCTAAAAGCAGTGAGTTTTGATATCAGTCTCAGTATCTTAAAGAGCCTCTCATCTCAGGCTGCATCACTGGGATCCAGCTAGCTGGGGGATAAAAGGCAGAACATCAGGAGGCATGCAAAGCTGGAAGGAGGGGGAAAACGTTCCTGTTAGGGCACAGGGAAAACCCCTACCCACAAGTGATCTCTGACGTGTTTTCACAGCAAGAGGACATCCCATCTGTAGGGCCTGTGTGAAAGATCATCCCCCACTCTTCCCCACACAAGTGGTTGGTTTGTGCCTGCAGCTACTCTGTGCTCCAAAGAAGACAAGAATCTCCCCTCTAGCACCTGCATGAAAAGACCAAGCCCAACAGATCTCCCCACGCCCAGGAAGTACCCACGCTCTGCTCCCTTATCACCTCCAGGGGCAAGGTGATGGAGAGGCGAGATGGGGGAAGGTAAGATCTCAGCCCCACAGGTGCTGACCAGGGTGTGCCAGAGGCTGGGTGCAAGAGGCATGGGGAAAGCCTTGCTCAGGGACAATCCATGGGGTGAGTCTGGGCAACCCCTTGCTGTCAAGCCCTGAGCCCTCTCAGAGCATGTGGAGGTCAAAACAGCAGCAGAAAACATGAGTCAGCTGTGCTGAGACCTGAGCCCATGGCTGCAGGGAAAGTAGGTGCTTCCTAACATAAGGTCAGGACTCTTTTTGGAAGAGATTCAGGGATCACAGGAGAGACTGTATTAGCTCCTAGCCAGAGAGGAAAAAAACAGCCCTAAAAATAACTGAATTATAAAGGCCAGTACAGAGATCAAGACATTGATACTCAGAACGTGAAGTGCCTGGTTTCTACTGTTGTCTGAGTGATATCCAATCAATAAAGAACTCCAATAATGATACACATCTCTTGTCACTCATGCAGCTGTAAAATAGAATGGGACAGATTTTCAGCATTAGGAGAGTTTAGGACATTTATGATGTTGCTGTATTCTTTTTTTTTCTTTCAAAAATACTGGACATCAAAGTCTTGACAGAGATACAGGTGGGGAGGGGTGTTGAGATTTGAAGGTGGCAGACTGGGCAGACAGAGCAGGATGTTATGATCAAATAAAGAGCTCTTTGTCTTGTGACATCTTGCTTTTGAGGAAATAAAATTCCCGTCTCTCCACACCTGTGCCTTTCCTACTGCAGTAAAGAGTGAAAAACATGCAGGATTTCTGTGGAAGCTGATGGTAAATATTTTCCTGCCTTAGACTGGGGCAAAGCAGTTATCTTCAACCATTTCCACTTCCCTCAAAGAAAGAAAGGTTCCCACTAGAGCTGTGTCTAAATTGTGTGCCAGATATGAATTTGAGCCCTTTTTTGGAGTCACACTGAAGGTTCATCCACATGTAAATAGACATCTTCTCCTTAAAGACAGGAAGATACAGGCAGTCCAGAGCGATGCCAGCTTCTTCTGGGCTGCAGGCTATGGAGCCCAGGCACTTCCAGCACTGCAGATCTTACCACACTGACTCCAGACGAACATCTGCAGTCTCACGTGAGTCAGAACTCATACAGTTCTGGCACCCCAAATTGTCTAATGCCCAGGAGCAATCAGGGAAAGTAAGTGAGAAAGAAACTTCTAGTTGAAATGAGCTCACTACTCTTCTTATCTCCTTGGCTCTAGGAGGCTCCCTACTGCTTTCCTACTAGATCTTCTGTGGTTTTAATTAGTGACATATTTTATATTTTATATAATAGAGAGGGTATTTTTCCACTGATTAGTTATGCTAATTTCTGGAAACAGCAATAAATAGTCTAGAAAAAAATACATGCTCGTACATTTGCCTGTGAAGACAGTTATGACCTGTCATATATCAGCCAGCCATTATTGATCAGAATATTAATTTTATAAGTTTATGTACTTTCTGAACATTTACAACCTTCTTTAAGCTAATTAAAAGTCACTCTTCATAATAGACAATAATTTACTTCATAAAAATATATAGTCCCGGGAACACTGGTGAGTAAACGGCCTCAATCTGTCCATGTTTATGTAGAGAGTTTTCCAGATCTCTAAGGACTATAAAAATTAAACAATCCAAGTGTGTGTCTTGGAAGGGTAAGAAAACTCTCTGTCATTCATCTTTGGCCATTGTAGTAAGTTATATGCCAGACACCTTGTCATTGAAGGAGAAAGGGAAGAAGAACTCTCTCCCAGGAGAACAACCTTCACTCTTTTCTCATACACCATGTCGGGTCTTAGCAATGATCTTATTAACGTGACTGCTACTGTTGTTCAGAGTTGCCCCGAGGCCACTGAACTGCAGCCATGGCAAGCAAACTGGATTTAAACCAGTTCTGCTTTCCTCAGCCTCTGAACTCCCATGTGGATCACAGCTGGGCTGGACCTGAGCTGGCTGTGGTGGGACAGCTTCAGCTGCTGCTGGAGTCACAGGAATGCCCATGACAAACCAATTGTGTGTGTGTGAGAGAGAGAGCATGAGAGCTGGGGAATCTTGTCTCAAAAACATGTTTGAAAGTACCATCCCACTTTAGTCCCCAGTGGTAACCAATAAGCCTTGTCTCTCTCTGTTCTCCTCCCTGGTTTAGGAGCCCTGGTAGTTGTTTTGTCCATGGTTATAGAACAGCTCCTGAGATATGAAGGATCCTGCTTGTTCTGGTTTTCACCACCTGCAGCAAGTGGACGTGAACCCACAACATCCTTAACTGCATTCCAATCCAACCAAAACACAAGCACTAATCATACGGTTACAAAGTCCTTCGGCTGCTTCAGATGGAAAGATTTATGTCCTCAAAGACTTGGCCAGCCCATTATTGCTCATTCATTGTGTTTGCCTACAAGTTATGACTGCTCTTTCCATTTAATTTTTAATGCCTCTGTAGCCTAAGCTCCAGGAAAATTGTAAAGGCACTGGCTGTTACTGTGAACCTATAATCTCTTGGCAAAAGCGGTGTGGGCAAGTAGAGTCTCTCCCCATTGCACAATAGTTCACAGCACCACGCTCTGACCCTTATGCAAGAACCACGTTTTTCTTCAAAGCAAGTGGGCAGTTTACATGTGCTCCAGTCAGATGCTTGAGCCAGAGAAAAGAGTAAAATTTCCCAGATGAGGCATATGGATTCAGTGAACGTCTGAGTCATGCATTGTGGGTCTACATGTGGTTTATTGCTATTCATAAAGATCATTGCTGTGCTTACCTAGTGTTTCTCTTCTGTTTCATTTTTGCTGAGTGTTCATCATCTCACTATCAGTAGTCTAGGTCCTGAGGGGAACGTTAATAATTCTGGTCCTTAGATTTTAACCCAAAGCAGATTATATTACTATGATATTGGAATTTAGTGACTTAAGATGTTTTCCATTACAGTTGTTTTTATTTAGGCAGCATATCTCAAATTGTCTCCATTCTAGCTTTCCAACACTTAGACCTCTTTGCAGGTGTATCCAAACTGAAGCCTGATGCCAACTATCAGCAAACCACCTACACAATGACCACCATCCAAACATGGGCAGATCATTCATATACAGGCAGCAGATGGTTTGCCTACTGCCAACAGAGCAGTGTACTGGCATATGCATGTAGATGCCTCTGCCCTGGAGCCCAGGTTATTCACCCAAAAAGCAAGAGATTCCTGCATGTCTCTGAACCACCAAGAATTTCCAGAAAGGACCGGAGGTGCTCAAAGTGCCTAAAAAAAGGGAAGAATGGAGAGACGCTATTGCAAATCCACATGGTCTGGGTTAAATTTCCTTCTTTCCCGAACAACTGCTTTAGGCCCAGCAGCTGCAGCATTTCTGGTAAAGTGCAAGCCACATCAGAGGGGAGCAGCAGACACCCAGTTTTAGCCAAGGAGGTGGTGCCCAGGCATCCATTCATCCCTCAGCAACCAGACCCAGCATCTGTCCTTTCCCACTGGGGCCACTGTCTGGTGGCCCCAAATGCCAAACAGGCAGTTTTGCAGACCACGCCATGAGCAAGCTGAACAGCAAAAAGTCCTTTGCTGTGGCACCAAGGTCTCATCCCATTTAATATTTCACAAGGACCACAACTTGCTTCTGCTGCAGTGGATGTTGCTCTGTGGCATCCATCCCCCACTGGCTGCAAGGGAATGTGCAGTTCCCCAAAGCCGTCCCAGACACCGAGGGCTGTGTCCTGCCCTAGAGCACATCTGAATCACAGGAAACCCCAAGGCAGACCCTGGCTGGGACTGGAGTCCCCCTGCTAAGCCTCTGTTCCTGTGTGAGAGAGCTGGAGTGGCTCAGGAACTTGCGGGATGCCTGGCACGGGTGAGTCAGTGCAGAGAGCAGCTGCAGCAACTCAAGCCCACATCACCCTTGGCAGAGAGGCCATGGCAGTGGGGGAGAAAGCCAAGGTGCTGCAGCTGATAAATCATTCACAGTGGCTGGGGGACTCCATGAGTGAGGGAGTGGAAGGTGGCCTGAGCTCCTTGTTCCTCCTCCATCGCCTGCCAGCGCTGTGCCAAGAGCACGGCCACAGGCACCATTCCCTGCTTTGTGCATTTGTGGGCACTGCCTGTGAGGCCAGTTAAGGCCAGTAAAGGCTGTTAGAGTCACCTCCATGCCTCACAGAGCCTGTGACATTTTAGCCAATATTTCCTTCATCTGTCCTTAACTCCTGTTTCATGCAGCACCACACCTCGCATGACCCACAGGATCCACAGCCATCGCCCAGGGTACTGTAGATATTCAAAGTTCAGTTGGACCTAACAGGCGTCAGCATTTCCCTTCTTACTCTCTGTTTGCAGTTTCTCACCATGGGCAGCAAACTGACTGATTAATAATTACAACAATTAACTTTCACCAGATAATAGGAAAAAAAAGCATCAGATTAGGCTTGTGGCTGGCAGTCTGAGGGTCATCGAAAAAAATCAATGTAACCAATAAAAATAAAAGCACAGTTCTTTTGTTTATCAAATGAGTTATTAAGTGTTTTGTGCATCAAAGATTATGCACTGTGATATAAAATAGAAAACAAAGGAATTTTAATAGCTTGGCTCTGTCCATACAGTGGTGGTGAAGCATGTCTTCCATTCTTTGTTAACCCCTAGAAATTATTTCCTTGTCAGAAAATTTTCCAATGGAATTATTTTCAGAGATAGACTTTTTTGTGGGGTCAAAATTATTTCCTCATAACACCTGTGTGTTTTTGGTGTAAAAAAATCACCTTTGTGTCAAAAATCAACCTGCTGGAGATATAGGTTATGGCTAAGGATAACATTTTCAAACCTGGTTGTCCAAAACTAGACTTCTGGAAGGAAAAACTAAAAAGAACTTAAATCAAGGGCCTAACAATTTATCAGAAACATATGTATTTGTTTATTAAAAGGAGCTTCTGCATTAAGTTTGTGGATGAGAAGGCATAAGCCAAGGTGTCAGAGATGGTCCCCAAGAGCAGCAAATCAGGACTGTCTAGTGACAAGTTGCTCTCCACCTTCCACCTAAGAGCAATCACAGGGATAAATGGTGGGAAGGAGGGAGAGCATGTCAAGCTTGGAGCTGGTGAAAATTGATGTTGAAATTGACATTGATGTCATCACATGCACTTAAAAATGTTGCTGTCCAAAGGACCTAAAACTTTTTAGTATTTCTGAAAACTGTTCTTCAATATATTCTCTGTCTGTGACATCATTATACTTTCTCAGTGAGAAATTATTATGGAACAAATTAAGTTTGAAGCATTTTGCCTCTGGGTTGGCCATATCCTGGGCAATAATCCTCTAAAAGTGCTGTGAATATACTAATTGGCAATGCATTGCCCATGAAAAATAAAGGACACTCTACACTTATATATTTATTTCCATCTTTTAGATTATAACATTGTGATAACAGCTTCAGGAGAGGATGTTCCTTAAGTGATAGACAGAGGTTAATGACTTTGACTTTGCTTCTGGCCATACAAGCTCCTCCCCACTAGTCATCAATTCCCAAGAAATATGGGAATTGTCTTGAGTGTTATTGGTTTAACTGTACTTTTAATTCCATGCCAGCCATTAGGAGTGGTGCCTCTTGCATTACAAAGACATCTCTTGAGTAACAGCTTTACGCCCTCCCACTTTATTTGGTACTTATATCTTGTCCCAGAAGCCGGAGAGGGGATTTACTGTGACAATAATTTCACAATAAATATGGCTGTAAGGGCAATAGAAGAAAGCTGGGAACCCAAAGCTGTTACACCATGAGAAAGGTACGCCCAGGAGCTGAAAGTGGGGTGGAGATTGCAAATGTATAAAGGAGCACAAACTCCTTGTGCTGTTCCCCAGCCCCTCCTGGAGCTCCTTGCACAGAGCTGGCTTGTCTGCACAGCAGAAGGCAGTGCTGTTGAGCCACCCAAGGTGTAGGCATGCCTGTTCCTGGCTCAGGGATTAGGCAGGGAGAAGGTCTCAGCTGTTGGCAGATATTCTGCTAGCTCGCGTGAGGTGGATTGCTTAGGTATATTCCTCAACTTCAATTTACAGCTGAATACAACATCTAAGTCAGGCTAAGGCAGACTAAATTCCATAATAATGGTGTGTTTGAGATCAGCTGTGCTGATCCAACAGCATGAAGGCACAGGAGTCACTGTTCAGGCTATGCATTAGAGCATGAGTCTGAGGAATTGTGCTTTCATGTATCTGTAGGATACAGCACTGTGTGAAGAACTGGAGCAAGGTGCATTTATTTTTATTGCTATGTCTTTATTTCCTAACCCATCGGTTTCGTTGTTGACGATGATTACGCATCAAATGGAATTTGTATCCTCATCCAGATTCCCATTTTAAACAATTCTATATGGAGGTTTTTTTAATCCATCCTTTCCCAAAGGCAGTAGTTACCATTTTGTAAAAACATGTGGGATTTGCAGGTGATTACCTTTCTGTGTAATGCTGATGCACAACTGCTCAGTAATTGAACAGTGTGTGTGCAGTGATGGCCAGGACAAAGTGACCTGTAAATGGTGTACACTTTGTACCTAAATAGGTCATCAAAACATAATGGACCACTGTGCACCTCTTTCTGTGTCCTCTGATGACCGTCCTCAGAGCGACTTTGTCAGCTCTGATGACCAGATGGGAAGGGATGCTCAGGTTTTATAGCGAAATAATCCAGCAAGGAAATGCCTGATGGAAAGAAAGACTGCTTTGTTGGGTGAATTAAGAACAGTTATAACTGATACTGTAGTAGAAGCCTTTGCTGGATGCAAAGTTCATGCTGACTGAACTTTGGATTTTTAAGGTCAGGTTAACTGCTGAGTCTGGACCTTCTGAATATTAAGCTAAAAAAACCCCTAAACCAGAACTGGGAATAGCAGAAAGATCAACATATTACAGAAGTGAAACCAAATTATAACAGGGATTTTAGGATGCAGAATCACTCTGGACAAAGCTTAATAATTTTATTCATGGGCCCAGATACCTATCTTGGGTACTGTAACGGTGAAAAAAATAAAGCTTGTTTTGATTATATTCTATTTGTAAACAGGTACGTATTCACTTTGCTTTAAGGAATAGGTTGGGTAGAGAAAAATTTCTTGACAAAAGCTTCCAGGGATCCTCACTAAAGAGCTGATTTCCCTGTTTCCAGCACGAACACACAGGCATGGTTACAGCATAAACCTGTTAATGCACATTGTTATCACTTGTTCTACAGCAGTAACCAAAGCTCTCAGTCACGATCAAAGACTTGTTCAAGATCATGTAAAAACCTGCTACAAGACAGGATTCTCTGCCAGCTCCCCCTGAGCATTTTTTCTTCTGTTTTTCCTCTCTCCACCAGAGTATTTCTAGCTTTAAGCTTAAAAACAAACCGTAGTGCTTTTGAGCAGATAACAAATGGCTCCTCCAGAAGAGAGGAGGTTGGAGTGGGGAAGGCAAGGGCGGAGGAAGGGGAGTTCCTAAACACACACTGCTAACCTGCAGGAGAGCTGCACCAGCCAATTAACCTCTGCAACGTGGGGCTTCCATGAACTGCTAGAAATGCGAATGATGAGATCACTGCCGAAGATGGACGTAGACACTGCCATGAGGTGCTGTGCAGGAAGGACAGCTCCAGACATGGAGAAAATAGCTGCAGGGTCTTCCGGCCTTACAGAGGGGGAGGGAGAAAGGGCAAAAAGCATCTACTTTAGATGATTCTATTAAAATCAACTGCCAGATAATCCACTACAAATTTAGAGTACCAGCTTTCTCATGAGTTTTTCTCACCAGAAACATAGAGGTGTAGGAATTAGGAGAAAGTATTTCTTATTTGGTATATATATGTATAGTCCATGTTTTAATGTTTTGCCTCTATCCATACAGGTATAGCTGTTATGTGAGCAGGTGGGAACGTTCAGCTTAGAGGAAGGGGACTTAAATATTGGATGCTGAGCCAGTAAGACTTTTCTGGAGTGGCTGGAGTAGCTACCAAGACCCTGTAACAAATACACCTTTTGGACCTGAAGTCTGAGAATGCAGAACTGAGAGGTCTGCTTCAAGCCCTGACTAGACATGCACCTCCTGGTTTAACCCACCCAAAAATTAAATGGTGTTCGTTGACTCCATGCCAAAGATATTGCCTTATTTCTGCTAACCTACAAGGTTATTTACACGTTGCTCCATCAGAAATTCCTCCATAACCAATGAAGCTTTTCATACCCCTTGAAGTTGGCCCATCATGATGCTCTAAAACAAATGCAGTATTTCTAAAGAACATAAGTGACAGACATAAAGTTTGCTGTAATCTCCTGGCTGCACTTCTATCAGTGCTAACCACAACCCATCATTGCTTTTTTCTCGTGTCTGTTACTGTGAATCAGCACCAACCCTCCCTCCACCCAATCTCCCCTCCTTGACTGTGCTCTAAGCAGAGTTCACACACATTATGTAGGAAAAGATCAGTCCTCTCACTCTGGAAATAGCTAGATAGATTTTTATGGTTCCTACATAACACAAGATAATAATCACCTTCGCTTCTGACCCCAAAGATTTCTAAATCCATTTAAATTCAATGACTGCACTGCATTCCTATGCAAAATTCTTAAGAGCAAAATTCTTAAGAGCACTGCATTCTTAAGAGCAAAATCATTTACCCAGTATGAATCTAGTGGGTAGTAAAATATGAGTGTACTGCTGGCAGCAACACTGCCATGTAGAGATACAGAGCAGGGAGTATTTCTTCACTAAATAACTTTACCTCTGTAATATTTTCTTATTGATACATAACCATTTATTAAGCTTTTACTCAGTAGAAATGTCCTTTTTGGTATAAATACGTCAAATGACATCTACATCTCTTGACTTCTTTACAAATTTTAATACCCTTATCATTAATTTGTTTTGAAACATTGTTTCCAGCTGTCTTCAGAGTGATTACCTCAAATGACATGAGCGGTATTAATTCATGAATATTTGTCATTTCAGGTTGTAGAAATTTCATGGAAAGGTTGTGTTGATTAGATTCATGGCAATAATCTGTTGCAAGTACACAGCTAATTTTCTCTTTCTTTCTATCAGAAAGTTTCTGTAGTAGGATTTGGCCATTTCCATAAAACTTCAACTCCATTGGTCCACTTTTTAATGGGATTAGAGCACTGTTCCCTCCTACATTTTTTGTTTGTTACGTGTCCCCTTCTGCCACCTCTAGAAAGGACAAACTCTGTACATATCATAGGAGTTATGGACCAACACAACAAAGACCTCTGTCTCTGAGGCTTTTGAACTTTACCCAGTAATGCTTGGTGTGGGAGGAGTTCCTGTGCCCTGTGTATAAGCCACATATTTTTGGTACTTGCAGATATCTCCCGGAAGAAACTGTAACAGCTTTATCTTGTGAAACACTCAGAAACAGAAAAAGTTGCCAAGATTCAGGGTAACAACATTTAGACTTTTTACAGAAGGCCAGGAAAGTTTTTATTCCGTAGAAGATCACCATAGACCAAACATACAAATCCCAAGAACAGTCTTTCCTTTAGCATTTTATTACTGCCTTTTCCAAATGCAGATGAAATCAAGAACTAGAGAGCATGCAATTATGCAAAGTTTTGCTTCGGCTTTCTGGGAGAAAGAAGTCCCAGAAGAGGTTTCCAGAACTGAGGAACTGAGTAGTAGGATCGAGTTGAGTTGTCTGCTCGTGCTGTATCACTTTATGCTTGAGGAAGCCTTCCCCCCATGCAGACATCCAAATAACTTTCTCCAGGGCCACCAGAGGCACTGTGAAAGAGCGGAGTGACAGACCTGACTGCGGTGCTGGAAGGTGACAGTGTCTCCCGGATGTTGGCGGAAAGGCTTTCCCCACTGCAGCTCTGACCCAAGGGCCCCAACTCAGATTCTGCAGTAGATTTTACTAGCTTGTTCCACCCTTGGATACCTATGGATATATTCGCATTGCATCTGCTGAATCTCCATGCAATGCCTGACAATCATGGCCTTGTCAGATGTGTAGATCACAGGAGGTATCTCCATGGCATCTGATAATATAAGCATGGATTTACTCAGGGAATGATGCCAGTTTAAATCACTTAAGATTCCTCTGCTTACAGATGTGAAATTAGAAGTGTGTACTTGAATCAATTTCATTAACAATCATTGTTTTGCCTGCTGTAGTCTACTAAAACAGAATTTGAAACAAATTTTATCTTATGCCTCACCCCAGCTATCTGTACACTGAAGTCCTAACAATGTCCTGACTCCTGCTGGGAAAATAATAAAAATGTTTAATACCCATTTGTATATAAATAGTAATATCAACAACATAAAATCTACTTATGGACCAATTCAGCAGCCAGAGCTCTTGTTCTTTCTGGTTGTCACTTTGATAATGCAATACAATCACATGGGCTTGCAGCCCTGTCTGCTTGGTGTGCCATCATTTGTAACACATTATCAGAGTGACAGCTGGCAGTAACAAGAGGCCAAGTGCCAGATATGCACAGCGCATCTTTCTGAAAAATATTTCCCTTTTAAAAAGCAGATAGGTTGATTAAGAAGTGAGGGAATTCCTCCCCCTTCCCCCAGATGGCTGCGCTGATTCATTGGAAACCAACCCAGACACAGCTTCTCAGTGCACTGGCAAAACTCCACGCTCCACCTTCCCTCCTCTATTCAGGTTACATCCCATGGGGTTCATCAGGAGAATTCTCCCTGACAAGGATTGAAAACAGTGATCTATAAGCAGTGAGCAACATCGCCATTTGCTTTAATTAGGCAGGACACAAAGCTTGCTTGAGGATGCAGTGCAAGGGTATACCCTGAAGAGCGTCCTGTTTGCACTCCACTTGCTTTGTGTTTGACCAGCCTGCTTTCACTGTGGCCCCTTGAATTCAGGCCCAAACAATGTGCTCTCAGAGCTTTCCAGCCACCATAAATCCCTGCCTCCTTCCTCAATGAGGCTCCTTCTCAGGCACCATCTCAAGGCATCCTAGCTACCCTTCCCTGATCCAGCCTGACCTGTTAATCGGTATTATTGAAGAGTTACCCCTTTGAACTTCAGGAAGTAATCTGGTGTATTAAGTCCTCCTTTTAGTTTCACTGAATAGTCCTGTGACCTCCCTAAAAACCCCTCAAAAGACAAGAAAGGAGTTGTGTCCCCACACAGAGGGTGCTAATTGGGAAACTCCAATGAGTTAAAAGAAGAGCAGCATTAGAGAAGATGACTTTATGAAGAACTGATAGAGTTAACTGGCTGCCATTTCATTATAATGCCAGCTGACTGTACAGGCCTCCACAATGTTCTCAGGGATGTGGGGAGCAGTGTGTGTTCCCTGGCAGAGACCCAAGATCTAGATTAAAATCTCCCAGAGTTAATTTAGGAAAACAATAATATTTAAAGTTGGAAGGTTGGGTTTTTTTTTTTTTAGGCTATATCCCACCATGAAACATGTGATCCCTGGGCCTATTTCTTGTCCACGTAGATCTTTCCTTGTGAATTCTGTGAATAGCTGACCCCACATTCTTAAGTGGGAGGACCTAACAGGAAGTTAATAAATTAATATTTTGATGTTCAAATAAGTATGAGTTTTCAAGAAATGTTGAAGTGTGTCCCCAATTAAATTATTGTCACAACCCCAAATGCTTAGTAAACTGATCATCACTAGCTAGTTTGTACAAAGTCCAGCACTGACGCCACTCTTGGCTGAACTTTCACAGCTCTTTTAACTCCTTATAACTGTTCACCTGAGGTAGTGTAGTTTCCTCACACTTCAAGCATTTATTCCCAGAGCAGAGGACAGCTTGCAAAGTGCTATGGGAGCTGAACATTTGTAAAGATTATTACTCAGATCTCAGAACCATCCAGCTGCCATCCTCTTCTAAACCACCATGGCAGGGTGGTGTCTGCCAGTCTCCCAGGTGAATATTTGTGTTGTAGGGCCAGTGTTGGCCTATGCAAGGGCTGGGCGGTGAGCTGGGGGAAACATCCCTGCTGGTCCAGCTCTGCCCTGGAGAATACTGTCCTGGTGCCACACAGAGAAATAAGAAAACTAAACAATTTTCCCCAGAAGTTTGTGTTCATGCCTGTAACAGAGGCCAAAGTTGTAGGGTTTCACTGTACGCCATAATTTCTATTTGCACCCCTGATTCTCCATGTGTTGTTGCATAAATGCATAAAGTTTTTCTCTCTCTTCACTTGTCATTTGAACTTTATTTTTCATCCCTTTGCCTGTTGCTGTGTGCTACGAAAATTTAAGTTTCCTTGATCGAAGGTTACTTTGCAGTTTTGTTTCCGGTGCTCGGTCTTCACAGATCTCAGCTTTTCTGTAAGGAGATAGAATAGGTGAGGGGATAAACCAGTTAGGGAGGCCAGAGAGGAGGACTAGCAGGAACCTCAATTTCAATGTGTGCACCTCCTTGTTTGAACCAGGAATGTAGTACCTGAAAGATAAGAAGCCACCCTTCCTCAACCATTACAATGCAGCTTTGTTCGAGTGTCACTGCTGCAGGCAGCTGGGTGCTTTTCTCACCTCAGCTCCCTCACATACACCATGGGTAGCTGAGAGCATGATAGGCACATTTCAGGGGGAAACTGAGCATCTTTATCACGGTGACAGAGGGAGCTGTTCAAATGTCCTTTTAGTTTGTGAGCGCTTTTCATTTAGTGAGTCACCACTGGATCCGTGCTAAAGCACCTCTGAGAATCCCATCTGTAGATGTGTACCATTAGCTCCTAAAACCGGCCTCTGAGCAACATTTTCAAATATCATTTTCAGTGGGGTAGATGTCTGCTCTATGCAAAGGTTTGTTGCACTGATATCAATTCTGGGAAACATTAATTTTTTCGAGTCTGCAGAGTCCATGCTACAGAACAAGCAAATTTATACTAATCCAAAAATACCAATTGCAACTAGTTCCCCTTCCTAAAGTACAACTGAGCTGGCAGCATTATAACTGCATGCAAAATTGGGTGTACACAGGTTTATCTATTTGCACATTGTTAATGTGTAGATAAGGCTTTAACAGACACTTTAGTGTCCCTATCATCTCTGAAAGTGAGACTTTAAAAATTAACTTTAAAAAGTTAATCTGCACAAAAATGGAAAAAGAAGAGAAAATATTTGTTACTACTGAAAGCTTCACTTCCACAAGTAGCGTTTTACAAGAATACAGACATGCCAATACACCTGGAGCTGCCTGTCTGTCCTGTTAGAAAAAAAGGATTTTTGTGATGCCGTCACACTTAAACCTTCCCCTTTAGCTGCTAGTATCTAGTAAGTACTAGCAAGTTCACATTTGCATTTTGGCTTTGGAGTTAAAGTAAAACAGTGTTTTAAAACTCTTCTTTTCCTGTCTCTAATTAAATCAGCACAATTAAAATGACAGTCACTGATCAGGGAAGACATCAGGAATACCTGGACTGCTATAGCCAATAGATTTGGATCAGAAACCATGACACATATTATCCACAGAATGCAAAACCTGCCATAGTTTTGAACTTTTTAACAGGAATATATAGTTTCAGCTCAGTAAACTGCCTGAAGATATTAGAAGAATAATACAATGTTTAAACACATTCTTCCATTGTATTCTTAATTTAAAACTGTGTTGCTTAGAAAGTCCACTGTTTTACCTGTATCTTAGGCCCAGATTGTTAATCTTGTAGTGGATTAAAAGAAGCATTTTTTTAAAACTTAATAAATCCTTATCTCTTGGATTAACAGCAACTAGTCAAATTTTGTGGGTTTTGTTGGGTTGCTTCCAAGGCAAATTCACCATATCTTTCTGTTGAAGATGGCTATGTAAATTAGGAATATCTCCAATGAAGCCCATTAAAAATACCTCAATGGAATATTAGGGTGAAGAAAGATTCAAACTTATTGATTTCATCTGGAATTTGTGTGAATGAAGAAAGAATAAAGGAATAGAAATTTTTTTTTGCCTTGGATTTTCTTTCAGAAATCTTAACTCCAGAGAAATGTGGCTGAAGTAATTTCCAATGAATAATTAAACAGGTTATTGAACTGATTAAAATGAAAATGAGAATAGCTAGAGAGGAAATTTGGGGAAAAACACTGGGAACATTTGCAATAAAAATTTGTTTTTGCTGAACATTTGTGCCTGCATATAAGACCATATTTATAACTGGTAAAAATGGTGCATTATCAGAGACTGGAAGCAGAGATGTGCTCTGACAGAGCGTGGTCCATGCCACCTAACTGAGCAGGGAACTAGTGGCCGAAGAGAAGAGAAGAGAAGAGAAGAGAAGAGAAGAGAAGAGAAGAGAAGAGAAGAGAAGAGAAGAGAGAAGATCAGGTAGAGGAAGAACTGTTAGACACTATTCATAATAACATGAAAAGCCATATTTAGGAGAAATTAACTCAAAGCAAATGCAGGATGAATACTTTAAAGAAGACCCAGAACAGCCTTGTGGCAGAGAAAGAGAAACTCTGTAACATTTTCTGTCCCAAGGTTCATCTCCTTCATAATGTTCTGCTTCTCCTTGCTGGAAGGGACTGTGGTTGGGGAATGGTTGAAAACAACAGCAGTCAGTGAATCAGACCTAGAGTCATGAAGGTGTTTCTGTGTCTAATTCTTAGTGAAATCAGTGAAAGTTAAATTCCAAAAGTAACTTTAAATTTGGGGCCTTCGTCCCTGTCCAGGTTCGTTTAGCTCAGTGTGAGTCTTTTAGCTTCCAAATCATGCCCATTTTGAACAATTGCTATTGTTGCATATTTTTTCCTTACTCTGTCAATATTTATTCTAGCTTATGGCCTTTTGAAACCATGCTCTGGTAGATACAGACTTCTTTTCAATGCCTTCTCTAGTCCTAACATGCTTTTCTTTCCAGTCTTTAAATGGGAACTGCAAGGATGGGTTCACCAGGTATTATATTTCATGGAGAAAAATATGACCTAGTCTGTTTGTCATGTACATGCTGAGCAGAAGTGTTATATGGACCCTTTAATAATACCTTTAATAATAAATTTGCTTGGCTATCTGTGTTCTGTGGATTTTTCAGCTGTTCATTGGCTTGGTGTTAAATGACAGTCTTCCATTAAATTTTTTTTTTTTTTCAGTTGTTTCATCTTTGGAAAAAATATTAACAATCCTTAAACTTGCAGTAGGTCCTATTTAAAACCATTTGGAAGAAACTGCCTGTCAATTTTTTGCTGAAAAAGGAAAAAGTGACTCTAGAAAAAGAATTTATTAGGAGGGTGAATAAATAATTTCTCCCTCTCATTGTCATGTCACTTTCTTTACCATTTGGCATTCACTGCACTTGGAAATTCCTCCAAGTCTTTGTGTTCCTGAGCTTTGAGATTTTAGCAAACAGTCCCTTGGCCCCCAGTCCCTGCCAAGGTTGCTACTTTCATACTCCTTTTCCTGTGGATTAAAAAACAGGATATTATTGTAAAAACAAACAGAAATTGCTGTTCACTGCTGCTAATCTTGAAGAGAACCATAGGGGAATGAAAGCTCTGCAGTTCTTCCTTTTTTAAGTGGCTCAGTCTAAGGATGACTCCTGTTCTGCTGCCGTCAGGTGAAGATCAAACACTTTTCACTGCTAAACACCAAAGGTTACAGTAGATAACTCTGCAGTTTTCTGTCCTTCCTTTGAAATTTTAGTCACTGAGAGATGAATGTAAGTTTTTTTAAGTTTTTTTAAGTTTTAAAATTTTCCAGTATGTTTCATGGTAAAGACGAGATCACTTATGGACCAAAGGCAGTTTATAATATAAAGCTAACTAAAGATATTTCTCCGCTCTGTACATTGCTGCAGGCTGTTTCGCACTGGGCAGAAGGGTTGCTGCATGTTTTCTTGCCTTTCTCCTGTGGGTGATGTAGAAGGTGTTAAAAGACATGTATTTGACCCTTCCGCAGTTAAGAACCAGGAATATCCTATCTGCTTAATTTAAAATAAGGAAAATACAATGCCACAAAGCAGAAGTCATGTGTTGGTTGTGTAGCTCAGGAATGGGAGTCCAAGGCAGTAATCTCTGGAAGGGATACTGAGATCTGAGAACAAGTCACCTGTCGTTTTTTCCCAAAGTTATTTAGACTCTTCCCCATAGTACCTGATCCCAGTAGGAAAGGATATTTTCTCCACATCTCTCTTGCAGGATTCAGAAGTGTGAGCCATACTTTTGACAGAGGGAAAGTGGGATAGATGCAGTTTTGCTGCAGATCTTGCAGGAAGAGTCCAGCTGAGCTGGGAATAGAGGTTGGGACTTTTGCTTTACAGCTCTAACATGTGGCTCCAAATTTAACACTCCTTTCGACCCTGCTGTCTTTGGGAGTCAGGGTGATATGCTAAACTATTAAGTGAGTACAAAGGCCCCAGTCATGCCCCTTAGGCTTCCACCATGTGCCTAAGCAGATTCTTTAACTTTGGTGAGGCCACATTCACGGGTTGCCATGACATGAAGTCAGCGAGGGTGCTGTCAAGGATAACATCAGGTCAGTTCCCAAACAGCATTATGGACTGTGTTTGAGGCCTCTTGACTACTGGCTGCTTGTTTCCAAACTTGAATTAGCCCCATTTTCCGTTTCCATCCAGTAATACACAGCCAGCTCACCCTGGTTTCAGTTCCAAGATGAGCTCCGGAGAGCTTCCTTGACCTCCTCTAGGCGGTCCCCTGGAGCCATGTGAGATGGCCTGGGGTGTCCCCAGAGGGCACAAGTCTCCTACCAACCCTGTTCCAGGCACGAGGAGCTCAAGGTATCTTGGATTGTCTTTGGGCCAAAAGGAGCTAAGCATACACCTGCATTCCTCCACCGTGGCACTCCCTTCATTGGAAGGCTGGAAAGCAAACTGAGCTTGGAAAAAACAAACAAACCAAGAACGAAGCATAAGGAGCTCTGGGGTGTGCGTTGGGAGAGTCACTCTGGGTGTGGGTAATGAGCAAGTGGGTGCTTGAGGGCTTTCAGGAATGGGATCAGCTCTCTGATAACACTGCCCTGGTTCCCAGGCTCAGGCAAGAGATGTACTCTGCTGGATGTTTAAATAGCAGATGTGCTTAAAAATTGGGTCATTCAGTGGGTTTATTAATGGTCAGGACTGCTTTGCTCTCAAACTATGGGATATATGGTTGCTTGTGTGGTGGCTCCGCAGAGCAGTTTGTCAGGGTTTGAAGAGGTACATCTTTATTCGTTAACCTCCGAGCTCCTTTGGACATTGAGCAGGAACAGTAACAGAAAATGAGGAAACTTTCCTGACGTTCTTTTGTCACCTCCAAAAGTGAGAATGAAACCCTAATGAAAGTAAAACTCAAAGACAGGTTTCTAACTAATGCAGAAGGTGTTGGACAAATCAATATCCCAACTTCTAGTATTTTTTCTTATTGTGGGAAAATGGGAATTTAGGATTGTCTGTTCATCATCTTTAGCATGCATTGAAATGGCTACACTCTGATAAAACCAGAAAAATTATGGAAATTAAGCCTTGGAAAACAGATGAAAATCAAGTGTTACTTGGCAGCAAAACTTACCTGGGAAAAGTAGGGAGCTCAAATGAGACAAATAAATATAAGTCTAAGACCAGGTCAAATTAAGACTCATATTACATGCCATGTAATAAATGTTAAGACTCATTATGTGTCATGTCACTAAAACCTTATCTGAGAATTGAAGTTACTGGGAAAAAAAAGCAGTTTGTGTTGGTAGAATATCATCTAGCAACATTATTGACAAACAGCTAGCAATTTGGCATGATACTTATATTTTATAAAGTTTTAAGATCACAGTAATATTTTAGCCAAAAGTGCTTGAAACTGCTGCTAGAATTTTTCATCAGCTTAACATACCATAGACACTGTTAAAATGTCATTCTAAGCCCATTTTCTGACTTTTCCCTATAAAAGGATTAACTTGTCTTTAGAATGTTAAAAATGCTTAAATTACTTGATATTAGATAAGAAGGTTTAGCTCAGGCTCAAGAAAAGTTGGAGAATTTATTAGGAAAATATGTATATGTTGTCCTTTGCTCAGTGGGTGTAAGTCAGGCTCTGCATGGAAAGGATCCTGCTGATGCAGGGTAACTGGAGTGAGGGTCATTTGCCGTCCACTTGCCAGGTACCTGACATTACAACCAGGTGAAAACTGATTCAAATCCCAGGGCAGAGAGCCCTAGTACAAATGCAAGCCCCAGTATCCAGTTTGGTTGGAGTCCAGGTGAAGGGAACACGTGTGACACTCATGTGTGTGAATGACACGAAATTGCCATTTACTCTCTGCATCTCCGTGACTGATTTTGCGTGTTAGTTGATATGTGGCCCAAACTGATGTGTAAGGCAGTCTGCATTTCAGTTTTGGGAGCTCTAGGACCAATGGTAAAACCCAAGGATCTGGGTGTGATACCCAGAGCACTCTGTACACACAATATCTTGTTCCTTTTCCTACCAAGTCATGTTGTTTTGTGGCTCTCCTTCACCCTTGAATGCCATTGTCTTCCTAAATATAATTTGGGTTTGGTTTTTTTTTCCTTTGAGACACAACTGAGGAAGTCTTTCATCATCCACTACTTGTCTCCTGGCAGAAAGCTGCCCCTGGATGTAGTCTGGTGAACAATGGCAGCCTGATTTTGCCTTTCCTCATTTAACTGGGTTGTTGGTTGGAGCATTTTCTGGGATGAAAGGTACATCATGGCCACAGCTGATCTCCTGTTTCCAATAGTTCTTCAAGTGTGTTATATTTCCCAACCCTGTTCAGGTTTAACAGGGAGCCAAGGAAGCAAGCAGCCATGCAATTACTGCATCCAGTTTCAGACCTCCATTTGCTATTGTCCTAACAGGGCAGGGCCCTCTATGTCTGTCTGTTACAGAAAAGGCTCTGTCCTGTCTGTCTGCAACAGGCTTTTAAGAAGGACAAACTGATTGAACTCACCCTACATTTACCCAGAAACGTCCAGGGGAGATGAGCTGCAGGCTTCTCATATGAGTACAATGGGCAGACACAGTTTGTTTGGCTCTCTTTGAACTCAGGCCATTTTTTTTCTTAGTGGGATTAGCAGTGAACAAGTTTGCAAATGTGGCATTTGGCTTACCCCTGCTGGGGTTGCATAGCATGCCCACCACCCCTAAGTGTAAGGAGCATTTTTGTACGCTTGATCTAACCAGCTGCCAGGTTGGCACAAATTACTTATGGGGCTCAGTCCTGCATCCCAACTTTGTGACAGAGGAGAAATGTCAACTCTCCAGCTTCTTTCCTCTTGCTCTCCCCATCTCATTTGAAGCAGATGAGCTCCGTGCTAGTGCTGAGACCAAAGATCACAAATGACTAAGCATAGGGTCTTGCACACTTTCCAGCTCCTTCAAGAAACCAGGAATAAATGGCTCTTACCAAGGGAATTCTTGCTGGCAAAGGCAAGAGCAGTCTCTTAGCTGAAGTCTGCAGTTTGCACATTGCACACCAGCGAGGGTTTAGGTGTGACCGGGTAATTACTCCTCAAACCCAAGGCCTTAGCTGTGCCCAGAAGCAATCAGTCCTGTGTGTTATTTACCACTTCCTCCTTGACTGCCCTTTCGTTTCAAGCTTGCTTTGCAACAGCCTGATTGATTTATCCAGTTCATGCCATTCTCTCAACGTAGGCCCTGGATTAAAAATAAACCCTGTAAATTGCCGCTACATATTTACTGACCATTGTGCTGCACGGCACCTCCTGCTTGCTCAGAAAAAAATGCTTCCTCCTCCTCTCCGTGTTGTTTCGCTGGAAAAGATGGATAACTTCCTGCACTGTAATATAAATGGTAGAGTTGCTTATTAAGCTGGACCTCGGTTAGCAACACCAACCTGGCAAGAATGAATCAGGAGGTGAATGAAGCACTGCAAAACCCCGAGGATTCTCCCACCCTGAAAGAGTCATTAAAAACATTACAGAGAAAGGAAGGGTATGCCAAGTTTAAGATTAACTGCAGTTATGACTGTGAAAATCGTACTGGGAACACTCCTACGGGCAGGCTTCAGTCTGAAAAGAGGGCATTATCTCCACTTGGCACCAACGTGCATGTCCAAGCGATAATTCTCTGCAGGGCTCACGTCAACAGAGAGAGCACAGTGCCTTGCTGCAAAAGGGCAAATAACCCTTAAAAAGCAGAAAGAATCTCTCAGAAGTGAGCAGCATGAATCAAAAAAGTCAATGGTACCTATGGAAAGGACGTGACAAAAGATCCTCTTAAGGCCAGTGAAGGGAACAAGTTTTAAGGAAGGGAACAAACTCTGAGAAATGAAAAAATAAGGGTTAAAGTGGCAGTTCCACCAGGGCTTGTTCTGTGAAAAACAGAATCTTGTGTGTGACTCATCTTGCCCATCCTATGGCATTTCTCACACACCCATATAGATAACCAGACTCTCAAAAGCGCTTGGAGACAATTTTCAAGTGCAAAACATACAAAGATCTCAAAAGACCTCCATTTTTGACATTCTTTAGAGGCCAGATACCTCCTGCAAGGCTGGGGCAGGGCTGAAACTTTCTGTGTTTTTGGTGAGATTTAAACTACTGTTTGGTGCCAGGAGGAGGGAGAGCAGGGGTGGCAGAAGGCCCAGCTCAAAGAGAGATAGCAATCAGTTGGAAGTACACTTTAAAAGATAGCATCAACCTTTTTCTTAGAAACATCTTGTTGGCTTATTTTTGCTCAGGAGACTACAGAGTCAAGGAAACAAAATCTTCTGGTTTCAGTTGTTTAAATAATCAGGGCCTATGACTGAATGAAATAGCAGAACAAGGATGACGATAGCAAAATGCATCCGTGCAAGAGCTCTCAGCCATGGGAGGTGAGCTGAGGGCAGCAGCCACCCTCCGACAGCCTGGTTGGCTCCTCTGGGAAAAGCCCTGCAGCCTTCTTCTCTTGTACCTTTCTTCTCTTCCAGCTTTCTTCTTTCCAGATTTTTCCCTGATAGAGAGGTGTGACCCCACTCTGGGGGCAGGCAAAAGGAAGGAGCTCAGCACCCTAAATTTCCCCTTCTTTAACTCAGAAAGAGCCTGCTGAGTCAATTTGGTGCCTAGATCCAAGTCCTTTTTCTGGTGGCTCCACCTTAAAGTACCACCCAGCACAGCCAAGAATGGGAGAGATTCAGCTAGTGTCAGACAATTTTCAGATAGTATGACATTAATCTTCTCTTTTATCAACACATGCCCACATTTCTGGTCTCAAACACAGCCCAGCCTGGGAAAAGGGGTTGTGCACATGTCCCAGGGATTTTTGGCGGCTGTAGAAGCTCCTTAGAGACCAGAAGTACCATTTAGCCTAGAAATAGTTTTGCTGGACTCTGAGCATTGCTGGACTAAATGTCCCTCAGCAAATTTACACCATAACTTTCAAAAGACAACAAAGCATATCCTAAACTTGGAAGAGAGTTGTTTTATGCATTCTCAGAACAAGACAGTTTGACAAAGCTCAAGGGAAGTTTTCCACAGCTAATACAAAACATAAGTAAATGTATGCCTGTTAACAAAGAATGAAAAAGCCACACAGAGAGGCACATCTATTTATACCCAGTAAAATTCCACAAACAATTTATATCTGTATTGATACCTGATTTTTGTTTTTCTCCTTCAGGGGGTCGCATATCAAAGCTGGGTAAACTACAAATGGCAATAGAATAACTGTTCTGTTAATGTGAAAGCAAAATGGTTAACTACATTAGTGGATATTTTTAAGAACCCAGATTTCATTAAAGAAACATTCAAAGGAAAAATAAAGCATCAGTCATCAAATGTTTGTGGATAAATGTACCAGCTTATTGCACCGAGCAGTGAAATGGGGTTTTGGGCAGAAAAATTTGCAAGTAAGTAATGGCTTCTTTAACACTAATGTGGCTTAATTCTGAATTAAATCCTTGTCCTGCAAACAGAGGCTGTCATAGAGATCAGTATTACTTCATCTCCTTTTTTTTCCTTCATTTAATGTCATTACAGAAAGCCCAGTACTCCAGAAACATTTGCTGTTACTCAGTATGTATGTATTAACAATAACCACTTTATGCTCCTTTGAAAGAATGGCCAGTATGCCTAGAAAG
The DNA here is from genome assembly GCA_013399875.1 of Gymnorhina tibicen. Taxonomy (NCBI): domain Eukaryota; kingdom Metazoa; phylum Chordata; class Aves; order Passeriformes; family Artamidae; genus Gymnorhina; species Gymnorhina tibicen. The sequence goes on along the minus strand of VXAZ01010275.1, from coordinate 797,940 downwards.
TACATTAAAATATAAATCAGAGAAATTTCAAAATAATCCATTGGAACTAACAAAAGAGCAGTACTGTTAAAATAGCTTAGAACTGAAGGCTTGGTCTTGGAAATGGCTGAAATCTCCTCAGAGGGAAAATGTTTTAGATTTTAATGATCATTTGGATGTATATAAAAATTGCATTTTGTTCTGTGGACTCAAAAAGAAAGAAAAAACCCCTACATTTAAAAGTAGACTGCATTAGTTGTATAACAATTGTACCTTGTGGCCCACGACAACCAAAGTGATTTGAATATAAACAGGACAGCTGAAGTTGTGATGGTTCAGTTTCCTTCACAGTATGACTCAGTCTCATGATTTTAAGTATTTTGCTGTATTTCCAGGAAAAAGGTAGCACTTGCTGAGCTGGGTGCTGAACAGACCTACATGGACAGTCATCTCCCACATGAGGCACTTGGGAAGCCAGGCTGGCTGAGATTTCACCCAAAATCTGTGGTACAGTGCTATAGTGGAGCTGCAAACCCTGGGTTCCCTCACTGGGTTCCTGTGCCCAGTGCTCCTGGCACCAACGGTGGCTTTGGGACAGCACAAACAACAAATAACACTGAGCACCATTTTCTAAACTATGCAGGGTTTAGGCCTGTCCCAAAGAAAACTACTTTGTAACACTGGTTAATGGCTTGTTCTAAACAGCTGAGAGTGTATCCTGGATATTTTGCCTGTGAATTTCCTGGTTTTGTTGTAGGAAAAGAGCTGGTGATAGATAACTTTCTATGCATCTGACAGTGAGTATTTTTAATTTTTCCTCTGTGACTGGTTTAAAGATTTCTTGTCAACAAGTGACCTCGCTTTCTGGAGAGCATTAGAGAGTTTTCTCTGAGCAATGCTGAAAGGGAAAAGACATGGATTGTAAAACACGATGAGGAAGGCTGCTGCATATTCCCTCACCGGTAGGAATCAGCAATTATTTGTGGCCAAGAGACCTGCAGGATCCAGTAAAGGAAAAATAAACACCCAGAGAGCTTGGATTTGCAGAAGGAGCTGAAGGGCTGCTTTAAAATAATCAGGAACAAGTGGCTTGAACTGATTCTCCTGTGAACAGGAAGCTTGGACAAGACAGTCTCCAGAGGTCCGTTCCAATCTCAGCTGTGCTTGTCTGTATATATCAATGCAACCAGCTACCATTAACCTCAGCTTCACAGCAATCACACAGGGAAGTAGAAATATTTTAAAAATAAGTCAGCCAGTCCATTTTCGTCTTTTTACCTGAAAGCTCTAAATAGTAATTTTTTCAGTCCTATACCAGCCTTTTCTCCTCTCTTCTCAATCTACTACTGAAAAAAAAATTTGGAAAAAATATGAAGGGATAGAGAAAGAGTAAACCATAAGAATATCAAGGTTTTCAGGATTTGAACCTGGTGATTCAAATCTTTCACAATTTTAATAAAATACTATGTTTCAAATAAAACTTTGAGGTTTTTGTCCAATGAAAAAATGGCTTAAGCTATCAGAACTGTCTCTGGGAAGCTGATGATATTTTGCTATATTATCAGCAATGAGAGAACACTCCCTGTTCCCTGACTCCAGGATTTCTTTTGAATACTCTGTCTGAGAATCCTTCCGTTTGGAAAAGGTCTTCTAGTCACGAGCTTCATGAGCAGAGCCCATGTGGACTTCATCCCTAGGGAAGTGTTGATGATCTCCATCCACTCAAAGACTTCTCCCTCACTTTTTTTTCCCAGGTAAAATGGTCAAAACTCCATATTATTGATGATAACCTAGCATAGCCTCAGCACAACACTTTGGCCTTTCAGCAGAAAATTCAAGTGCATTGTTCCCTGCCTGCTGTTGCAAATGCCAAAAAAATCCACCTTACTTTCTCCATGAGGAATTAAAAATTACCTCATGAGGGAGGTTATAATCCACTGCCAAGTGAGAGAGTCAGGATTAACCAGAGTAACCTGATTGATCTCCGTGTGAGGTTTTTTGAATGAAGCTCTGGTTGTTTTCCACTGCAACAAGCCGCAAAGCAAGGTAACTTGTGGGGTGCTCTGAGGGAGAAGTTAGTGTAAGGACCACTCTGCTCAGGATTGTGTCCTCCCAAATTAGAGGCACACTGGCATGCTGAAGGAAGGACAGTTGATCAGTCAAACAAACAGCAAGGATACACAGACACAATTTCCAGTCTTTGGCCCCAGCTGAAACACAAGATCAAGAGCAATGCACTCCTGCTTGTGTGAGTCAGTCACAGCCTGGTGCTGTTAGAAATACTGCCTATTTGGTCTACCTGAAAAGGATCATTTATTGCTCCCCAAAATCCTGTGACATCAGACAGAGTAGTCATGGGGACCTGTGAGCATCAGGAGATGTGTTCGTGTTCTGGACACACAAAAATTTCCCTCCTTCCCCAGAATTAGATATCTGCTCTCAGTTCTAGTTGTAAACTATTGTGTAGCGTGTCTGTGTTTTGATTATCATGAAAATTATGCCCTGGAGGTATCTGCACTGTGGTTCTCTGTGTGTCTCACTAAAGAGGTGAATGAAATCATCTCTGGCAGTCCAGTTCGTACAGCGGCTGTCTAGGCAGTGCATAAACAGGATCCTTTTTATTTACGTCAGTTGCATAAAACCAAAACTCTTTCCAAGGATTTGCATGTTCACAGGCGTAATCATGTTAGCACAGTGCACATTTGCAAATTTGCTCTCTGTCAATTGCTGGAATCTGGAAATCTCTCTGATTGCTCTTGGAGGCATCACCAGTGCCAGAGGCAGTGGAGGGAGCAGGTAGGGGTGCAGAAGCTGAGGATGTGAGCAGAGGATGTACCCATCCATGCCAGCAATGGAAATGCCAGATGAATAGCAAGTGATCTATTGTTCCTGGTTAAGTAAATAACACCAACTTCCTGTCCCTCTGGAAGCCATAAATGTAAACTGAAGCTTCATTCACCCCAGCTCCTACTCCTTAATTACTGTATGTCCATGTTCAGACTTGCACAAAATGTGTAAATCAAGGAACAACAAAGGGGGACATATCTCCAGAATGACTGAGCTTTCATTGAAGCATAGACTAGGACTCAAAATTCTCCATGGATTCAGGTGTCTTCTGTTTCAAAATTACAGGCAGAGTTTCCAAACAAAGCCATATTTACTGAAGTCTACTGAACCTTAAGCATGCTTTCACTGCACACAAGCTGAGGTTCTTATCTGGTGTTTTCCTTAATGCCCTCCCAGACACATTCTTCTCACCTGGATCTAGCAGAGCTTTTCTTCTGTGCCTGCTGATTTACATGGAGGTAACTTCCTCGGCTGCTAACCTTACACAACCTGCCCAAGTAATTTAATGTTTGAATGCTGATGACCCACCTAAAATTCCTTTCACACCCCAGGGAAACCGTGTACATTCCCTCACAATTCATTAAGAAGCAATCACAGAACTGCTCTCGTTATTGGAGCGCAGCGGTGTCGGGCTCGGGGCGAGGAAGGGAAGGAGGGAGCAACAGCACCAGCGTGAGATCTCACACTGTGCCTGATCACACCTGAGCCAAGCCAGGGTCTCCAGCCAGGGAGCAACCACAGAGCCAGCTCTGCAGCAAGCATGCACCTCCACACACATTGCTGAAAGAAAGGTTTAGCTCATTGGGATTTCAGTCTTTAAGTGCCAAATAAAAACTAATATAACCCAATAAATTCAAAAAACCAGTGTTTCAGTAAACCCCTTTGCTGTAGGTTTCTTACGTTCACCCTCTTTTCTATGCTTTTGTATGGATTTTAGGTTGCACTGGGGGCAGTGTCTGAAATATATTTCTTCTTTTAAGGAGAGGTTGTGTCGGATAAGAGAGGGATAGTTTTATGTAAGTGTGGTTTTTTCACCCTCTATCACAGTTAATTCATTGTTTAACATGAGGCTTTAATTCAGTTGTCTTCATCAACGAGCTGCTTTGTGTCCATATGGCTAATAAGTGTTATTCTGCATTCCAATTAATGGGAAAATAGAAAGTATTTTAACAGTGCAGCTGATCTAACAAAAAACACATCTGAGGAGGATTAACATTTCAAAGGAACTATTTGCTCAAGTGAGCTGTCTTTATTATGATCTAAAGAGGGGGGAGTTGAAGAAGAAACCTTGAGTAACACTTTCATTATGGTAGCTTAGATACTGGAAATTAAATAGACCCAACTGAGTCATAAAAAATCCTTGTATTTGAGCCTGGAGATAATTAAAACTGTTTTACCATGTGTCAATAGTAACAAATGAAAACTGGTAGACATGAAGGATAATACAGTACTGTAAATACTTTCTGGCAAACAAAAATATTGCTCCCTTTAACCATGGCCTGTAAAAGAATATGATTTACCAAAAAGCATAAAGAACAGGCTGAACTGTATCAGTATGTTTTTATGGAAGACATATGGCTCATTCCCACTTCTCAAAAATGTGTGGCCCTGGTAGTAGACAATTGTTTTACTACATAATACTAGCACAACTTTAATTTAGATTAAAAATGTGACAGGTTTCCGATACAAGACAGGCAAGTTTGTGTTTTGGTTTTTTTTCAATCTCTATTTCTCCAATTTTTTAAACCTTGTTCTATTTACAGCTGTTCTTTCACTCTCCCCATCTGATGGGGAGGGGAAGCAAGCACCTGCTTGCACAGTCAAAGCCAGCATTGCTTCTCCCAAGCCAGCTGGCCACGGTGCCATGCCGGGTATGTACTCCTTCCTCTCCAGAGATCAAATGCATCAAGCAGTGTGAGGATGGTCTCTGCCAGCCCAGGATCCACTGCCTGGCTTTCTGCAATTCCACAGCTGTGGAATCTGGCTACAAAATGCCCTCTCTACTGAAGAATTCATCAACTTTTCTCAAAGGAGTGGGAATAGTAAATCACAGTGTTGAGGTCCAGGGTATCCAGCACTAAGTCAGTTTATTCAGACTTAACTTTGTATGTTGGAATCTTATGATGAAGAAGGATCTCGGGGTTGAGATGTCTCTGATTATTTCAGTTGCTGAAGTTCTTACGGCCTTTCATTGTGTGCTTGACAAGTCTATGTCGCATTAGGATGCTAATGGTGACCACATCCCTTCCAGCAAGCAAGGGAGACACTGCACTGTCAGATCCTGCACATTCTCCTTAGGTTCCCTCCAGTCTACGGCGTTCCTGATGCTGGTATGTGGATGGTCTTTGAGGGACACCACACTGCAAAGTGAACAACAGCCCATGGTCACACGGCTGATACAGTCTCACGAGTGGCACCAGTTGGTCCTGAGCTGCTCAGTGGGCTATTTGACAAACATCTGTCAGGACTGAACATATTTCTGAACTCCCCATGAGTGGCACTATTGGTTGGAAAAGCCCATTTGCACTACAGGAGCCACTGCTGATGTGGGTGGATACGTTCATACCACAGACTCAGACGTCACAGCGCAGGAAGTCACAGTGCCCTTGGCTGAAGGGCACTCAGCAGCTCTCTGAGGCTGCTGCACACCAGAGAGGTCCTGGCGTACGAAAGAAGGTCCACATTCCCTGCAGTTACACTGATTGTGGATCTCTGCTAATAGATTCCAAAGAACCACACGTCTTGTGTCTGTCCCTGGCACTTCTGAAGGGACATGTCTGATACCTGTGATGGCCACCAACACCTGCATACGGACTAGGGCTCTTCCAAGCCCAGTGACAACTATGTCCGAATATGTTTTCTTGTTGGAGGTGATGGATATCAGAGAGTAATATGCATTTCTAGATCTGCGTGTGGGTCCTTCCCAAAACAGTGGCCCACTGATGGCCCCCTAACATCCTTTCAGGTGGTAATGCTGATGCATGCCCAGAGCTGTCATAATGTGTGGGCCTTGCTTTAGAGGGCAGCCCTCCAGGTGTTCCATTTTTCTGCCAGGTTTTTGTAGAGGAGCTGAGACATGTGTGTGCCAGTACATGCAGTTGCAGCCTCAGAAAGATGAAAGACCCAGGGTCCAGCACTGTGAAACCTGTGTCCGGCTGCAGGGAGGGTGGGTTTCTGCCAGCAGATCAAGCCCATCATAGTTACTGACAGATATTGCCTTATTTTCACAAGAACCATAGGAATTGAAAGGTCTTGACTGATCACACTGACAAAGGAAAAGGAAGAGTTCTGTCAAATGTGTTTGACAAGAGTATGGTTTCTCTAAGTTCTGAGAAATGTGGTTGCTGGAGTGAACTGAACTTGCAGGCACAGAAATGAAACTCCTTGTGATCCCACACACAAAATTCAACAGTTGGGTTGCAGACTCGGTTTCAAGTCCTCTGGTTTTCTGTATATGTGACTGTCTCTTGAGTATGAGCCATCATTCTCCAGAGACATAAATGCACATAGATATTTAAATGCATTTTAAAATGGCAACACACACTGAATATTTGACAATAACTTCTGGAGAAGCTCTAAACTCAGGTCACTTTCTGCCTGAACACTGCCAGAACAGTGTCTCCCTGTAGTCTCCTGGCTCGGTCCCCTTCTTCCATGCCACCAGAAGCTCTTGTGACTGGGTTGTGCCTTCTTTTTCCGTGGCAAAGCCTGGTGTACTGAGATCCTTGTCTGTAAGCATGTTCCCATGGCCTGTAACAATAACACTAGCCATGAGAACCCCAACCGCAAATAGGAATTGTAATGTTTATTAATTTCCTTTCCTCCATAGGCTTGAACTGTTTTCAAAATGTTGTTTATCACTATTATTTATTATGTGAGCTCCCTCTTGTGTCTTATTTTGCACCTGTGTAATCCAGTTGGCTGTGGGCCTTTTCTTTCAGGTGAGAAATCTCATTTTAAAGTTTTTACTAAGCAATTGTTGTAATTTCTTTTTTCCCTTTCAAGACACCTTTGTTGTGATTCATTCAATTGATGAAAAAAAAACCTGGGAAAAAACCCCCCAAACCAAGTAAAATCTGCAACATTTAACAAGAAAAAGTATGATTTTGGCATGTAGCGTTGGTTTTTATGCAGGAGGAACTGAGGGCAATGACAGAGATCGAATTCCATTCAGAGAAGGCTCGATATGGAAAGGAGTTTCACCTCTGATCCAGAAAACCCACAGAGGGTATTTATGTAGCTGAGCAGAGCAGAGTTACCCCATTAACATTTTCAGTGTCAGGCATGTGAGCACAAGTGCCCATCCACAGGGAAACACTGGCAGGGCCAGGCCCTTCCAGATCGTGTTGCTCACCCAGACTCCCAAGGGTGAATTTTTAAATGGTGGGAAAAAGGAGAAACCTTGGCAGCACCTAAAGTTTACATATACCTATTGCTCTCTGGAATGACTAACTTTACCCCAAAAATGACTCATACAGGCAGCGTCTTTGATCTGATTGCATTCGTTATTATTATTATTAACGATAATAACAGCACTGCAGCCGTGCCTCAAGGCCCCAGCTGAGATCAAGGCTCTGTTTTGATAGGCACTGAAGACACTGAGAAGACAAACCTTGCCCTTAGGAGCTTACACCTGAGCTGAAGAAGACTCACAAAATGCAGGGAGAAGGAAGTGGTGTTATCTTTATTTTGCCTCAAGACAGAGCGGTTAAGTGACTTGCCTGAGGTCAGGCAGGTATTTGGAGGCAGAGGCAGCTCAGAGCAGTGGTCAAAGCTCCCAGGAGTTGGGGACCAACGGGACACACTTGTCCTCCCTTCAAAAATGCCCTGGTGCATGCCCAGCGAGGGGGACTGCAAGCTGGCAGCAGGGCAGGGCAGGATTCCAAGGGAAGGATTCCAAGGGTGGAGTGGCCAGCACTGGATGGAGGTGGGGGTGAGCACCTGGCCACATGCCTCCTTGCATGGCAGGTCCAAGGAACTTTGTGCAGCAATACAACAAAGCAAACATCCCCTGTGTCCATGGATTTGAGCCATAGCCTGCTTCCAGCCCAGGGAAATGAGCCTACAGCAAACCCCACACTTCTTTGGCTGTTTGCCCCAAAAGCAGGTTGTGGGATATCTCCGTGTTAGCTCAAAGCCTGTACCCCAGGGTGGAACTGGGAATAACTGCTAACACCTCATGCTTCACCTCCCCAAACATCTTCTCTTTTGCAAGTCTTGTGGCTCCAGATGGAGAAGCTGGAGTGTGGCAGCAGAGGTGAAACTGTTCTCAATTATCATCAGTGCTCTTGCCCAGATCTAAAAAAAAAAGAACAAAGCTTGAAATTAGACCCCTCTTGCTCCATTTTGGCACCTAAATACATGACCTGCTTTTGCAAGAGTGCTGACAGCCGTTGGTATGGCAACTGTGATTACTGGAAATTTCCAGGGGCTTGGCTTTTGGAAAGCTGGCCAGTTATTTGGGTGCCAACATTCAGGTTTAGAAGCCTCCATTTAGAACTTAGACACCTTTTCTTTTTTTCTTTGCTTCCAATCACAACTACTTATTTATGAAAAATAGATCATGAGTTTAGACACATGTAGGACACGAGATGTAAATACGGGACATTACAGCATCCAACAGCTATGAGGGGCCAGGGGTAAAACATGCTACAGAGAACCATTTGATTTAGCAATGAAAGAAAAAACATGCTAATGCGAAAGCTATCTGGAGTACACTCAGAAAGGAATATATCTAAAAGCACCTGAACTCTGAATGTCCACTAACATCCTGCTAGGACAGCAATTTTATGTCAGTGACAGTTTTGTGCACCTCAGCTGGGGACTATCCAGTGCATTGAGTTTATATGGCTGTATAATCCTTTTTGGAGATTTTTTGGTTCCTGCTACACCCTGTGGCTATGAGTCCCACAGTTCCATATGTACTGTGTGCACAGTAGGTAGTTTGAATATTGAACACAGACTGGAAACTTCATCATTTACCAGAGCACTCAGACTATGAGTATCCATTAGGTGATACACCATGGGACTGCTTTTAATATATTTATTATCTATGTTCTTTGCAAGTGAAATGCTGACAAACTTCTATATATTCTGCTAACTTAAACATTTTTTTTACCTGATGCTGAAATTAAATTAATTTTAAAGCAGTCATTTCTTAGCTATTCCCTTTGATTAGTTTTCCTTCTGCTTCTGTTCAGAAATATGGGGACTAATTTAGCACTCACACCAATATAACTACAGTCTGGATTTACACTCTGGTCAGAATTGTCTTGTTTGGTTTTATTCTTCTAATTAGTTCATTTGCATTCATATAATTTTGCTTATATATGGCCCATCTCTGTAGCCATCTTTGTAACAGATTTTATTTAGGAAAAAAGCCATGCTGAGGATGTTCACATGCACACGGGTACAATGTCTGTAAACTAATGTGCAGTATGTGCATGTGCAAACATGGGTGTATACACACATAAAATAAATATGTAAAATTGAACATGTACTTGTGGGCATATGTGGGAAAAATCATTTTAAAAAAGAACTGATAAAAGTGCTTTTACTCACCTCAAGAAATCTACATACAAACTTTTTTTGATATCTTTAGAAAGAGGGGTATGTCAACAAACTCTAATCTTGGGGCCTTTATTCTACCCAAGGACCTCTCTCTGCTGCTGGAAATTTCTCTGTCCCAAGGAACCCTGAGGTAAAGAGTTTTGGTATTTTATGATGACTTTTTGACAGTTGCTCACTGCCAGCAAATTTGAGGCTGACACTGAGTGTGCATTTGCCAGTTCCTTTTCCATGCTCTGATTTGTCATTCTTGGTCTGTCAAAAGAGTCTGGGGCTTGTGAGCAGTGGGGATTTGTTTTCATTTCCTAGACATGTCAGTAGAACAAACAAACCCAGAACCATCCTCAGCAGGCTGTGAAATACCTGGTGCCAAACGAGTTCACCTACCTGCTTGGCTGTCCCGTTGGACATCAAATCAAAGACCTGGTTTTCTCCAGCTCCCAAATTCTGACACTTCCTAAATTTAAAAAGAAAGTTAAATGGCAATTCCAGCCTGGAGCTGGCTGACAGGAGTCTACCCGGCTCCAGGAATTAATCCAGAGGAAATGGATACTTCTGAGATTGCCTTTATTTTCTTCCAAGATACTCAGAAACTAACATACATTCTGGTCAGCTCCATTCCAAAAGGCTGGAAAATACTGCCCAAAAATGAAGAAACTGAGAGCAGGGATTAGCCCACATATACTTGTTGTTCTGCACAAAGTGTCCTTTCATCCTGGTTGAGAATCCTTTTCCAAATTACTTCTCTTACTCCAGTCATGTGTCTCTTGCGGCAAAAGGCACGGCTCTGTGAGTTAAACTGATATTACAGGGAGTAATTAAGTTACTGTGTGGTGCAGCAAAGGGGTGTGCAGTTCTGCATTCCCTCATCACAGAAGCACAGAAGCATAGAATTGGTTGGGTTGAAAGGGACCTTAAAGATCATCTCATTCCAACCCCTTGCCATGGGGACACCTTCCACTAGACCAGGTGGCTCAGAGCCCCCTCCTGTCTGGCCTTGAATATTTCCAGGGATGGGGCACCCACAACTTCTTTGGGAAACCTGTTCCAGTCCTCACCACCCTAATCTTGCTCTCAGAGCTGCCACCCTGGATCTGCCACCAGAGCCTTGGCAGACCTTCTTCCCTATATAACTGGGATTTTTGCACTCATAATGACTAAAACCGTTACAATTGGTACACAGAATTAAGCACTGAAAATCTGTTTTGCTTTCAGTGTTCCTTTTTATAAAGATAGTTTTATTCAGGTCTGTCTACATACCATCTGACCAAATACCCTACATGTCCTGCCCTCAAATTAAATTAAATCAAAATATATTAAAAATAGTTTAAAAGGAAGTAAAACTAACCAGATGGTATCTACAAATGTAGTAAACATCAAGCCAGTGTTCATTGCCTTGCAAAAATTCACCAAGAAACAAATCCTGAAATATTTATGCGTGAAAATGAACAATGGGGAAATACTGAATGTTGCATTTACTCTATAACTTTTCCCTGCTTACTGTTTATTCCCTTACTTTTTTTTTACCTCTTCTTTAATTCTAAAAGATGAAAATTAGCAGACCCGATTTCTTCTTTAAACTGTTGATTTGCAGCCAAATCTCCGGTGCCTTTGAAGAATGGCTGTGTGAAGAGGCCACCTTGTATTCACACTGCTCAGGAGCTGCTCCAGCTCTTGGACCTCAGGGAATCCTGGTGTCACATTTGCTTCACAGAGTGTCCAAGGAGAGAGAAAGTCACAGCAGCCCTGCACTTGACAGGGCTCTCGTCCTGTTCCTCGCTTGCTGTGGGAATGGAGCTGGGGAGCTGCAGCTGTTTTCTCTTGTCTCTGCGGCTCATAAAGTGAGTGTCCCATGCAGGGGCATGTGTTTGTGTCTGTGCAAGGGCACAAAGAGGGGCTGTTCACTGGGGACGTGCCAGGAGTCTCTTTTTCTGAGAGGCCACTGTATTGAACTTCCCTGCATAAAAGTTCATCAATGCAAGTAAAGGCTTGACGATGAGCAAGCCTAATTTCTCACCCTGACAGTGTATCTTTAAAATAAAGTCGGCCCATATTTGAGACCCTTTTAGTTTTGAGTATCATCTGGGAATCCTTTCTTCAGGTCTACAAATGCCTATTGAAGATGTATAGTTAAAATTTTCCCCTGAACGACAGTGCTTAATGTTAAAGAAGTTAAGGAGTGTAGATACAAAAAGTAAAAACTTTTTTTTGGTGTAGAACTGTTTTATCTCAGTAGTGGATAGGTATCTAAGTTGAAGTTGAGATTAGAACAATCCAGAACAGGAGTGAGTTTCACCTTTTCTTTTCTTTTCTTTTCTTTTCTTTTCTTTTCTTTTCTTTTCTTTTCTTTTCTTTTNTTTTCTTTTTTCTTTTTTCTTTTTTCTTTTTTCTAAAATAGAAGCATAGGTGAAGATGTGAAGATTTGCCTATTTCCAACAAGGACTGACTATCTTTTGCAAAAGATATGAGATATTATGTTGGCTGAAAGCTAAAGGGCTCCCATCATATAGTCAGGATTTTTCCTTTCTAATGTGCAAGGCCAGACCAGGTAGCTGAAATAAGCCTGGCTCACAGTTCAGGCTATGGAAAGTATCTAATACACAATGGAAATGTTTGCTCTTAACTACTGGCATTATGAAAAAACTCACAATATAATTTGTGTCTATGTCCAGTATCCACGTGTTGTAAAGGCAATTTAACTATTCCTTACTTGGGGGAAAAAAACTACAGTTGTCTGTCCTTCCCATTTCTGGGTCTGGTATAAGATAAGGAGGTAAATGATTTATTCTTTGCTCTATTCATCTTCCATATTAAAAAGAAACAAAATTGTGTGGCTAAATATCTTGCCCCTTAAAAGCTTGCCTTTATCCTCTCAGAAATTCCCTTCTTTTTCTGTCCCCCTGTCTTCTCTCTGTGTGCTGACAGTGCATAATTATAAGGCTATGCCACGCCACAAGTGCTGTGGAACAGTACAAATACAATGGGGGAGCATAAGCATGGTACAACTTCTCATTTCAAACATCCCTGCTAATTCTCTGTGGCTTGAAACCAGCAATGAAAGCAGACTCACATGCAAAGGAAGGTCTGCCTACTACTTACAGGACAGAGGTCCAAAAAGCTAAATCCCTCCAGGCATGTAAAAACACTCTTATCAAAGGAGCTGTTCATAGGCACTCACACAGTGCAAGGACAACTTGGGTTTTCCGTGATTAATGATAAGTTTGGAGGAATGCAAGCCACACTATACTCAGGGATTAACTGTTTATCAAGCAAAATATATTGGGAACTGGGCCAGCTGGGGCTGCTGAGCTACACAACCTTCATTTGTTAGGTGTTCCTTTCCTCTCCTATTTCATGAGCAAAGGGTGTGTGTATGTGAACCCTTGCAAAGCCCTTTAAAGAACAACTGTGCACAGAAAGTCTGCTTTGCCTTGAATGTAATCTCTTCTGTCTTCTGAAGCACTTGAGGTCAAGCTTTCATGAAGACATAATGTCTCCTCTTATTTTTGCCGCCAGCATAAACTGGGTTTCATAGACTGAACTGGTGCATTGTTACTGACATGCTTTCACTTACAGCCATTTACACTGCTATTATTGCTTATTTCCTATGCTATCCAGCTTTCTGGAGGTTATGCAAATCAGAAATGTGGGATTATTTGTGTCAACAGCGGTTGTTTTATTAGAAAGCCTGTATTTGAAAAGGTGGTTTATGTGCAGATTGCGTGGGAAGACCTGGGCATTTCAGGCACCCATGCTGGATTCCTACCAGGTATTAAAACCCTGGGTCACACTTGTGGCCACATTGGGAATGCTGACTTCAATGGGACTGTGCTGACCTGCACAGCAATTGAAGCTGGATCATCTAAAAGAAGAGAAATATGTGATGACAAACACTTTATCATTAACCAAAATTTTCAGTTGAGTTAGGAGTAAATGTCATTTAATTCCCAATACCCAGGCAAATATACAGAAGTTACCATGGGGAACTGTTAATTTCAGAGTGTATCACCCACACTGGCTAACATCAGGTGCCGGCGTTGTTAGTAACCTTGTCTTTCTAGTCCATAGAGACTAGAAAGTCCATAGAGAGGACTATATTTTGAAACTCGACGTCTTTGTCTCTAGGTCTGAGTTTTCATTCTGGGACATTCACACCAAAGATTCAGTGAAAATCATTTATCAAATGAAGATGTAGCTGGACAGGCTTAATGCCAGGAAAAACACGTAAATCTTCAGACCACAGCAAATCATAGGTAAAACTAGCCAAGAGGAGTTCTTGGAAGAAAAACTAAGCCCCGCGACCTTTTTGATTGCTAACAAATAACTTAGTGGTCTCTCTGCTGAACTTACACAAAACAGCGACACCTGTGATGGTGGTTTCTGTGGTCGGGACACCTGTCTGCTAGAAATTGGGTCAGGGTGTGATGACTCAGTTCTCAAAAGCTGCCAAGCAGCTGTCAGATGGTGGGAGTTTTTATTGTCTCCCAGCCTTGCTGTGTGTGCTAATTGCTGACTTGGAGGTATATAGTCGTGAGTCCCTACCAGCTTCTCTAGCCTCTCCCTGTACCCTGGGTCTTCCTTTATTTTGACCACTAGAAAGGCAAATGTGGCTATTTTTATATCCAATGTCCGTTTTTAGTATGGTTTGTGTGTGTGTGTGGGCATGGGAACAATTCTTGACTTGAAAACTAAGCACACTGCACTGATGCAAATCAGGGGGAGCTCTGAATGAATTTTTGGGAGGAGGAGTTAATGCTATTTTATCCAAACAAAGAATCCAGGGACCCCTGATCATAGACTAGCATCCTCAAGAAAGCATCATACTCTGCTCATTGCTTGGAGACTTTGAGAAAACTCCAAAACAGGATCTGAGAATGGGAATTCAGATTTGGCCATCTAGAATACAAATCTCTGTTCCAATGGAGACATGCAGATGCAGTTCACCCAGAGGTGTTTAAAACAGTCAGTAGTCTGCAGTAGTCTGTCTCTTTTGATTAAAGAGAGACTGTACACCGGGTTCCTTTTTAGCTGGTTAAAGATAAGTGAAGAAAATCCAGCCTCAGTGTGACCAGCTTATGATCCTACATGGAAAACAAGTAGTACTTAGAAGAAGGGGTGACAGAAGAGCTTCCCACACAAGAAAGACAACTGACACTAGAAGAATAATCTTTTTCATTATTTCCTAGACCGTTATTTCCCTTTTTCCAAGATACTGTGACCTGTTGTCTTCCAGCAGGCAAGAAAATGCAACTCCATCACTGTAGTACTAAATATGCAATATTCATAATACAGAGTAGAAAATTAAGGTATAGAAGGTAAATCATTTTTCTGCAGCTGCAAAATACATCAATATTAGAACCAAGGTAATTATTTAGGGGTTGCTGGTTCCCATGGCTCTTTCAGAGCAAGGTAATACCTTATTAATGGTTATTCCTGCTGTATTTAATACAATAAATCTTCATTTAAGAAGCTACAACTCCTATAATTTTAATTCCTTCACTGTGCAGCTTTAAGATGCAAGTGGGCTTGAAGGAAAAAAAAAGGGGGTGACCTCATTTAGATTTAATTAATTTTCTCTGAGGCTTGCTTGGTGAAATGCTTCTTTTCTAAGACAACTGCGGTGTCAGAGAAACAAGAGATGGAGCCCAAGAGTTTGAAACCATCTCTGCTGGGGCCAAACTTCCACTTGCGTTGGCTGCGCATGAAACCTGTTTCACACCTTACAACAATAACCGTTTCAGGGTCAAAAGCTTCTCAGTACAACAGGGTTCCTTGTTCTCCTGTTTCAACTAGCTCTTACTTCTGGAGAGGAAGAGACGCTTGTTTACATCAGTGAGCAGGTCAGGATCTGCTTTTTCTCTGTCCTGCACACTGAGTACCTTTCGTAAGTGAATCTGAATGAGTGACAAGGCCTGGCATGCTATGGTTTTCAAAAACTCCAGCTCTCTGAGTCTCCTGATTGTAAGATACCCAGCTATTATTTTAAAATGTTTCTATGTCTTCATTGATGAGAAGAATTTGTAAGTGTTGTCATAAATGGCCCAGAAACAAAAAGTAATCATGGAAACCCAAAATTGATTATTTTCTTATTTAGGAGAATATGACTACCAATAATTTCAAGGTTTTGGAAGCTGATTTAAGACTTCTGAATGCTTGGTATTTACCACTAAGTTGTATGAACACTGATGAGGTAGTCCCATTTCAGACCAATTTTATATATCTGTGGGTTCTGTTTCAAGCCAGAGTCATAGGTTTCCAAGTTCACATTTATTTTTGCAGGAGAAGCCAAGAGAGGTTAGTGCTTGCAGGTTTTATAAACTCTACAGGCTTGCATGGAGCCAATTCTCCAGGCTTCCAATGTACAAAGAAAACTTTGTGTAACAAAATCCATGAGCTGATACAAAGGCTGCTATGTCCCCAAGAGCTGTTAAACCACTGACCAAAATCTGCCCCCAAACCAAAAGCTGAACAAGAAAGTGAAGAAGATACATTTTTAGCTAAAATGTCCAGTTGGATTATTTTCACAAATGTCAAGTCTCCTGGGAACTCGCCTTTGATTAAGGACTGATCAGGTATACTTCTGGGCTGCAGTTATCTTGTACCATGGAAATTAATAGGGTTTACTCACATCTATAGTATCAGCCCCAAACAAATGCTGCAGACTTCATCTTCTCTTTCATGATTGTAAACCCCCCGTACACTTTTTCTCTTTCCCCCCAAAAAGAGCCTTTTCATTCATGCCTCTGCACAATGATGTTGTTCTTCAGATGGGCTATAACTCATCCATAGGAGCCACAGCTTGGTTGCTGGCTTTATAAATGTTGGCTGTCCCATGATGTAAATTTGTTCTTCTTCTCCCAGTGCTGCACACAGGCAAAAACATTGGCTTCTCTTTCCCAGTCCATGTTACCACCTCTGTGGCCAACCCTGAATTCCCATTTTCTATGAAACTTTTGGAGCCAGCCACAAAATCTTTAAATATGCTAGCCTGGTTCTCATTCCACCGATCCTATTTTCGCATAATGTTGATTGTGGTTGATGCTGACAGCACATCTTCCCAGTTGAGATTGGACATTTGAATCCAAGGAGCTGAGCAGTCCCTGTGTGATCTCTGTGCAACTGTATGTCCTCAGTCAAGTTTGTTGCTTCTTGTGCAGCACTCAGGACACTCAGGATGTGCCAGGAGGAACTGAGGGTGATTCAAAAGCAGAAAGGGGCCAGAACATCACACAACTCTGTTAATAAATGCAAAAGTCTGGCAAGTACAGTCAGCAGAGCCCATAAAGCAAACAGTAACTGAAACACTGTGCAAACATTTTCCCTCAGGCCTTCAATGATTCTATCACTTTAGCCCATTAATAGTAATTACTGCTGTAGGCATGGGAGCAAATTTTGGCTTACATGAATGTTTTGGTAGGCAGCAAGGAATAAAAGTTGGTAACTGTCTTAATGACAACCAAACAAGCAAGTGACCTTTGAAAGGAATATTCACTAGAAAGAGGTAAAAAGGGGATGGCAATAAACTGATTTTTCATGTCTCCATGACAGGTGGAGAAGCTGACAGGCTGAAATGACATTCCCAATAAAGATCATCTCCCACCTGCGGCTGGTTCAAGGATTGCATGAAAGAATATTCATAACATAAAAGCACCCAGTGTACTTTTGTAGATACAAGAAGCTCAGATTAAATCAGAGTAAGTTTAGAGTTACTTGTCTCTCAGACACCAAAACTCATCCCCCCTCACCTGCCAGCTGAGCTCATCTCTACCTTCCTCCTGGCTTTTATTAACACTGCTTGCATGGAGGCATTCACTTGATATTTAAATTGACAGCTCAATTATCTTTTCAAATTTAGTGATATGACAAGCCAAGGGTTTTATCCCATTACAATATTTCTAAGTGACAAAATTATTTTATCTCTCCTTGACAGTATTATTGACCTGTAATCAGCAGACGAATGGGAGAAACAGAGGTCATCTCAAAAGTAAAAAGCCAGTTAGAAAACTGTTTGGCCAATTATGTCAGTCATCTTGACTTAATCTTGCAGCAGAACAAGGAAAGATTTGTTGCTATGAACCTTG
This sequence comes from Gymnorhina tibicen, assembly GCA_013399875.1. Lineage (NCBI taxonomy): Eukaryota > Metazoa > Chordata > Aves > Passeriformes > Artamidae > Gymnorhina > Gymnorhina tibicen. The sequence continues at coordinate 780,466 of VXAZ01010275.1, read as the reverse complement.
GCCCAACAAACCCTACATGGAAATCTTTCCACTCATTTGAAGGGGGGTGTCTCATGCGTATGACTTCTTGCAGTGAGGTCAGTGGGCCCCAGGGGTTGATGGAGGATGAAAAATAGTGAGGGGTCAAGGTTTGTAAAGCAAATCAATTTTCTTAAAGAGGAGATTCTTCTCAGAATCAAGAACCCTGTGGCTATGTTATAGGTCAATTTTCACAAGGTTACAGCTGCTACCAAGCATCTGGGCTAGACAGCTTTTTTGACTGTTAAATCTCTTCATCAAGTTGGTCGATGTTTTTCTTTGAAAATATGTTTGCTTTAAAAAATACTCAGCTTTTTTTTAATAAAACATAAATGGTTATCACAAATGCTTCATTTATAAAGCTGTCTCATTGACACAGGAACATATAAGCCATCTGTGGGCTGCTTAATCATTTCAGCAACATTTGTTTTTCAGTGTGTCTGTTTAGTTGGGCTTTTAAGCTTTATGAGGAATAAAACACGCAGTAAGTCAGAAAACAAAAATATGTTTAATATCAATAATGAAAAGTTTTTGCCAACAGTTTGAACTGGCTTTAAATCAGAATCTTCTAGATAATAGGTCTTCAAATGTACTATCAAAACCTCAGCAGAATAGATTGTTAACTATTATTTGGCATTAAATACAAGCTTTCACTGAGCTGGGCAGGCCCATGCTACAGATGAGATAAGCTTTGATTTCCCTTAGCTTGGCCAAAGATTTTTGGGTTATTCGCCAGTCTGTACTCAAAGCTGGACAGTCCCCCTGTTTTTCAGCTGGATGAGGACAGTCATGGACTGATTTTTTCTAGGATTTTCTAGGATTGAACATCATTCATCCAACATCCATCACAAGGTCAGGGTGTCAGGGATGTCTCCCTTGATGGCTATGCAAGGCCATCAGTGAAGCAAACCCACATGAGTCCTTTAGGAGGCTGCTGCTGCGGGTCCCTGCCAGATGGGCTGAGCCAGACACAGCAGCAGCTGGGAGGAGCTGGAGGCAGAAAGAGGTGTCAGACCACAAAGCTGAAGCTTTGGCTTCTGCCAGTATTATTCACAGAAGCACAGAACCATTTAGGTTGGAAGGAACCTCTGGAGATCATCTATTCCAACTCCCTGCTAAAGCATGCTTACCCACAGCAGGTTGCACAGCATCGTGTCCAAGTGGGTTTTGAATATTCCCAGAGATGGAGACCCCTACGTGTCTCTGGGCAGCAAGTGCTCAGTGCTCAGTCACCCTTTCCAGAGCTCAGTCACCCTCACAGTAAAGAAGTTTTTCCTCATATTCAGATAGAACTTCCTGTGTTTCACTCGTGCCCCTTCCTTGTTCTGTCACTGGGATTCACTCAGAAGTGTCTAGCCCCGACCTCTTGACACCTGCCCTTAAGGTATCTGTGTGCATTGATAAGGTCCCTCTTATAGAAATGGCAAAGAGAAATTCTCTGTTTGGAATACATGTTGGAAGATGAAGACCCATGTTGTTATCCAAGTTAAACTATTCACTTCTGAATATAAGCCCAGTTTTTTTTCTGTGGAGACTGGTGATGTTTTGTAAAAAAGGTTCACTTACAATAATTATTGTTATTTTGCATAATACCAAGAATTTGTATAACAGGATACTGAAAAAAACCCCCAAGAATGCCCTAAAGAGGCAGTCATACAAAATGAAGGGAGTGGAAATAAAAGCAGAAACAAAATCACTGGAAATTTGGGACATCTTTACTCTTATATATAAATCTCACAATTAGCTTTGACTTAGAAAATACATAATTTTAGAAAAAAACCCATTATTCTCTCTGGATTTGGAACCACTTCCATATTTTTGAAGCTGATGTTATTCCTTATGTTGAATATAGTATGAAAGACAAATTATCAGAAATCCTGCTAAAACCAAGGAAGAAATCCACATAACTTCTGTAGAAATGCCTGAGAATTAGACATTTCTTGAACAGGCACAGAAAACTGTAATGCACAACATAAACCTGATGTCATAACAAGAAACATAGTTTCAAAGTAATTTCTCTAGAGAGAAGAATAATATTAGACATGTATTTTGGTAAGATTTTTACCCTATTTTTTCTTTATAGAATTTAACTTGGAATAGCAATACTAGACACACAGAAATATAAACATTTCATTTAGACATACTGCAAACATGTGTTCAAACATGTCTGCTTGCTACAGCCTATTAAACTTTATTATGCACCTTATTAAAAATTCTTTGGGCAGCAACACTTGTTCAAACAAGGTGTACCAAGGCTATGGATATGCACTGGGGCTGAGCGACATTGCAATCAACTGAGCTGAAATCCTTTTTTTTATCTCTGGTTTGAGTAAATCACCCAGGCCAACCTTCAGCTTGATGGACAGCTAGAGCATGGGGCACATTCAAAGGGCATCTGGGACACTCGTGTCACTACATTTTGCCCTGTGTTCATCCGAGTGGTTTGGTGGAGTTAGATAATGAATTGTTTGAATGTGGGGTAAGACTTTGCAGTTAAATTAAAGACGGTTTTGAGCCTCGAGTTCCACCTCGGAAATAACTGCTCCATGTTACCCAGGATGACACAAACCCTCAAATTTCCCATTTCGCTGATCCTAGGTTACTCAAAATTGGCTAGTCTCAAGAAAACCCCCAACAAACTGTTGTTTACTTTGCCAGTAATTCAAGGGCATGTAGTGATAGGAAAAAGGGGAATGGCTTTAAACTGAAAGAGGGTAGATTTGGATTGGATATTAGGAAGAAATTCTTTACTGTGAGAGTGGTGAGGTCTTGGCACGGGTTGCCCAGAGAAGCTGTGGTTGTCCCATCCGTGGAAGTGTTCAAGGCCGGGTTGGATGGGGCTTGGAGCAGCCTGGGATAGTGGAAGGTGTCCCTGCCTATGGCAGGGTGTTGGACTGGGCCAGCTTTAAGATCCCTTCCAACACAACCAATTCTATGATTTCTGATTCAGAAAGAGTAACTGACGTTTCATACTTAAAACATTACCTGAAACAAAGCAAGTTTGGCAGTTCAGTGCATCTCCCTGCTCTAACTGTGGGACAGGGAATGCTCAGCTTCGGGCAAGGCTTCTTGTCAATCAGTCTGACCAGTCTGAAGAAATTAATCTTGCAAAAGTCATAAGAATATGCACAGGATTTTCCTCCCCAGAAGGGACTTCAAAGGAATTGTTCAGAAGAAATGAAGTTTGTACAAAAAACCAAAAAACCTTTTTTAGAGAGAAGGGTGTTTTCTCTCTCTCAAGGCTACTCTTGCCAAAAAGCCATGGATATAGAATTATGCCTTATATGTAGTGAAATTAGGAAAAGAATCACTCAGGAAACAGGTGACCAGCTCCAGCCTAATTCATGCCCTCTAGAAACTTGAGTTCAGATCAAAGGTAGCAAGCTGAAATGTTTTGCTTTTCTATTACATGTTACTCAACCGCCACATAATCTGGCATAATTAACAGATTAGGATCAACTGAGGTCTGAACCTCATATAGGTGGAAAGATAGAGAGTGTAAGAAAATTGCATAGTCTGGGAGGTTCAGAAAAACATCTGAGCTGAATCTTCTGCTCCTCTGAATTTTATTTTCTGCTGGGTATTAAGATAATGGAGCAATCAGACATTAGATCAGGAGCTAGAGTTTACCAATTTATGGTGACACATGACAATTCTTCCTTGGTCTCACAGAGCTTTATTCATGTGGGGGTTTTTAAAGATTTTTACCACGCTGACAAACTGTGTTTTTTCCACACAAAAAAATTTAGATCACTCCCCCAGTAAAAAAAATTAGCAACAGCTGAAAATGGAATAGCCAAGCCCAAATACATACTAAACAAGAGCAGTTAATGAATAAGTGGCATGAAGAATTTCCTGCTACGTGACATTAGGTTTTAGGGATCAGAACTTCTAGAAATAAGAAAAAAAAAAAGAAACAGAAAAATTAACTCGGGCAGAAGGGAACACCACATGTCTTTGTATCACACAGTGGAAAAACTGGGAAAACTGAGCAGCATGAACAAGTTTGAGAACAGCTGTCAGTGGTGTTCCCATCCCACTGCGCTGTTGTGTGAGAAAGGAATTGCTACGCTCAGCACATTGCCAACAGGGGTGGTGCTTTTAGCTCTGGATTCATCTCTGCAGATCCTTTAGGAAGGGATGCAGTTTCCTGCAAGCTGCAGGCTGCTCACCACGAGAGTCCTGCAGACCCTGGCGCCAGGGCTGCGGTAACGAGCGTGGGTGGCTGTGCCTCCCTTGGGAAAGGCAGGTGAGAACTCAAAATGTGAGGGCTTTCTCCAGCCTTCCCAGGATCTTGGCCAGCAGCCATGTAGATGGGACCAAGCTGGACATGATGGAAGGCAACACCACCTTATGCTAGCAGAGAGCTGCCTCCACCCCCTTAGTTAGGAGCAGGTTTTACCCTTTACCCTGCCAGTGAGGCTGTGGAACAGAGGCATCTGGGCTATGTGTTTTCCCCCTCTTTTTGTGGTAACATCCATTATTTCCTTCAGTGAGTAGGAACTGGTTAATGTTCTCATCAAATTATAGCATTCAGCAATTAAATGTAAATGTCATTCAAATCCTCTGAGAATGGACCAAGAACAACAGAAAGACTCATGAAATGTAGCAGCTCTTTCGTAAGAGCCATAATCACCTCCTGGATCAAAATTTGTTTATCAAGGATGGGTCTGTACGATGCCTTTTATAAGAACAATTCCCTGTAATTTCCTCGTACAGTTGTTTTCCCTTGCAAGTGCTGTAGCATTTTTGAAAGTATACATGGTTGGCAAATCATGCAACATGTATTGGACGTGCATCGTTAGCACCCAGCTGATCTTGGTCTGTGTGTGAGCGTGTACGGAGGAGAGGAGCTGCGGCCACAGTTTTGCTTGGAAAGTAAGGTTAGCAGTAGGCCGAGAAAATAAGCGTGGTGTCTGAAAGATGTGATTGTTGAAATGTAGAACAGCCAGCCTTGAAGTGCTACAGAGAGTGATCAGGCATGGAGAATTCTGCACTGATTTCCTTCAGTTTGGCTCCCTTTTATAGGATGTCTCAGAGGGAGCTGGAGAGCCAAAGGTCACTGTTTTTGAGACACTCTACGTTTCCATGACTGCAAGAATATGACAATCACACCGTGTATCCTTTGACTTTAGAAAATATCCCCAGACACTGAACAGGCAATCAACCTGCCTTTCTATACTTTGGAGAAGGCTTGTTTTTCCTTCTTGAAAAAAGTCATGACCTGTCATTAGTTTCTTCCCCTGAAACACATCACGTTGCTGACAGTAAAATGATGTTTTCATTCTAAGAATTCTACAGGGAAAAAAAAGGGAGCAGCCGTTTTCTCAAGGAAATAGCCTAACAAGACCGTGGTGATTACAACAATTGGCTGGACATATCAGAAAAATAACTGCTATGGTTAATCCAAAGTAAAAAATTACATGAAAGGAAATGTCAATTGCCTGATTTAGAATCAGTTTGTATAGAGGGATATTTTGGAGAGCTTTTCTTCAGTCACCAAGTGAAATCTTTGTGTGTGGTTGATGAAGAAAAATATTTTTATATTGCCCAATAAAATATGTGATAAATTCACATCAAAGATCCTTGTGTAGCTTTTGAAGATGATAAAAATGAACAGTACTGAGAGTTTTAATGCAAAAATAACATCACATCACATAGAATATATATAACATCACTTAACATTACCTTACATTACACCCCAAAGCCAAAATCTAGCTCCTGAAGCATGAAAATCCAGTTGATACCAGTTAAGTCCCCTTGATACCAACATATAGCAAAAGGAAAATGCTTCCTTTGAGTAGAGCTGGGAAAACCTGAAAGAGGAACTTTGTTTAATTTGCAGAAATTGCAAATTAGCTATGCAAATCTGGTTCTGAATATATAAACCATAATTTTATAGGCCACTTCAGAAATATTTAAGGGACATATTCACAAAGTTACCTGGACCAAGAACTAAGAATGAGCCAGAAAATTTCCGAAGGGGGCAAAGTGAATTAGCTTAGTGAATGCCCTCTGTACTACAGTGATCTGTGTTAGCTGAAGTTCTGGATCACTGTATCTAGTGTTTCATTAAACAGGCTACGTGTCAGCAAAGTTTATAGGAAAAAATGTTCTAATTGTTCAGGTAAATTCTCTGTGCAAGCTTTGAATCTCTACTTCATGTGCAAATAGAAGTTTTGGTTTAGCTTTTTTTCAAAAATGGGAAGAATCAGATCACTTTTATATTCAGTTCTCGTTTGACTCAAGCCATGAAAATCAAAATTCATAAGGGTCCAGAAAACATCTCTGATTTTGCCATGAAAAGCCTGAAGACACTCTGAGTTTTAAAGGCTAGAGAACAATTACATGGGTGACTGAACAGGCAATTTCTTTATTTTCTTCTTGAACTTAAACATTGGGAAAATGACAGACAAGGAAAAAGACAGTCTGAAATTCAGCATTCAATCCTTTTCGGAAAGCATTTTTAACCTTTAAAATATAAATACAGGTAGATTTCAATGTGAAAGGTTGTTTTAAGAAGGCATTGAACTTTTACTTGCAACATGTTAAAAACAAATGTTTGAGAATTTTTTGATTGCTTTCAGGTTTTCCTGATAATGTTGTAAGTCAAGAAAGTTCAGCATAGATTTCTAGGTTGTTTCAGTTACCTCAGCTGTTTTGCCTGTAGATTTTTACCTGGCCTCTGTGCTGTTGGATTACTCCTTTTGCAGGTTTTGCTCAGCAATTGGTGCAAGCAGTGTGTAAATAGTCCTTAAGACTAAATGCCTAAATACTAAATACTAAATGACTAAATACTTTGTCAGTAAATGAGCAAAAGTTACAGGATTTTCCTCTTCACAAAGCCAGTGTTTCTGAGACAACTGAAAACCAAAATTAAGCAAACAACACTCCATTCTGCACTCTGTAAATCTACCTGCAGTGCTGTAGTGGCTTTCAAGAAGAGGTGAACGCCTACAGAGGGGGAGACTCAAAACAACATCTCATCTAGAGATTTAAGTTTGAGAATGTGGGTCTCAGCAGTAAAAACATCCACTCAGATGCTGAATTATTTAGAAACCATTTTCCAAGTTTAATTGGTACAGTATTTTTCCCAAACTCTCCAGAGAAATAGCAGCCCAAGAAGCCAGTATTCAAACATGTAACACCAACTGAGATCTCAGGTATCGATAGTATCTTGCCCCTGCAAGACGCACATAGAAGAACGCAGCCATGGGACTGTGTGAGGTTTCAGGGGCAGCCCCCACAGTAAGCAGAGCTGTTCTGATGAACAACAGGTGGGGCAAAAATCCCTGTAAAAGTGTGCTCTTCAGAGGATACAATCTACTCCTCCACTGAAGGCCAACCCCACGATGCGGTTGGTGTTATGCCCACAGTGACAACGTCTGAGCTGCTTATTCCCTTTGGAGCAGTTTTATTATCTTCTTCCCAACTCAAAGCCAGCCATCTTTCCCATATAATTACAAACAAGGACCTGTCGGTGAAGTCAGCTCCTGATGGACACAGCTGTTGCAACTGCTGAAGGCTCCTGCATCCCCTGGCTTTACTCGTGCACAGCATTGCTCTCTTTTGTTATTTGGATGGGAAGGACATTTCAGCTCTTCCTCTGTGCAAGAGCCAGCAGAGCCCTCATTTACTTTTGCTGTTCTCACTGCTCTTCCTCCATTTTAGGTTGGTTTTTGCACAGAATCTGAACTGTCATGGCCAAGAACCTGATTGCTACGTTTTTATTCCACTCCATCTCCCAGGCTGTAGCTCACAGGCAAGCTGAACCAATACATCAGAATGACACAGGTGAGATTTTATTCTGATGTTAAGTATAAAAATCTATCTCTGCACTGATTACGGAGGAAAGGACCTGCTGCCTTATAATGGCAACTGTTGATTCACTGGCTGTGGAAGTGCAGGGTGTAGAGGGCAAAAGCTTCTTTAGTCAAAGGGAAATTATGCTTTAAAACTGGCTTTATTCCAGCACCGTTGATAGACCAGGTCTCTCTCCTTCTCTCTCTTTCTGTACAATCTCAGTTACTTACAACATTAAAGGTCTTTAGAGGCTTCTTTCTTTAGAGCTCCGTTTCTGCCCCTCATCACCCCAGTGAATGACAACTTGAAAGAAAACCAGGAGCTTTGCTATGGATTTAGAAATGTCTCAAAGCAAATCACTGGATGCCAAAGAAGCTGCCAGGCTACTGCACCTCTCAAGCACTTATAATCAGGGAACAAAGGCGCTGGAGGCAGCTCTGGGGGGGAACCTTTTGTGGAAAATATTGACCAGCAAATTACACAGCAGACAGTGCTTTGGCACTCGGCTGTCTAAAGGTGACTCAGACGATCCGTTTAGCTCAGCAAGCTGGTTTCTAATTACACCAAATGCCTGACTCTTGTCAGTGGGCCCAGTATCTGCTAAGCGGGTGCTCTTCATATGTGTCATTCATTACCTCACCCTGCACCGGGAGCCATCTCTATAGGGAGAATGGTTGGCAGCATCTTAGGCCTGGCTAATTTCCTCAGAGAGAGGTTTAAAAGAGAAACCTCAAAACAATTCCCTTCTACCCTTAAAAAAAAAAAAAAAAGCTTGCACAAAACCCAGCAAATCCCCCAGCCAACCACATGCTAATTTCAGTAAATACCCTGGAATGAAATGATGGCAAGCTGCTGTCTAGGGTTTAAAAGTTGAACATAGTATACTCTTCCTGGGTTTTAGCTGGACTCTTGCTTTGGTGCCAGAGTAACAGCTGTAGCAGCTGCAGATGCATTTTACCACCCAGTACAGGCACCTGCTATGACCAAGGAAGTGAAAACCCACAGAGATGCAATTTTCTTTTAATTACATTAGCCTGGTTTTGGCAGCCAGCCATGCACCATGGTGTTGGTGGGGATGTGGACTCTATTCACAATTAGAGCCTGTCTGTGGGTTGCTTTTGACGCGTGGCAGGTTACTTCAAAGAGGAACAGTGAAGGATCCATGTCAGTGCTGAATCTTGTTCAGGAGAAATAATAGAGATTGGCATGTTTTTTATTACACGGGTACTGTGTCAAACTCTGAGATCAGTTTTATATACTTTTCAGACTAGCTGGGCCAGAGCAGCTGTATGTATAGCACTGAAATATACAGGATCAAGTCTTGAGTCTGAGGAGTGCCTCAAAATCACCCATGCTGTTTAATTGCTATTTAACCGAAATGATGCATTCCTAGGCACACCTCAGTACAGTTTAGGGGATGTGAGTGAAGCTGCTCCCAAACACCCTGTTCCAGTGAGTTGTAGAGATGAGTATTTTGGAGTCTAGGCATGCAGGCATGAGCTGTGTGCTGCCTGTTCTCCTCAGGGCCAGAGCAGGCTCTAGCCTGTTTCATTTATTCCTAGAGACAGGCAGCTTCGTCTGTCTGTCCCTGGGTGCTGTGGAGAAGATGAACTCTGGGTATTTTCCTTAAGAGGAAGAAGCTGTTCTTTGTTCCCAATATGCTCTGTGGCTAAAATTACTTTTTGCTGTAACAGATGCCTTCAAGTCAGTCCAGCTCTCTGTGCTAGGATGGTCACACTGAGGAATAACATCCTGTTTCTTACAGCTTGCATGAGAGTTGGCTTGTTCTGTGCCAACTTGCAGAATATGTTGATGAAATTCTCATGACACTAAACACTACTCAAGGAACGCCTGTTCACTCTGTACTTTGGCTCAGGTGCTGTCACTACCTGAATTAAGGTCTGTTTTCATGTTAGGCAATCTCCATAGTGCTTTTAACCCTCTGGGCACTATCTTAGGATATGAACCATGATGCAAAGTAGGGCTTTGTATCTCCATCTCATATTTTGCCCAACTGCATCAGGAAAGCCTACTCAGAAACTGGCAAACAGCTCACACTTGTAAGACTCTCACCGTGCTTACCCTGGCACAGGGGGTGTAAGTGGGGAAGACCCTTGGCACCCTCCTCTGCCCAATCAACATGTTCCTGGTTCATCACCCAGACCTGGTCCCTGGGCCACTGACAACTGTAAGAAGCAATGTTCCCGGTGTGGAGGAGTTGCCATCAAGGATCTTCATGGGCACCTGACTGATTCAATTTGCAGAGTGACAGGGCACAAGACAGATGAGTCTGAGCACACATTCTGTGGCCAGAGACCTGACAAGTCTCTGCATCCTGTAGGGGACAAGACATGGAGCACACTGTAGACTCACGCGTGTCAAAGCAAGAGCCATCAATCTCTCTGGCCCTGCACTATCAGAAGGGAACTGGCCCCAAAACCAGAGCAAACAGCAAACTGTGAGTCATTCCCTCCACAGTAGGACTGTGCTGCAGACTGGAGACCGTGCAGTGTGTTTGCAGGACACTGAAGAACTCTCTTGTCAGAGGAGGTTGAGATCTGGGCTGTAATATCAACAGTGCCTGAGCTTTGTCATGGGGAACGAACGTGGCAAGAGAAGACACACAAATGGCTTCTCTGACCTGTCCAATTGAATGGGTCAACTACGTGCTGAACAACAGGCCTTGTGGGTTCCTCAGCAGAGTGGTAATCGTGATTCAGTTTCTGAACAACTTTATTCCCAGCAAGTGGAAGGACTGCACAGTGCTGCCAACAGCACCCAGGCTTGTCTGGAACATAAAATGTGGAGCTTCCAGGAGCAGTTTGTTTTAAATAACATTTTCCATGTAAAATTGTGCTCTGGTCTGTTCATTAGTAATGTTTATATAAAGGACATCACCATGGTATTTAGGAATTAAACATTAAAAGGACAGACTCCAAGCCTCTCAAAAACAATTAGAGTAAAAGCGGGGTAAGTGAAAGAAAAAATATGGTAGATGACGTCAGAGTGATTGTTCCTGCTTTGAATCACTACTGGTGAGAGGAGAATAAAGCCTGAAGTGAAATGATCAGAACAAAAAAAAAAAAAAGAAAGAGAAGAGTAAAAAATGGGAATTAAAGGAATTAAAAGGAATTGTGTGGAGCCTCCCTCCATCTTCTTCAGGCCCTGCTGAGATGTAGAAGACCTAGAAGCCTACAAAACAGAAACAGAAGGTCAGATTTAGATGTCTTTCAGGTTTGCACATATTTGAGATGTTGACCAGATCAGTGGTGACCTTGAAACAAAAGGAATGCTTGTCACTGGGTTTGAATGAAGGTTTGGGTACCTTCAGCAACTGCAGCACCACAGCACAGGTAGGCAAATGTAAAATGCAGCCTAGGAAGTCATGGATGAATAGCCCTATTCTGACAAAAATACCCTTTTATTCCCACGTTTCAAAATAATGCTTTGACAATGCTTCCTCCTGAAGTATGTGCTCCCAGACGGAGCCTTGTAGTGCTCTCATGGGACTGCAGGAATGAGAAAGATTTCTTTTATTTCATGTTTTCTTGTTTGAAGCAAAAACTGAATTTGTAGTCAGTCCCTGCTTCTGCCTGTTGAGGAACAACAACCCTGGAAAGAAGGAATCTTTGAAGTCTTGGAGGGTTGTGGATGATGGAACAACTTGCGCTGTCAGCCACAAAAAACAGGGACAGCTTCTGGGGTAGGAAATCCTCTAAGGAAAAAAAGCTAAGTGTCAGAAACCCCATATACACATGAGTTGTTGCTTTTTTTTTTTTTCTGGTCAGCTAGAACAGGCTTGTTTTTGTATTGCACATGAGGGACCAGAGAGGTAACCCACACCATAATTGCTGGAGATACTTTGGCTTTGCATCTTGTCTCAACTATGGCAAGGAAGCCTTGGCAAAGTTATGGGTAGTATAAAGCAGCAAGGACACAAGGAAATAGAGGAAAAGAAGTTTTCGTGACTTCTGAGTGTATTACTGCACACCCTTAATGCCACTTTGGTGCAGCATTTTCCACAGTCCTCAAAAGTTACTTATTTTATAGCCCTAATTTTAAGGTGTTAGCACTGTACTAATGGTTCACAGCAACATCAGGCAATTGCTGAATTACTCCTTTACAGGAGGACTTAGCTAGTCACAGGTGAGGACTGAGTTTGTTCAGTATTTCCCACTCATTTTCTAAGAACTAAATCTTAATTATGAATCATTCTTGAGATTGTTAGGACATGCATCTATGGATGTATGGGAAAACAGAAGGGAGGGACTCTCGCTGATTTCCACCCCTGCAAAACTGTAACTTTAAGATTCATTAGCCCTGTCATCTTTTATAGTAAGTATTGCAGCAAGCAAGATGAGCTGCTGGAAAGAAGTCATCATTAGACACATACAAAGCCAAAGGTAAAATGTTTGGAAGTTTATGGGTTTTTCTTGCTATTGTGGCATAATTTTGGTCTCATCTCCCATGCTACTCTTAATCCTGTTCTCATCTATTCATCCTCTTACAGTGCCTATGGCTTCATTGCCCCAGGTCTGAAATATTTATCCCCAAAGTCATCAGTCTATCACTCCCACTCCCCATGCTTCCCACCATACCCTCTCCCAAAACTCTCAGTGAAGCAAACAACTTACTGGGATTGTGTGAATATGAACACCCACCTTCACCATGCAGAACATCCTCCTTTCCCCACAAGCCACAGTCTTTGCTCTTCACAAAGGGGAAGGAGAGCTGGAAATGTCTTCTTTGATAAAGACACATTGTTACACTTTATCTTTGGTAATCAGAGTGAGAGAATCTGAAAATAAGAATATTCTTTTGGGGAAAGTTTAGTGGCAGACTAGGTTACATGTCCAGGGAGTAGTGCAGTTCTCAGGGACAGAAATTGTCCAAAACACCTCATAAGAATAAATAATGCAGTGTACAGTTACATATACAATTCATTTGCATCTGAATGTCCAGCATTATCCTGGCATTGTCTTATCTACATACAGCTGCACATGAAAGACCATTACAGTTATGTCAAAACAAAGCAGCCCATTACAGTTCCCTCCGAACCCAGACCACGTGCCACCCGCTTCTCACTGCCACCCCTTGCTTGTCTAAAAGTAACAAGCCGCTTTCCCAGACAGCTCCTATTGATCAGCTCCTGTTGGCAATGCAAATTCCTTCCATGTGCAGTCAGGCATAGCCATGAGCCTGGAGCACAAAGAGGTGGAGCTGCTCTTTGCCTTGCACAACTGGAGAATTTCCTGCTGTTTTCCCAGTCGTCCACAGGCCAGGTCTATCTGCTCCACATCAATCCAGCACATCCCATTCACTCCATGATTCGCTGCCACAGGGCTCTCTGCAGGCAGCTTCCCAGGCAGGGCCTGGATAACTTCTAGCTTTGTTTTTCTCCATGTAAGAAGACATTTTGTTATAAAAGCAGCTCTCAATGTGTATAGAACATAATAGGAAGACTCTCAAATCATGGGGAATATCCCTGACCAGGGACATTTATTGTTATTGTTGGGGTTTTTTGTTTTGGTTTTGGATCTCCTGAGCATCAGCATCAAAGCTCACCACACTCAATCGTATAGAAAAGAACAGAAAGTGCACCAAGCACTGACCATAAAACACAAAATAAATAAACAGTGGCTGAAAGGCAGGCCCTCCAAAAATTATTAAATTATGGATAATTTCACACTGTTTTAAAATAAACCTTTTTTTCCTAAATTCTGTTCTCACTGATGTAGATGGAAAAAATTCTTTGGGCTTCAAAGGGGATAATGTCAGGTCTCTGCTGAGCACTTCAGAAATACTGGTACAAATATTTGATCAAGCATAGCAAGAAACCTATTGCAAAGGACAGGATTTGTACCCAGATTTAGCAAGTTTCAAACCAGGGTCTTAACTGTAGGGTTAAATACACCTTTAAAATTCTTATCAGTTTGATAGTGAAAGTAATTTCTCATCTGAGACATCTGATATGCACCTGGGGTGGGTTTTTTGTTTTTATTTTCTGTTTTTTCCTTTTCAGATAGCTAGATAGGTACAAAACAAACAAGTTAGGAGACACTATACTACTATAAAACTATAGCATATGCTGTTTTCTGAAGGTAAAGGTTTCCAAAGGCAAGAAACATTGTCCAGACAGCTTCAGGCTAAGGGAAAATAATTTTTTTTTCTTCTTTATACAGACTGAAACACTTCTGCAAATGACCTGTTTTTGCAGTACTGTTAAACACCAGTGTTCTCCTGAGCAAGGTTAAAGGTGCTGCTCTAGAGGATTCATGGTACTGAAGTGGTTGAATCATTTATCACTCCTGAGTAAACATCAAGTTCAAATTTATGTTTAACAGACATGTGGCCATTAAACTCACTCCACACTTTGCTGGCAGCTGCCAGAAGAGCTCTTTGCGTCTGATTTCAGTGTGAGGAGCTGAAAATCCCTCTGCTTTAGTGATACAGAGCACTTCTCTTTCTCTCTCTCTAGACACTGCCCAGCGTTCCGCTGGCTGCAGCTCCTTCTTTTGGGAATTTGCACCCGGAATCCCACACACTGGCGATACTCAGGAGTTGCACAAGGATAATAGGCCAGTTTTGGCTTCTCACTCACTAGCCATGACAGCAAAAATCTGCCTTTTGCTGTCTGTAACTGTAGCAAGAGCAGTGGATGCTTCCCAACATTTTGGTACAAATTATGCCAGCTAAACATGTCTCTTTTCTGTAGCAAATCCAGGTTACAGAGCAAAGCTGCTGCTCATAAGGCATAAAAACACAGAAAACAAAAGACTTCCATGGAGGTAACACTGATCTTTTTGAGATCTCACTGCGAGCTTTACACAAAACTGTCACATGGCAGAAATACAACAGAGTTAGGTGGCGTTTTGAGTTTGTTTCAGACGGGAAATGAGTGCAGCCAACTCTTCTGAAGGATGTTAAACTGTTCCTGTAGAGAGTCGGGTCTCCAGCAAACTGGACAGATGTTGTATGGGTAGTCAAAAGACACTATCTTTTGTCATGTTGAAAGACTCCAGCTGAAGGGCCTTTTGTACCTCATGAAAGAAAGGCCTCCTCATGCAGAGGATGTGCTGAAAATGGGAAAAATAGGCAAGAGAAAAGAAACTGAAAAGAAAACCTGCATTGCATTTTGCATCTGAGTAGTGGAAATGCAGGTCTAATGTATTGTTAAGGATACAACCTGTAAACTAAGACAAATTTAGACCACTGCTGACTTGAATTTCAGAGTCATAACCAAAGACTGTTGCCCACTTCTGTCCTTGTAGTGACTGTTTTCCTCTTGTGAGCCGTGCACCAGATAAATGTAGGGGGCATTTTAGCTGCATTTCATCTTGGGGACTCACAATTTAATTTCTAGTGATTACAAAACTGACTGTCCTTTCAAGCCTGTCTGGGGAAGTCACCATTTGTGTGGAATGGACAAACTTTGGAAAGCCATAAATTCTTGGAAATTTTTATATTCATCATCATTAATCAAGAGTTACATGATCCCTCTCAAGTAATCCACAAAGATTCAATGATTTTGAGAGAGAACCAAGCATCTGCTCTGACCTCCTGGGTACTTTCACACCGCTGCCCCTAGCCCAGTAATGACTTTGACACTGACATATCTCCCCAGAGGCTCCCCAGACCTGGGGAGAGGCAGGGACAAGCAATCCTTTACTTCCCCTGCAGACTTTGGTCAGTGATAATTGCTGAAAGCCTGTGGCAGTGTGAAAAGGATAGAAAATAATAAGGATGGCAGGGTCTGTGACACAGACACCTGCTGAGGAAGCTCAGCTTCATCTAGGCTGATCTTTCCATGCAACCTAGAGGATGACCCCTGCATTGTGGTGACAGCTGGGCAACCTTCTTCCTCCCTTCATCTCTGAGATGCTGTTGCTTTCACAGGAGTGTTTGCCTTCTTGTTGGTACTTATGGGACTCCACTCTGGCTTTGTTTTCATCACTGTCATTGCCATAGCCCACTGCTTGCAACTCTGAGTGCACCTGTAAAGAAATTCTTAATACTCTCCACACACAGAAGATTTGAACTAATTTTTTTTTCCTTTTACACACACTCTCTATATTAAGAGGTTAGCCTTACCCACTGTGGTTGCAGTCATCCTACCTAACTTAAGGCATTTGACTAAGGAACCAAATTTAGATGTCTATTTGCTGTTGGTGCATGTTATGTACAACCCCTCATGACAAGGGGTTTGGAACCAGACCATCTTTAAGATCCCTTCCTACCCAAACCATTCTAGGAATCTATAAATGCAAACCTCTAGGAGAGCCTGCGGGTGTCCAGTGGGGTGGATCGTCCTTTAAACTGTCCTTTAAATCTTTTCAGTGGCAGAACTGCACTTGCTGAATTAGGGGTCTTTATCTTTCAAAGCTTAGAGACCAGGAAGCCAGAAGAATGTCCTGGCCAACTTCTAGAAAGTTACTTCCAGGTTCTTTATTATTCTATAAATAGCTCCCATGTAATTATTTAGCAGCGCCCTTCACGTTAAGGACACTGGAGAAATGGAGGCAGGCAGGGGAAGAATCCCAGTGGCCACCAGTGCGAGTTCCAGCGCTCTGGTTTGTCATCTTGAGAAGGCAAATGGTTTGCGAAGAGGCGGCGCTGGGTGAAGGGATGTCTCCCGTCTGGAGCGGGGCTGTGCAGTTCCCCGTCGCACCACCGAGTGTCAGCGGAGCTCTTGGAAAGGGTCTCGCTGCAGGCACTGAAAAAATGGTGCTCAGGAAGGGCCTTTCAGTTTTCGCGCTTCTTTGTACGGTTCATGGGAGGGAGAGCCGTGGTGCGAGATGAAGGAATTCAGAGAGCGATCTGCCCCGTTGTTGTGTGCCCGCTGCTCCCAAAGCCGGCTCTGGAAGAGCTGCAGCCTTTGTTGTGTTTCTGGTGGCTCTCCAAATTACAGCGATGCAAATATTCAGCTCGTAGGGAGGGGAGGCAAAAGCTGAGGGATATCCTAAATAGATTCACCTTTGATGTGAAAATCGTGAAGGTCTAAAGGGCTTTTAGTATCTAACCAGTTGATAATTGAGGTAGTCAGCTTGCCAGCTCAGTTTTACAAAAGCTGTCTTCTGATAAAAGTCCTGTGCTAACCTGTAACAACTTCAGTGGTAGAATATTAAGGATGAACGTAAACTAAGTCATGCTGGAAAAGAGCAGACAATCACAATGGCAGGGCCAAGTTATACCAGCATTACTGCCTGTTACTCCAGGAGGAAGATGCTACAGCCAGAATGGAGCAGGGAGAGAAGCTGGGATGCAAAAAAAGAGGTGTCTCGTGTACCTACATGATCTCAGGAGACTTGCAGGGACACAGAAACACGTGCTGTGTGAGGGCAGGATGGGTCAGCTGTTACTCCTGCAATTTGCACTGCTTAACCCCAAATAAATCCAAGACAAAACATTCAGTATAATAGGTCTTGTGGACTCCCCTACCTGGAGACCTTTGCCTCCACAAGAGGAGGGTAATAACCTTGTTTCATGCCCTTTTTTTTATGCAGTAGTGAATTGCAGAAGCTAATGTTTCGGCCATTAGCTGTAAAATCAGACAGGTGCAGGGCTATACTAACATGCTGGGGATTTTGGGGAGAACTAAGCCTAAGTGTTATTTTGCGTTTTGCTTTTTCATTCCGTGTTCGGTTAGGTTAAAATCAGAAGGCTTCAAAAGCAGCTGAGGAACTTTTTACTTTGGTCTCAATTATAAGGGTTGAGGATTCAAATTATGTGTGATTTCTAACTGTCCTGCTATATTCTTTACAAAAAAAAAACACAAGTTCTAAAATTTGTACTTAAATAGGAGTTATGCAGGAAAAATATTTCTTAACTCTCCAAAAAAACCCCACCAATAATAAAATAATAAAAATAATAAACCCAAACCAAACCACCCCATGCATTACCAATCAATAATGTTGTTCCAGGCTCTTTTCTTCCTAGCTAGCTACCTTCATTGAGAGAGAGGAAGAAAAGTTCATTGCATTTCCATCCTTTTATAGATTTAAAAAGAGAATTCCTGAGACTGACGTAAATTCTTATTTTTAGTCTTCCTCATCTACAAACAGTGCATGAGAGAGGGGATAACATCAGGGAGCAAATGGACCAGAGGTTTGTGGGGAAAGTCGTAACAGGATTCACTGTCTGGAGGATTAGACAGGAAAATTTGAATTAGGAACAAGACTCTCATCTCTATCTGTCCAAATGTCTGCCCATGGAAGTAACCCAAGCTTAATTTCCTTAAAATTTCAGCTGTGCACATGCTGTGAGGCGTATTTTAGCCAAGGCCATGCTAATCTTGAGTCAAAGCAGACTCTGTTGTCAGTACAGAGAATTTGATGCACTTGATGTGGGCAACACAAACTCCATTATCCCCTTTTGCTTTTAATTCAGTGATGTGACACTGAAATACATAAAAAAACCAAGGTGAAAACAAAATTCATCAAATTCTAAACCATTTTTCAGATTAGAAGAAGTTTTAAGCCTAATTTCTGGTGGAAAGTCTGGCTCCCCTGACTTTGTGTCTCAGTAGCTTACCCAAGCTGAAGACACAACTCTTTTGTTTGGCTCAAGTCTCAGAACCCTTGAAAATCTGGAGAATATTGGTGTGATTTTCAGACACAACCTTTAAGATAGCTTCATTGATTATTTCTAAAAGCCAAGCTTCTCAATTTTCTTCGGTTTTGAGGGGTTTCTTTAAAAGCTGATTTTATTGCTTGGTTCAAACATCATCAAAATTCCTCTTTGACCCCTGCACTTGCACTGTCTCACACTCTGAAATTTGACGAAAAGGCTTCAATCTTGCTTGCGAGGTCCTCGTGTGTGCCCAGGAACCACCCAAGAACCAAGGATTTTGCTCATCTCCTTTCAGCTCTGCTGCCACTGGATGGCACCAAAGCCCATGGAAAAGTCTTGGGCTGTAAGGTGGGGTTGGGGAAGAAGAGCATCACTTCAGAATGATGGAATCCTACCCCCACGGCCAGTCACCTCCAGGATCCTTCCAGCACCCGAGGCACTGGGGAGCAATCTGAATATCTCAGCTTCGGGTCCATGGCAGAGCAACTCAGGTGGCCTCTGTCAGCTTTTCTCCAGGACTCAACTTGTACTAAGTCATTGTTGAATTAATTCAAAAAGTTTCTTCCAAATTAGGCAATGGGATTTCTGACCTGTCAAAAATCTTCCAGTTTTCCTCACAGTTCTCTGTGCAAAGGACTGGGTTTCATTTCTCAGCTGTGACTTACTTGTGCAGACCTGAAACACAGGGACAGTTTAGCCCTGAAACTGGATTACAAATTAGGCCTGCAGTATCTGTCCCTCTTACCTCTCTACCGTGGGGTGGCCCAGGTAGCTGGAGATGCTATCAGATGGTTTGTGCCTATGACATCTTTTTGGGGAGGAAGAAAAGGAGCAGCTCCACTTTTGAGCATCATGTGATACAGATCTCACCACTGGGGTCTAAAGCACAAACAGTTCAAGTAAGAAGAACAGGCACAAAGACAAGCTGCAAGTGGGCCTGGGTCAGTGTGATGCCCCAGTGATGACACCAGACTTTTGAAAAGCCAGATAAATCAGTATTTCTGTTGCTTGTGCTGCAGCTCCTTATGCCAGCAAGCACGCTTCCGTGGGCCATGGGTGGTTCCAGGTGTCACCTGAAGTGCTGGTGTCCTGTTTGGCTACCGTGGCACAGTGACACACCTACAGTTCTTCCCATAAGCAAGAGGGAAGGGACAACAAGGTCTGAGGTCATAAACAGGGCTTGCGGCAGGAGCCTCAGATTGTAGCTTTGAACAAACATTTCAAAGAATAACAAACCTAAGAAAGTTGTTCCTCCTCTGTAGCTGAAATGACCAGAGCAGGCTCTCAGTTATCCCATTGCACCTGGAAAACTCCCAGACAAAGCAAGTTGGCACCAGTGCTGACGTAGATCCAGGGCCAAGAAAAGAGGCATACAGGTAAGGGTTAATTCTATTAACACTTAAAATTCTAATTTTCAGGAGCTCTTTGTCTTCCTCTTTTATATCTTTATCGCCCCAATGGGATGATTCATATTTTTGTCTGCTATAACAAAGGCAAATGCATTTAATAATGCTTTTTCTGCAGTGTTCTGCTTATAAAGCCCTTTCTTGTGAAGGCAGTACCAAGTGTTGCAGAAACATCATGCAGTGCTAGTCATGTACACTTGCTTATTCACACATACAGACAGAAATGGATGTTCCAACATACAAATACACGTACATGAATTAGTATATATATATATATATGTGTATGTATGCAATGGTGGGTTTGTCTCTGGTGGCAGGTGTGCTCTGTACATCCAGCCAGGCTGCATGCTGAGAATGTCTGATGTTTTTCCACCTTTCCTGGGAAGGGAACATGAGCAGCAGCTGCGTCTGCTAAGTCTCAGCTCCCATGTACTCATGACTGCCACAGGTTTGGGTCTCAGCAACTGCATCTCTGCTGCTCTTACTTTCATTTTAATTAAATGAAGATTTTACCAGAGTCCCTGAGCAAAGACAAGAGAGTGCTATTTCTAAAGTATAAAGTTTAAAGAAAGTATCAGCATGTCTTGGTTTTCACTTAGAAGGGAGCGTTAATTAACAAACATAACACACGAATAATTTTAGATACTCTTAGCTAGTTGAGAGTATGGAATAAGGCAGATTTCAGTTGTACCACAGTGACTTCAGAGTAAAAGCACTTCAGCTTGAGAGGTCTGAGATCAACACCTACAGTGTCACCTTCAAGAAAGGGATCTCAGAAGAGCAGCCATGCGAAGAGGGCAGAGAAGGACCTACAGAGTGTAACATCTGAATTTGTGCTTGTCAGTCCCCCTCTCCCACCTCTCCTAAGGAAAGTTTTCTGTACCATTTTTGTCAGGAAAGAAGGACAAGCTCCCCCTCATTCGGGGTGTAGCAGGTTCACCACCCTATTGACACTGCTTCAGCACTGAAAGCCATCTGCCTCCACCCACCAAATTTCACACGATCAGGGTTTTATTCTGTACCGCTTGCAAGTGCATCTAACAAAGACATTGGCCAGCTAAGCTGCTGCTCCTAGAGCTTAACTCAGACTGTTACGAAGCTGGTAATGCTCAAGCTATGGGACTTGGTGGCCTCAGGCTAAACCTTCAAATCCCAGGACTTGTCCTTCCCTGTGGTCAGAGTCTCCTGGGTGGGCAGCAAGGAGGGGGGTGTGATTGAAACTGCAGCCCTTGAAATCACCTGGCTTATCAATTCCAGTCTCCTGTAAAATCAAAAGATCAAAAATTCCTTCAAACCAGAGTGCAGAAGCTTTTGGCCAGTAACTAATAATAGCAAACCAATCCTCTTCAGCCCTCCCTGCTCATGAGGGTATTTTAACAGGGAATCCATGCCCATCTGAACATCCCAGAGATGATAACTGCGGCTGATTCTGGGGACCTGGGCTCTAATCACAGAGGCTGAACCTGCCTTTTTTTAAGATCCCAACATGAACTTAGACGACTCAGTTCCTACTTTCTGTGGTACCAAGGGGTGAAAAACCACTGTTTCTTAAACGACTCCACAGCCTCGGGAATTTTCTCTTGCATTTAGAAGGAAAATTCCTTGGGAGTTTTCTCTTGCATTCCTGCAGTCTTTACTCCCTGCCTTAAGGAATAAGTTATTTACTGTAGTAATTGCCACACAAAGCTTTTGTCCCTGGGTGTTGAGGTCCCTGCAGGGCCTTGCACTGTGCAGCTCAGGTTCTCCTCTGATGTTCTCTGTAGTCCTACAGAAGGAATCATATGTTTCCAAGTAAACACAACTGGATGAGTCTTTGCAGGATAAAAGCCCAGCCTCACTTCCTACCTGTAGGAAAATGTACGTCACTGTAAGTCAATGCAGTCATCTTCTTTCTGAGAGCAGGACACGTGATTGACATGGAGAAACTGCCAGGGTCAGGATCTCAGGATATAAAACACCCACGAGTTAAACCTAGGCAAAGAATGGACTCTCCCATCCATAGCAAGGAGTGCTACCTTGACAGCCACTCCTGGCAGGTTTGTAATGTCTGTATTACGAGCCAAGCAGAATATGGTGTTGGCTTGGCATTTGGGGCTCGGGGAAGTTGGGGGATTAATGTTGGTCACTACAAACAGAGATGTGATATTCAGTATCAAGGTTATTTCCTAGGCTTCCCAGAGGGAATGTGCTGCCAGTCCTGGTGGTTTCAGCGAAATGTGAGCACTGGGTGTGTCCCCATTGTCCTGCTGCACCAAGAGCAGGCTGGGCCTCAATCCAAGAGCAACAGCAGCTCTACAGGACTTGCTAGACAAGAAGGGTTTTCTGAGTCAGTTTGGATTTTTGTCTGAGTACAAGAGAGCAATGTTATGCCTCGTGAAAATGTAATGGCATCAGCCAGTGAAAGGCATCAGGCAAACAAGCTTCATCTCTTTCAGCCATTAGTAGATATTTGTAACCACTGTAGAGATGATGGTCTTGGGGCTGAAAGAGTACTTTGTATGGAAGGTAAGTGTGATCCATAGTACCCTTCTCTGAGAGTGCCTCAAGACACTCACTGCACAATACTTCTGATTTTTCATACTGTCATTTGTGATCAAAAATACCTAAACATCATCTTAAACAAGCTGGCCAGGTTCAGTCTTTACCTGAGAGCTGCCAGAGGTTGATCCATAAGATCCTCTTGTAGGAACAATACTAGTGAAATGTAATACATAACTAACACAAATTAAACATCTTGGACACAGATGGAAACTGTGAAATCTTTAAATCTCAAAGAAGTCCTTCAACTTGAATTTTTTTTCCTAATCGATTATATGATTATTGGATAAATAAACTATGTGATTGTTCAGCACATAAACACCCTTTGTTAAATGTGTCCGTCAATAGACAATTCATATAAATGATACTAACTATCATCAAAGGAATAATAACGCCTTTATTGATGAATAAATCTCTAAAAGACAGATCAAATGGAGGTTAACTAGCCATGCATGACATTAGCAGGAATTAGTCTAAAAACATCCTTGCAGGCATGCTGGCTACTGTATGTGGGTTGGGAAAAGATGTGGGCCATGCTTATGGAAGGACCTGCAAGGTCAAAAGCCCTGCAAAGGCCATGCTGGTTATTTTTCAGTACATAGTCCGGCAACGTTACTTCTATTTTGTATTTCTCTGTGGTTTTCTGTGGCTGTTTAAAGACCTTTTTGACATGGAGACTCTTTTAGCATGTCTGAAGAGTAGTAAGATGTGGGTGGCAAGCCACCAAGGTTGTGTACACACCCACATGGACTGACCCCTCCACCCAACAAGCGTCCCTGTGAGGGTTGCCTGGTCTCGCCCAGCCTGGCAGAGCAGGGGGTGGCAGATGGAGATGACCTGAATGCAGTCACACATGCAGTCTTTGAATGTGGCTGAAAAGTTCACAGGACCCGCAGTCCTGACTTTTTTCCACCCTCAATAAAATTCAGTGAGCTCCCAAAGTCCATATAAGGTGTTAGATAGGAATATGAAATATCTCTTTAAAACCCTCGAGGTCTGTTTAGACAAGAATGAGCTCCACAGAGAAAGGCTTAGAAAAAATTTCCCAAGAGCAAGAGCTGATATGAAATAAATAAAAATAAGACTTTTTCACAGGAAAGCCAATGGTGGGACAGTAACTTGGTGGAAAGGAAATATTATCGAACCACAAAATGATGTTCTGTTGTTGTCTTTGCATGCATAACTCTCTTGACCTGTATCCCAGAGGTGTTTTCCAGCTGCAGTATGGGGTTTTTTCAGCAGCTGTGGCAAAGTCATGGGAGAATTTATGCCATTGGTGACAGCCAAACAAAATCCTCTCAGCACTGGCACCCACCACTGGACAGTGGAAAAGAAAATGTATTGATAGCAGGTGGAGGGAGTTGATCCTTCCCCTTTATTCAGCATTGGTGAAGCCACAGCTGGAGCACCATGTCCAGTTCTGGGTTCCTCAGGGCAAGAGAGACATGGACAGACTGGAGAGAGTCCAACAAAGGTCTGTGAAGATGATTAAGGAACTGGAGCATCTCTTCCCACAGCAGAGGAGCCTCTGGTATCCCAGTGCTCTGCTGCAAAGTGTTCAGACAGTGCCCCATTTCCAGCAAACACTGCTAACTCCTCTCAGCCATCTGAGAGGCCAGTGGCCTTTGCCATGGAGATATATTACAGCCAATAATAAGCAATGAGCTCTTTTCCCCACATAAGATGAAATCAATGCACATTAGAATAGTTAGGTTGGAATTACACAGCATATTAATGACCCACTTGGTAACTACCAGTGATGAAAACTGGCAGGGCAAATTATTTCTCTGTGCACAGAGCCTTCCCAAATAGGACATTGGGGTGTCTCTGGGAGGGAATCACAGACAAAAACCTGAGGTGTTTGTAGCTGGGACGCTGTTGCTGAGTTGGTCCTCCAAGGTGCTCCAGAACTGCCAGGTGTTGGGTCAGTGGAAAGTCCATCTTCAGCTGTGCAAAAATCAGCTCTCACTGTATCTCTTTCTCCACTGACAACAAACGGAGTCTGGAGACACTACTTCCAGCTATCCAGACCATAAACTGCCATCTCATCCCAGATGCCAGGGTAGGTTTGCCATGGCTTTACTTTCAGTGTTTAGATGCTCTCCAGTATTTTGCATGTACTTTTTGGCTAGACTCCTGCTGCCTGGAACTTGCACTCATTGCTCTTCACTCACTTATGGCCCCAGATATGTTCTGAGTGAAGCCGCTGGTTTGAGAGCGAGCGATGCAGTTGGGGCACAGCAGCACCCTGACCACTCCCCCAGCAGATACTGCAGAGCAGTGGAAAATCAGAGAAACGATGTCACAGGGACATAACATTGAAGACAGGCAAGGTGGAGCAAGCCTTAATGTTAAGAAATGTAAGTAATGACTGACTCAGGGAAAAAAAACAGAAAGGTCAGCTCTTCCTCTTCTGATAGTGATAACATACAAAAAAAGCTAATTTGGAAAAATTTTACTATAGAATTGCTATCTGCTTCAGTGGTCTTCCAGTGTGTTGCACACTGGCTTTGCCTGCTCTGTTCCAGAATATGCAAAGTGACCCACAAATGGCCAATTGTCTACAGTACCAATCTGCAAAATGAAAAGCTTGTACTTTGGCTTTTCTCTGCAGTTTTAGTTGAATGCAGGCAGGCAGTTTCAAAGGAGTATCATAATATGACATTCACAAATCTCAGTGAAATTTAAGTACTCAGATCCTTTATAAAACCTTCCCTGAAGGACCAGAGTGATCAGAAGTGGCAGTTTAATAGATCTGGAGACTCATTCTGAAATTATGTACAAACTAAACTTAGCAGACAATGTTACCCCTACCTTTTTTTGGCCTTTTCTTTTCAGGAGCAGGATCACAGAATTTTGAGTGTAGGTCCCATGGCGGTCCCACCACAGATTTTAACAACAACACTGTGCTGGCCTGCAATAGGGTCAAAGCTGCAGAAGTCTCTGTTAATCATCTCTGCAGCCACCCTGAACATTTCTGGCTGGTACTTTGCAGTTATGTTGTGTCTGTGCAACCCCACATGTCCTCATCACAGAGCTGTGACATTGGTCAGACAATCCTCGTGGTGGTGCCACAGAATTTCTTGCTAACAGTGCCTCCATCTGTTTTCCTTGCCTGTAATTATACCATTAATGAAAACCAGCCTTCCAGAGCCCTGACACTTCTTTGCATCACTCAGTGATAAGGGCCAAGTAAAGTAAATTTTAGAGCTGGACTCTTTCTAAAACAACCTTTGCCAGAGCCAGTGGTCTTGGAGCAATCATTCCAGCTACGCTTCTACCTTCTTCCTCCTAAAAACAAGCACTTGAGCTGGTAGAAGGAATCACCCAGCTTCTCTCCTATCAAGGTCACTCCACGTCGAGATTCACAGAGTTTTATAGTGAAAAACTGAAGCACTGAGGGCTGGAATCATGCCTTTAAATCACCTGCCTTTAAATAGAAACCACATGGACATCTGCACCTCAGCTAGCCCCAGGCCCACCTCGCAGCCTGAGAGGCATTTCCAGAGTCCGAACTGCTTTAGTATTTGTTCTCAGATTT
This sequence comes from Gymnorhina tibicen, assembly GCA_013399875.1. NCBI lineage: Eukaryota > Metazoa > Chordata > Aves > Passeriformes > Artamidae > Gymnorhina > Gymnorhina tibicen. The sequence goes on along the minus strand of VXAZ01010275.1, from coordinate 754,591 downwards.
TCAGCAACGTGTTGTAGGTATTATTATGAATTGTAATAACCCAATTAATATTACTGCCAATAATACTAGGTAGTGACAGGATCTAGAGAAGAAGAATAGACTAGACTAGACTAGACTAGACTAGACTAGAATAGAATAGAATAGAATAGCAATCTCTGAAAAGCATCTATCAATTTAGTATCTCAGGTGAACAGCTGAATAAGGAGTTTTCTGGAGAATAGAACCCTCGCACTTCAGAATCTCACCCAGAGTGTAATCCAGATCTTGATTCCTGGGATTCTGCATTTCTCTAGAAATTCAACAGTAGTTACATATTGGGATTTGGTACTCAGTTCAGATATCAGCTTTTATGATGGTACTTACCCTAAAGCAAGTGATAATGATTTTATGGTAATTATCCTCCTGCCATCTGGTAAACAACACAATACTACAGCATGTGATACTATGTTTTTGCAGTGATCCTGACTGATCCCTCTTTGAAGCACTGTTAACATAGACAACATTTTGTTTTCCCATAGGAGCTGCTTGGAGGACAATTAGTTAAATCCACTACTCTAATCATGTGGATTTGTTTTGGAGCAAGACAATCTCATAATACAAAATGCCTATTTCAGTTTGAACAAGCAGATTTATTAAAGCTTTTACGTGCGCACTGTGTAGCTACCATACACAAAATTAAAATCCATCTGGAGTCAAGAGAATATACAAGCAAACTAAATACTACAAGAGCAATAATATTACTAGCTCTCACATCAAGCTTGCAGTCAGTGTAATATTTTATTGTTATTCATAAGAAAATAAAATAGTACTAATACTTTCTGCTCATGGCCAGGTCCTGATACACTTACATAGCAAAGGCCTTTTTTTTTAACAACTTCTGTGCCTGTTTTGCTTTCTGTGCTGGGAAATTCTAAGGCTGTGAAAGGCTCCAGTCATATGAGGCACAGGCTGGGACTGGCACAACCAGGGTTGACCTTAGAGCCACGAGGCTGATTCCCTGCTAGTCTGGGACCCTCAGCATCTCCAGTAGTGCCCAAGGCCATTTTCTGACTTACTGCAACCATGGCACCCCTTTGCCCTTCACAAATACTCCTCTCAGAACCTGTTACCCCGAGCCAGTAGGAGAATAAAATAGTTCATGCAATTCTGTTCAAGGATTAATTACAAGGTATAGTATCTAGTCCCGAAATTCAGCATGGTGGTTCTGCTCTAATTATATTCTCTGATACCTTAATTCTCTCTTTATAGCCCAGCTAAAAATAGTTTATACACATTTTTGCATTACCCTCAGGCCAAGAGGGAAATCCAGCCTTTAACACTGGATCCCACAGACAATCAGAATTTATTCAACCTTAAGGCTCCTGGGACATACTTGGGAATCCATTCCCCCAAGCAAGACACTACCCAGGCAATGCTGGGGCAGATTTGCCCAGTCCTCATGCTGCACACAGGAAAGTTAGCACTGCACAGAGATCTGGACACCTACAAAGACTGAACGCATTGGATGTCACTGTTCCCTTCTGGACACGATAAAATGATGTGGCCAGTTTAAGTAGCTTGTCCAAAACCACAGAAAGAATCAGTGTCAGGATTAGAAATGAAACCTTTCTGGTGTCTGCTTATTATCTTTACCTCCTAAATGAGAAAACTGAGGCAGGGCTGGGATAAAGTCACCACTAGCCATATTTTCACACATTTTCTGCCCTACTCTTCATGTACTTCAACATAGGGTTCATCCCTACAAAAGTGTGCTCCTCCAAGTACACCAGTATAACAGAATAGGGGGTAGACTTAGGTAAAACTTCAATGAAGGACCTCGATACACCTCTAGACAAAGATCTTGCAGAGCTGCTAGGTAATCCCATTGGAATATAGCCACAGCTGTGTGGAAGGGTTGTACTGGTTGAATTTTGAGATGATAGAGCCATGCCCAGAGGAGTTCAGCTGCTCTCAGTGTGGTGAAGAGTCAAAGACACACTGGGTGACTTTGGTGGGGGATTAGATCTGAAAGCAAAGCCAGAGAGTTTGCAAACAGCAACACCATTTATTGAGATTGCATTTGAGCTGTACAGCCATTACATTAACACAGTCCAGCAAGAAAGAAGTCAGTTCAGCCAGGCACATCTTTGAACTGCAGAATCATCAGGTCTAGGCTGTGCTCTGCTGAGAAGGCTGTGCCACCGAGGGCTTTGCCTGGTGTGCTGTTTGCCCTTCCTGTGTCACTGCTGTTTTCACCTACTTCCCCTCGGGGCCTGGGTGAAATATCCCCTGAGATAGCTCTGAAAAGGTGAATGATAGCTGCTAGAGAGAACTGAAAACATGACTCAGCTTCTGAAGTTAAACAAGATTTACTCTGGGACATTGTCCTAACACAGCCATGATTTGTTTGGTCATTTTGAGCCTTTATAAATTTTCTTTGCAGCATATTCAGTAACAGTGCAGCCCTGATCAACTGTGTATCCAATATGTTAAGCATTTTCTAGAAGTCAGGTATGAAATCTGGTTGGAGACCTGCCCCAGAAGTCTACTAAGGACCAAGTTAGATTTAATTACAAATATGTTCATTTGAGTTCCTTATTATCATTTTAATGTTGCCTTGAGGGAAGGATATGTGGACAAGGAAAAAAAGGAATAGAAAGTCAGTGCAGTATCTTCATTTCTCTAATAATGTGCCATGTACTTCTCCACTTGTTGTCATTTGCTTAAATGCATAATCACCATATTGTTTTTATGGGGCTAATTATTTTATTTGGGTTTCTTTCTGTCTCATTATGCAAATTTTCTGTTCCCATCCTTTTTGTGGTAATAAAAAGAATTATAAAAACAACATTAGAACCAACCCTAGTGCTGCCTGTCACATGCTTTCCACAGTAAAGCTGCTGCATCTGCATTTCATTTTACATCTCATATTTATTTCCTCCTGTGTTATTCACAGGGTTGATGTTTGTATTCTGCTCTGAAGCAAATGACAGTATGTGATTTAGAAAGAGCAGAATTAGGAAACAAATTAAAAACTAGGAAACAAATTAAAAACAAATTAAAACCAAAACCAAATATGTGGCTGAAGGAGAAAAAAAAAAAAAGATTGTTGGGATTAAAATGTTCTGGAGTAACAGTTTTGAATTTTACAGGATCTCCAAAAATATTTTGGATGCTCAGATCCTAAACTGCACCCACACCACAACCCAACGCAGCTGGCATGAAGTTTGGATTGTGCTTCAGACAGATAAAATATCACGAATTTAGCAAATCTTGCTGTATTTCCTTAGCACTGCATTCAAAACCAGTGTTCAGTTTTGGGTTAAAAACACAGGAATCTGGTATAAGAATTTGACTTAATTTTAAGCCTTAGACTATTCCTATGCCAAATTACTATAGTCTTTGATTATGTAAGAAACAAAATGTATTTTAAAATACTACAGACATTTTTATCTTCAAAAATTTTGCTGATATTTTATTATACAGATAGGTATAAATATAGACATAGGTGTAGAAAGTACCTTCATTTAAAGCATTTATTTTCAAAATATACAATAAAAATATAGGTTTAATATTTTATTCATACCAAAGACTTCACACAGTTCCCCAAAACACTTATTGCCTTTCATATTAATAAGAAAATTCTTATAGATGCTTCCAGGCATTAAAATATTTTACTGATGCACAATTTTATTTGTGAGGAGCCCCCTTGCAGATGAAGGCTGAAATTCTCTCTCTCTTAAATTAAAAGGAATCCTCCCCTGACCTCCAGAGATTCAGCCTTTTAGGGAAAACTGACAAACATGTTCTGAGCCAGAAAGTACAAGCTGTGAGGATAAAAACCAGTCCATGAATGAAAGTCCATGCATGAAAGGATTCCTGCGTGTGGCTGTACAGTGAGGGTCAAATCTTCAGCTGGTGCAAAGTGCCTCACTTCTACCTCTGCTGCAGATTTCCTTCCCAAGGCTGGTACTATACTATTATGTTCAGCACCCATCCCAAAGCCACTGAACCATGATTCAAAGTACCAAAGTGTTCAAATTACAGCATTCTACAATTTTCCCTATCTTTTCAAACACAAGATTTTACACAAAGCATCAGCTGACATAGGAAACGTGGTCTTATTTGGGCAACCTTGTTCTCCGAGACTGCCAACTGCTTCGAGCTAAACAATCAATGCTGTCCTTCTCAACTTTTTCCTTTCCAATTAATTAATTTAAATTGACCATTAAGTCAGCAGAGTTTTTGATTGATATTTTCATTAACAACCCTCTCATGCAGACCTGTCCAACACCTAAGAAATGTATGATAATGTCCAATCTGCATGAAGGGGTCTGAACATCTCCCTTCACCTCTCAGCGCTAGTGAGTTATTACTCGAATTGTGCTTGCTGTTTCATTGAGTGTAATTTGAATACAGATTAGCTGCCCCAGTGTTCCAGAGCTTTGGCATTATCATTACTGGGGACAGTAATTTGACTGATGAACACACGGGTTATCACAAGGTCATCACCTTCACAGTATTGGAATGGTCCATCGTCCCAATTTTGGAGGGAAGGAGGCTAAACCTTTCAATAGCAAAATTAAGTCCTGTAAATTAACTTGTCCGATAACTTATTGAATAAATCCTTTACTAATTAAAGAACCAATAGGACCCTTTGTTCTCAGATCTTCAAAGGCTTTATTAAAATCAATGAAGTAATATCAATTTAACAGTATTTTTTTTTTTAACAGGAATTAAGATCCTTCATCCAATTAGACTCAGATGTTCTGTATATGTAAAATGATTTTAAATGTTAGATGGCAAAAGGAAAGATACAGAGTTTATTCTGTGAAAGCAATTATCTGCCAGCCACACCTCTCAAAAGACTTGCTCTTGCTTCCTTAGCATTCTGAAAGTGCAACAGAACATTTTCTTCATACTTACAAACTTGTGTTTTGTGTGACAGGGGACCGTGTCACACTGAGATGCTATTGTGCTTACCCTGCTCTGGCATTTTATCCACTATAAAAGAGCATTGAAAAATGCAACCAGAAAGAAAACGCATAATCTGAACTAAAATACACAAGATGAAGTATAAACAACAATTTGCAAACATCAGTGGGACAGGCACCTCGATTTGCTCACTGCAGCTGAAGTAGCTCTTTGGTTACACGTGAAATGAGTGTGGTGGCTTCAAGCAAGTCTCAGCTGATCTCCACCAAACCGTCTGCTTGTGCACTTGGCATTATTTGCTGACCAAGACATTAGGTATGTAATAAGTTATAGTTTAGGAGAAAAGGCATAGAGACATAAAGTGTCCAGTTTCATCAAGACATAATAGTGTCCAATTACATCAAGTCTGGCCCTCAATAAAGGCATTAATTTTATTTTTCCAAACATTACTATTGTCATGGAGATGTGTTTTTCAAATGTGCAGTTGCATTTAGTGTGTCTGGAAAACTTCAAGGAAAAAGGTTTAAAAAATTTTAAATAAAATTTTGAAAATATTTGTTTCATTATTTTGAAGATGTGTTCTTTTGAAGATAAATTAAACCCTATGAAATTAAATTTTTGTGCATGCTAATAAAAATTAATAGACAAAATTGCTGCCTATTCTTATCAATAGATGAAATTACATTTAAAAATTTGTTAAGAATCACAAATGTTTCAATTAGATCTTCTACAATGATAACAATAGAAATAATCTTTTGACAGAAGTGATACCCAGACATGAATGTTTTAGTGAGAATAAGATGAAGAAGATGAAAACTAAAATGTGAAAAACTAAAATACACCGTTTCTGCCTGCTAAAACACATACAAGAAAATTTCTTCTATGACCATTAGTATGGTCCCAACACATTCAGTGAAAAAGTAAATCAACATTTTAAAATTACTTTCGCCACCTACAGGGTGAAATTTCCATAGTATCATAATTATAGAATTTCTTTAATTATAGAGAATGTTTCTCTGTTTCAGTCATCCCAGAGAAACATTTTGAGGTTGGGAACTTTCTTGGGAGGTAGGAGATCAGCAGGGCACTGGACCCAAATCCTGGTAGTACCAGCGATGCTCTCAGCACCGAGTCCTTCTGGAAAAGTGTGCCATCAATCAGTCCTGAGGACTTAAAAGATAAGGATGAGAGACATGGAGAGAGAAGAAATGCCTCTGTGCCCAGACCTTTGAAAATTGGCCTAGTGTTACCAGCAGAGGGATTTGAAAGTGAATTCCTGTTAAAAAGATTTTGCTGGAACTGCTTTGAAAACGCTGCCACTGAAAGCAGAACAACTTGTTGAGGTGGGTGCAAAAAAGCTTCACTACAACAGGATTCACCGATGGTTTTGTCACATCTCACTTTTAAAGCTATTCTAAATGTATCCCAATTAATCTTCCATACCACTTCATCCTGCATTCTCACTACATATTATTTTTGACCTTCACAGCACTTTGCCAGCATTAGCTAATTAATTCTCACAATATCCCTCTGAGGACAGCAAGTAAACACCATTATCCCTCTTTTAAACTGAGCCAAAGAGGTATTGTGCAACAGCTTTTCCTGAGGCCATCATGTTTTCTTCCTTTCCTTGGTCTCTGAGCACCAAGGCAGAGCAATTAGATCCTGACCTTTTCTGTCACCTGGTTTTGGGCTTGGATCCCTGAATCACACCTTTACTGACATTACTGACCTACTTTGTCTGTGTCTAGAAGATAAAGGGCTAAAACTCAGTAACATCTCCCATGCCAATCCTAGTCTCTCTCTTTTATTTTTAAGAACGTTAACAGCAATTCCTATGTGCTGCCACAGAAGAAAACAGGGAGCAAGATCTAAAAAATACTTGCTCTGTGAATGAATTCAGTCTATGTAAATCAATTAGTCATCAAAACAATTTGACACTTGGAAAATTGAATCTTCAATTAGATGTTATCTTCCCAATATCCTTTATATCCTCCCTGGATAGAGATAACACCTTTGTTATCTCGCTGAAAATCCACCTCCCCTACTTTAGCAGAAATGATCAACTGATAGTTATAAAACCCTTGATGCTTGTCCTTGGATGAGAGAGTCCCACAGAGCCATGAAAACATTAGAAGCCATGGGATGAAGCCGATACTACAGCCTCAACAGTGAGATTTTACAGCCTGGTTAAAGTGAGCTATTCCAGCCCTCCTGCAACACCTGTGATTTAAAGATCTCTTTACTTTGGAAGCTGCTTCTGAATCCTGTTACTGGCAAGAATGGGATGAAAAAAGGAAGGTTTTCTTTCTCAAAGGATAGTCACCTTGTACCACCCCTTCATGCTTGGCTAAGGAAAAGGGTCTTGCTTGCAGGAAAAGAGTCAAATCCAAACTGAGGAGAAGTGGCTGCAGCACACCCTAAAGTTTGACTTTGTCTTGTCGTCAGGGACGTGATGTGTGGGTGAGCCCACAAGGCAAATCCAGTGCTCAGCTGTGGGGCAGAGGAAGAGGAGGATGAGCATTGAAGGAGGGTTGACTGGAAGCCCCACCTCTGTGCATGAGAGCTCTGAACCACCTTGTAGGGTGTGTTTGAGGCAACACCAGTGAAGAAATGGTGAAAATATGCATTTTTCATTAGGCTTCCACATTTTATTGAATTTCCAATGTTCTTTATAGTCCCTTCTCTGGGACTGGAATTCTTTTTCCCGTGTTAGAGGATGAACATTTCTAAATGCCGCATTATCTAAGATAGGAACAGAGCAATGTTGAATTAACCTCCAGACCTGCCTATCTGCTAATCCACAATGCAGCTGCTGCTCCTCTCTTTAGCTCATTGAAGCTCCCCATTTTACTGGGGGTGTCTTGGGAATTTTTGTCTATTCAGACGTTGCTGAGTACATAAGAGACCACATCGGCACCATTCCTAGATATCATATAAAATGCATTGATTTACTCCAGCTCCTGGTGTGACTCTCATGGTCTTGGTTTATGTCCACTTCAAAGTGTTCTCTTAGGAAGAGGACAGCAATTTGGTGCTTACTGCCCTTCTGGGATCCACCTGACCCAAGCGCTGAAACACAGGGAACATCCCATGTCATCAAAGATCAACTCTGACTCCAGCAGTGACTCCATTTGGCTTGAGCAGAAACAACCATCTTTCAAGATGGATATGATTTATGTAAAAATGCTGTTATTTGTGGAAAAAGTGAAGAACCACTTCTCTGACACCAGTTGCTCCAGCAAACTGTCAGTGGAAATCTTGCATTTGGGGTTCCTCCAAATTTAAGATTTCCTCCAAAACTGGATAGTGCATTTTGGTACCAGCTTGAATCATTTACCTGAGCCAGTAAGTAGAGGTCACCTAAGGTGCAAAGAGTCTGAGTGGAAAGGAAAGAAATTCAACTATTCACTGCAATATTAAAAACTAGATAGCAGGAAAAATGTTCCCCTATGTCATACTAAAAATCAAATTTTCTCTAATCATAATCTTACTCAAGATGATCTGCTTTTTTATAGTGCAAGGGACAATTATTTATTTTAGATTAAATTTAGATCTCAGCTGTGAGCAGTGATGTAGAGTATAACCCCTGAAAATTCAGTTGCATTTAAGAACAAAGATTATGGCTTCTTTAACCTTCAGAAACTATATTCTATTATAAACCCATGTTCGTTACCTGGTGTAAATATACTAATATCAACATCAGATAAATACAAGATGCATCAAAAGATTTAAGGCACCTGTTGTGTATTTAAAAGAATTATATCTTGTTTATGGAACAGTATAAAATGCACAACTGATTTATATAACAGCTAGTCTATTGCAGGGGAAATCTCATTTCAATCATAAATGGCAGAAGTTGATTTAAGAATTCATTCTTTAATGGGTCTGCAATGTTCAAATTTAAACTCATTCAATTCATCAGCAAAATATTCAATATGGGGCACAGGGAACTCATTTAGGCAAACAGCGACTTTTAATATAAATTTTCCAGGAGATTTCTTCATCGATTCAGCAGTTTAGTGCAAAATGATTTGTGCGATACATTCTCAAGGATCAATGCAGGCCAAGTCAATGGCTAGTATAAAACAATCATCCCACCTACTAGAGAGAATGTGTCAATGAACTTTGACTTCACATTGAACTGCTCTGTGGAAAGGAGAAGGAAGTCTGATAAAAATTAATCATAACTTCCCCCTCCTCCCCTTACCCATTCTCTATCATTATTGTTTGTTTGTACTACAACATAACTTGGAAATCTCATTCGGGACTAGAGCCCTGAAGTGCTCGATTCTGCGTAAACACGTGCGAAGGTGCCACCTTTGCCCTTAAAAATGAATGTTTTCAGTCCTCTGGCTGCTCTTGGTGTGAGCCATCATCTCACATGAATGTGGGGATTACAACGAGGAGCTGTCTGAGCCGCTGCAGCTTGAACCAGAGAAGGTCTGAGAGTTCTGACTGTCAAATCTCCTCTGGACATGGCAAAAAAGCAAAAAGGACCCAACACAGCAGTGACTTTAGCAAGGTTAATCTTTGTGCTCTGTGCAGTTACCCTTTTGGAGGGTCTTGGCGGTCATTTTGCAGGATCAGAGCCTGAGAAAAAGAAGTAGAACACATCTGCTTTCATTTGTTATTCTCCCCAAGTTTTAAGACCGTACCTAGAACTCGTGGGTGGGCTTCCAGTGAAGTCTACTTGCAGCTGGTAGTAACTAAAGTGATTTAACCATCAGCTGAGTCATTTACTACATAGCCAGAGCCTTCAAGAATGCAGCAGATTCCTGGAGAGATGAGTAAAGGGCAGTGTGGATAAGACTGCAGCTTTTAAGGTAAGTAGTGTCAGGTGGATGAGACTGGTGTCACTGGTCCAGCGAAAGAGGCAGTGGGATAAAAGAAAAGGCCAGCTGACAATGGGTGGGCCTCCTGGCCAAGATAGAGATAATTGAACATGGGCAGATACTAGGAACTAATTTTAGGGATCCAGTGGAATATTATGGAACAAAGTTATTAAACAAGGTCTTGCCTAAGCTGCTTCTCAGCATGTTATGATGAAACAACATCAGAAGTGCTGCTCATTCTGTCTTAGCTCTGGTCTCCGAAGTGTCTGGAGATAGTATCCATTTCAGCTGGTTGTGATTTCACAAAAACAAGTACAGTTGAGCATCTTGGGCTGCCGAATTACCTCAGCCCAAGGCTGATAAACTTAGTTTAAATTCTGTCTCTTAAAAGGTTTTATCAGTTGACTAAGTGATGCTGACCTGCATGATGATTTTGCTCATGGCTGGCTTCAGGAGCACTCTGGAGATGGATTTTGTCGATTGCTCTGGACTCCCTCAGTTTTTTTAAAGCATCCATTGAGCTACAGGGGCAATTTACATACTTTTATATAAAATTACATATGTTGCATAAACAACAGGTAGAGACCTAGTCTTCTAAATCAAAGTCTTCTGGAGGAAGTATAGCATGGCTTCAATTAATCCTTTAGATTAAGTGCCAATATGTACCTGGAGAACAGCTGAAACATGTTTTTAGGCCTCAAAATTTTCAAGTCCCATGTTTAAATGTAGTTTTGCAGAAGTGGGTGAGAAGTGGAAGGGCATAGCATCATGGTGTAGAGGCAGATCCAGGCTTATTTTCCCAAATCCACCTCAATTTTTTTAAGCTGAAGGTTTCATTCCTGAACTCCATGCCCTACTTCAGAAAACTGATGACTGAGGAACTAGGACATTTATTAAAGTTCAGACTGAAAAATCAAAAGACTGGTTACTGTTTTTAATAGATTTCTGGTATTCTGATACATTTGAAGCCTGAATATAGACTTAAATTACACTGAATGTCATATAAACAGAAGCCAAGTAAGATCAGAGTTGGATGTAAGTATTGTCAATCGTGTCAGAGACTGACTGTACATCTTGCATCCTAATCATTCCTCCTTCAGAGAGATTTAATGACTGCAGTAAACTCTCTTTCTCAACTACATAATGTACATCACAATTCTTCTCCAATGCTTATTGTGACATACCCAGAAACAGCACATTTCTGAAGACACCAAATGCCAACAGGAACAAAAATCCACCACTTTCAGCAGCAGAAATTTTCCTTTTTGACTGTCCCAGCTTTGGTTCATGTTGGGGAACTACTGTCAAATTCAAAGTCAGAAAGACATTTCCACTGGAGACAGTTTACTGTGTAAATTACAACAGCAAGAATTTCAAGGCAAAGTTTCCAATAATATGTAACCTGAATTAAGTACATAGGACTTTACTACCAGGCCTTGCAATTTTCAGTCTTCCCTTTGATTTCAATGAAGTGGTTCTCACTTCTTAAAACATTTTCTTCCCCAGGTAAAATGACATGGTGGGTTTTTTCAGTGTTTCTGAACAATTGGAGCACTCATTGGCTCTGAAAATCAGTTTTCATTATCCATCAAAAGACACAGAATTTTGGAGCTTTATTTTTCATATGACTGTCTAAAGGATCCAAACTGTCTGATAAAAAGGGGGTCAGTAATTTTGTACTGTGTAAATTACCTCATACTTGGCACTACAAACTGCAGGCATTCCAAACCTTTTCTGCTTTGACAATCAAGAATTATCAAGGAAGTTAAACAGCAAAAACTATCATCCATCTGCTTCTCCTTAGAGTTTCACTTAATTTTTTGCAATGTTATGAAGAAGATGATACCAAATCTGTTACATTAGTCTTGCTGTGTTTCCCTACCCCGGCTGGGAATGCCAGTAAAAAAGGTTTCTATGCAAACCCCACTGTAATGAAAATCAAAGAAAATATTGATTTGATTTCCAAATTATTAATCAACTTCACAGCTGAACAAAAATATTGTATTGATCAGCTCAAGCAAATCCAAACATCTTTGCCTCGGGCTAGGAGTCCACGAACTGATGAAGGACGAAATGGTAAGGCATGTACTGTATATGTCTGGGGAAGATCAGTGTTCTTAAAGAATAAACATATCAGCTGTACAGCAATAAGAATTTTGCAATATCCAAGCAAATGAAAAATCATAGAGGATTAAAGAATGTAAAGGACAATCTGGTTTCAAGACGATAATTTCCCATGCAAACTCACTCTTCTAAGAGGGTGAAACAGAGTGAAGGATACACCAATACAACAAATAATAGCCCCACTTGAGATAGTGCCTGAGGAAATTTGACTTTTTAAAGTATTTTTCCAGTGTATCTGTATTCTCGCAGGAGCAGAGGTTGATAACCAAAAGGAATGGATGGGCAGAGTCCTGAGGAGGAGATCAGTTAGGGAATTGTGCGAAAAATACAGAGGCTGGGTCATCTAGCAGAACTTGAAATGTCAGATAGTGAGCAGGCTGCCAGATTAGCTCACCCGTTTTTGCAATACTTAAAAATGTTGTATTGGTACAAACTGCAGTGTGCACACCTCAAGGGAGAATATATCAGCTGCAACTGCCCAGATCGTACAGAATCACTGAGAGTTACCTGATACTCGGGGAATGAGAAAATCTAGATAAAGTGAAAAATAAATGGCATGAAAGAAAAATACACACATGAATGACACAAACCCTGTCAAAGCACATCTCATCCCTCTTAGTTTATTTTTTATTCCAAGGTCAATTTAAAAAGCCCCACAAACTTATTCAAGTTAGAAATTTTGGCCTCTACCAGATAAATTCTGTCTTTTCTCCTGAAAATTTTTTTCAGCCTGACAGTTGGATCCAAATTTGGTGCTAGATCTTTATAGGAGATATGGGAACAATGCCCATCAGAATTTGGGCATTATGATAATTATTAGCCAGAACAAGAAAGACAGTGAACTTTAACCTGAAATGGAGTAAATTGCAACATTTCAATACGGTGCAAACAGTCATTTAAGAGTATTTGCTACAAATGTACCTTGTGAAGTGTTGCATACACCCCGTGAGGCAGGTTAGATATCACACTGGTATCGAGTTTTTTGCAATGTCACATCCCTCATTCATGTGAATTGACCCACATTTGCTGTCTATTAAAGACCAGCTGCATAATCTTAGCTCCTGCTTTCGTAATAAACCCAGCGTTGTACAAAGCCAAGGGTGAGACAGCTGGCGGGACAGGATTATAAAGTGATGAACGTCTTTACAAACTGACCAGCCCTGCCGGTAAGAGAGGGATGGCAGTCCACGTCTGCACTCTTGGGCAGTTCTGTGTGTCCATCAGGACTTGCAACTCTGCCCTGCCTGAGGAAGTTTATGTTTTTTACCCCCCCAGTTCAGAAATTATCATTCCCATGGTTCTCTCAGGTTTAGGGACAACTCAGGCCTCTACCACCACTCTACTACACTGATGTAATTTCTGTCTGAAAAGACTGTGTTTTTATTGTCTAAGTAGTTAAAAGTAACCAGAGTAATAGCTTTTGAAGTTCATATGATATCCAAAAATCTCCTAGCAAGTGCTTTGATTTGCATCCATGTGGATTAAAAGAGAAAATTTAAAAATACAACTAAGCAAGTCAGTGGAGTACACAGGCTCTGAAAGAACAACCCATTAAAATTCTGTTTAGATTCCTGCCCCTTGAAAACTTATCCCCAAACTATGTCTCACCCATCTTACACACAGGGACAAAAATAAACAGTGCAGCGATTTGCAGTTATCACTCTAAATTTACATTGTTTTCAGTGAATGTATGATGACAGAGTCAAGATTTGGTCTTGTGTTAAAGACTGTGTAGATGCAGAGTAAAGAACAGCCTAGCATTTATTCTAAACAGAGGGAACAGAGTGTTGTACCTCCAGAGATGAAGAGGTAAAAATTAGCATTTTCCCCCTGCATTTCTAATGAAAACAAATAGCTAAGTTTCTTCCACTATTCTATTTTTTTTGGTCTCATTTTATCATTTTGTTTGTATGATCCCTGGGGAAAAAAGGTGTCAATAGAATTTGTTTTCAGGTTCATTAGCAAATAAACATTTCAACAAACTGGGGTTTTTGCCAGAAGATATCAGTTCATTAAAAATTTTTACAGGAATGGTTCAGCTTCAAGTCAACTTTTTTGCTTAAAGGAAAAAACTGAAGCAAATTCTAGGACAAGGAGCTTTGTACTGAAACATCCCAATAATTTTGATTTTATTGCAGACACAAGCAGAGGCCAAAGTTAAATTTTGATGCCAGTTACAGATTTCCAGCCCCACTGATTACCATATTCCTTTCATCCCATTTCAACAGGATGAAAAACGATCTAAACTTTGCAAACTGTTCTTCTGTACCTATTGCAAAAAATGTCTGATTTAAAATGCAGCCACCTTTGCAGAAAATAGCATCAGATTCAGCAGCAGAAAAGACATGCACAGAAATTCCAGACAGAAAATTACTAATCCCAGACTGTGCAAACCAGTTTGCTCCCACAGTTGTGTGGAAATGAAAAGCAGCTGAAACCTTGCTTTAACCAGCACGTTGTACTAGTTCTCTTTAATCTAGTTTTCCTGAGCTGCCCATCCTGCAATTGCAAACCTTTAATAAAAACAAGTGGGAATTTGGGGTGATGTCATGGGAATTGAAAGGTGGAATGATAATTAGCTGTGTTTTTACATGACATTTCTGTGATTAGCAAAGGGGGAAACATAAATTCAAGGGGAGGTATTGAAGAGGATGGAGGCAGGAGAGGGAACAAACCACACTGAGTTGTGAATCTCTACTTTTCTTCTCTAAATAAATGAAAGCAATAAACTTTAATAGTGCTGGTGAATGTGCCTTACCATTGACTGAAAATCAGATTTGGTATCGATTTGCTTTTCAGAATATTACCAATCAAGCACACTTAACTGCAGAAATTTTGTATTTTTTATATCATAAAAGAACCAGTGCAAGCAAATCTGCCAAGCCTCCCCTCTGGCTACAAGTCTAACAACTGTTGAAGGACAAAAGATAATATATGTGAATACCATTGCCATGGTTCACTGGGTTAAAACAAACGGCCCCCATTTGACCTTTAAATTGAAGGGTTTCCTTTTATATCACTAGAGGCAAAATGCACGGACATGAGTACAACAACAACAAAAAGGGGACTCAAGCAGCTGAGCTGTATTTGATTTGAGGGATTTTTATTCATTTTTAAGGGGATATTTTTTCTTTTCCTTTGGAGGGAGGTAAACCCAAAAGTCAAATTGATGAAGAGAAATGGAATCGGAATCTGGCCTGGGTTGAATTCACTGCTGCTTGGTTGGTCACCCTGGGGGAAATGATATGTGTGCAGCTGGGATGATGAATTGGGTTTGTTTAAGTCATCATTACATTGTACTTTTTTATGGACCTCAGTATTTATAACACTTAAAGTTGATTGAGTAATGTGGGTTGCCTCGGCGTCCCTGCTGGTCAGCCGGGGTGACGGGCCTTGACAGCAAACATGAAGATATTACTGCTCCAAGACTGGTCCAGGATGTCGGGGTAATCTTAAGCAATCTGCTGCTTGCTCTTGTGTGTAATACACTGTTGAAAACTTTCCCTGTGAGTGCATATGTAGGTTTATATGTAGGCTTTATATGTATGCTCAAGCAACTCAGAACTAAAACAAGAAGGTGGCTGCTTTAATTGAATTAATTTTTTCTTTTTAAATTAAAATTTTTGCTTCAGAATAGTGTCCTTATAAATTGGGAACAGAGCGACTTTTAACTGTATTTAATGTCTTCATTCTTTTGGATTAGTCTCCCCTCTCTGTTTTTGCTGAACTCCAGTCAGCTGTAAACTTTGGGAGAAAATATATAACTCAGGAGCAAAGCATCTTCAAGCACCTTTTCTTGAAGAGAACAACAGCGACAACAGATTAATTATCTTTAAGCCACCAGCCCAAAAAATTAGGTAAATAGAGCTATGCAGGAATCCAAATGTAACATAGAGATCAGAAGCTTATCTCTGAGAGGTGGGCATTGGTCCACCACGAATATGTGGTCATTGGTACCATATTTGAAAACACTGAGGTAAATGTGCTGCAGCAACACACATTTCTGCTTGTGGTTATTAGCAATGTGAGGAGTTTACTGAATACAAAACAGTATCTTCTTGATTTAAATACAGTAAAACATCTTTGAACCTAAAGGCAAACCTTGAAATTCTTTATAGAACTGTCTTTGACTAGGCAGTGTTGGTAGCATGAACAAAGTCTCATTTTATCTGTATGGGTACAATTAGAATTAATTCGCTAATATCTTGGTTTCTGCAGGTGAACACACATGACTACATACTTGTGTCTGCACGTGTACACTATGACAATAAAGAGTCTGAAAAATTGCACTTGAAGTTTGGGAAATGCCAAAGCAAACACATCCTGGTCACTAGCACATCATGACACTGTCTGTAGTAATAATCTAATTTCTTCCCCAGCAGCCCTGCCTCATTTAGCAGAAAGGGAGCAGCTGGTCAATATTGTGTTTTATTGTCATCATTTTGTGGGTGACCCTGTGATTAGTTTACTACACATTATGCTTATCCCATCCTTAGGAAAGAATTATCACCCTGCTTGCCTCTATTTAGGGTTGTTTGAATATACACAAGACCTGTGATTCTTCTGCCTGCTGCAGAGGAAGTCTGGGGGGAATTTGACCTGGAACAAAATATAAAAGGGTGTCCTCCTACCCTGTTTTCTTTGCCAGTTTCCCATCTCCACTTGCCTAAGCCAAGACCCAGTTTGAGGACTTCTGTTACCCTCCCACCTATAGGTGTCAAAACCTGTTCTCAGCTCCTCAGGTCTTGGCATTAGCAAAGGTCCTCCAGGTGCTGTGGAGCAAAGGTGGTGGCTGCCATACTTTGTGTAGCTGCTTTGGTGCCTGGCACAGATGCTAATGAGCAGCATCATGTCAACATGCAGTCCCAAGGCAGCAAGAGAATCCTCCAGCTTGGCACATCACTGTGTTTACCTCTTCTTGAAACCCTGACACCACTCAGTGTATGTCTTCCAGCTTCCATGGAATAAATCATTAGAATGGTTCCTAGATATAGCAATTCATCCTAGGAGTTTGTCTCCTAGGGAGGGATTGAATTAATGCTCATATTTTCTTCACTGGTATTTAGCTTTGCAACCCTAACAGATTTTTAATACACAACTTAGGCATGAAATGCTGTTTCAAACACCTTTCACTCCAAGCAAGGGTTTTGTCAGAAGGAATCATGGTGCCATCAGTGAGACAAGGATTCCAGGTGTCAATCACAACCATGAATGCTCATAGTAGCTGTAGTTAATGATGACCACAGCAAGATTTAACAATTGAATTGGCTGGGAAGTGCTTTTTGCACCATAACTTCATGAATACTTGCTGAAGGCCCAAGTGTTGGTAGACACAAGAACACGAGTTTCAGTTTGATGTGCTTTTGTAAAAGGGAAGGTAAAAGTAGCATGCCAAGACATTTCCAGGGGCTGATTGCAGCACTGGGAGCTGCAGTGTCATAGAAGAAGGATCTGTGAGACCTTTGACAAGATCAGGCAGGAGACAGGAACTTTCCTCTCATAAGACCCTAAAATACTTTCTGTGATACAATGGTGCACAGCTTCCCTTTTTGAGAAACAGTCTCCTTTTCTGGCTCCTGGGCATTTGCAGGCACACCAACCCTCCAGCCTGGGAAAGAAAGATCATGTCCATAGCTGTACAGCACTGTCCTTTTTCTACTCGCCTTGCCTGGATAAACTTCTTTCTCTACCCCTCAGCTCCTTACCTCATTCATTATTTCCCTTCTTGATCTATTCCCAGTTTTTTCCTTACTCAAATACACTTTTCTTTGAACAACTTTCAGCTTTTCTTACAGGATACCCTCTTCACTTCCCTCAGCATGCTCAAGTCAACTGACTTGAGTCCATGTATTATACTGGAGGAAAAATCCATCAGATCTTGTTCCAGCAGCGCTGAAAGAAATTGCTAGGAATGTCCTGTTCCTCTCCCACAGTTTCAGAAAGGAACTTGTCCTTTAAAGTAAAAATTATTTGGTATCCTCATCTATGGAGTTTCTACTGGCTCACAAAAATTCTTATAATGTAGCCATATTTAAGATTTTTCTGTTGAAGGCAGAGCAGACCTCACTTAATTTTCAGTCCTGTGCTTTAAACCACAGCAAAGGTACATCCCCCCACTAAACTACTAAAAAGGAACATTTTCCTACATGCAACACAGTATATTTTCCTATAATTTCACACTCAGAAGCACTTCAACTATTTTAGCTGAAATGTTCCCAAAATGTATGGCCAGCAGAAACATCTAGCATGGAAATTGTCCCCTGGACCAGGTCACATTCAAAAAAATTATGAGCAATATAAAGCAAGGTCTTGTAATAAGAACTTCCAGAGAGTTGCAGAGCCAAGAAAATTAAATATGGGTGCTGTTCACTGTTTGTGTGTTGCCTGTAATTGCACACACCATAAATATATTAGTAGAGGCCTAGAGCTCTGTAGTTCACCTGATCTAAAACAAAAACCTGACAAGAAATTCTAGCTCCATCCTTATTGATCTGTGCTGACAGGTTACACATTTGACCTATTATGGGCCAAATTCCACTCTCCTTTACACTAGCACCAATCTTAAGAACTCTGCTGATTATGAGAGTTTGCTTTGTGTGAGTATAATTTTTTTAGCCACAATTTCAAATTATGTATGCTGCTACCCAGTGGATGGTTGCCAAAAAAAAATCCATTGTTGGAGGAATAACACCAGTGAGCAGAGGAAATATTTGCTCATACTTCTTTTATTATTAGGCCCTAAACTGAAAAGAAAAGAAAGCAAAGTTAAGAAAATCTTTCATTAGACTTTAGCTTGCACAGTGCCCCTTCTGTTTTCTCTCACCTCACCTCTGGTTGATGGCAAATGAAAAAACTCAAGATCACTTTTTCCTTTGCTTTTCGATTGGATCTGAACAGCAAAAAAAAGCCAAGTTGGCAATAAAAAACAATTTAAACTCTATTAGTGGTACACTCAAAACAGCTCCATCAAAAACCAGGAGGAGTTTCTTAACACACACACACATCCTTTCGTGTGTTGTTTCTAGGCTTCATTAATTGCCATCTGATGTGAAACATGAGTTTAATTGAAATTTCTCACTAATCAAGTGCAGCCTTCTTATGACGGCGTACAACAGTCACATGTTCTGTCCACAGTCCTTCGTACAAAATTCAAGTGAACACTTGAATTATTTTAAAAGCCTATTAAACCTGATCTTTAAGTGCAGTATGTGGTCATTTGCATTGTTGCTCAATTTGTACACAAACAGGAATACACACATACGTTCAGGGTGCAGATGCAAATTCAAAGCTTAACGAACCGGGTCCTGAAAATGATTCTTAACTGACTGGCCAGCACATGGATCGATAATAAGGCCCAGAAAGCCCTTCAATCCTGTATTGTCATTTCAAATCCAGGCTCTAAGTGCCTATCTAAGAGGGCTGTAATTTATTGCTTTATTAAAATTTTGTGGGAGTGATAAATCCACCCTCTGAGCACAGAGGTCAGGTGGTGATACCCGGTTTGACTTTTCTGTTACATTCATGGAGATGTTTTTGCTGGGTTAGGTCAGACCCTTGGTTACTCTGATGTTGGAGCTGGAGATGAACACATTCCCTTACCTCCATATTCTCCATCCCAATGGATAGTGAGCTCTACTTCCAGAGCAATATTTTTAATAGAGAAAATACTAAAAGATCCTCCCTCAAGAGCAAGACAGTTTCAATTTTTCATCCCAGACAAGAGCTGTAGTTGTCAGCAAATGCTCTTTGGGTTTCCTGATGCTGGTTTGGTCCCTAGACCCTAGAATTATAGGATAAAGAAAAGTAAAAGGAGAGTAGAAGAATAGAGAGGGAGTGCTATAATATGGCATCAAATTTAAGGATCCCAGCTACTGGTTTCTGTTTTATTTGGATTCTAAAAAGAGTTACAAGGAAGTAGTTCTAGCAGTGAATATTTTAAATTTACTCAGGGTCTGTTTGTTTTGCTGAAGCAGAAGAACTGAGAAGAACTGAGAAGAACTGATGCAGTAGGACTCTGGCCTACTGTGACCACCTAGAATGGTCACACTTGGAGAAAAACACTTTAATACTCTCAGATGTGTGTTCTGGTTTTTTACCATTAACTGTAAATGCTAAAAAACAGGTAAATTCACATTCAGAGGAAAGACCTTCATGATGTGGAGGGCAACTCCTTCAGAAAGGTGTTAAGCCAATGTTGTGCTTCATTTTCTTTGGACAGGCAGGAAGAAGTCTGTTGAGGATCCATACTCCACCCTGGGATGGGTGAATGCCCTTGTCCTTGCTGATGTTTGTGGGAATGATGAACAGGTGGCATCCCTTTGATGTAATCAAGTGTCCAGAAAACTGCTTCGTACATGAAAATCCCCAACATTATTTTGACTTTTTTTTCTGACTTATTTTGTTGGGGTTTTTTTTGGGTTGGTTTTTTCTGGTGAAGGAATGCTGTATTATTTGCTTTCCACCTGCCAAAAGTTTCATGTATTTCCACGCTCTACTAGATAACAACCTCCTTAATGCAATCTGTAGTGCATCCTTAATACTGCTGTAAAACTGAACAGTGGGAAAATGTCAACAATCAAATTTTGCAAAATTTGTTGTAAGTCATTCATGCACATGTATCTATAATCCTTCAGTTAGAGAATTCTGCCCACAAGACACTCAGTGGTGCACTGAGAGATCTTGCAAAGAACCATGACAGGTCAAGAAGGAGGTTTTCTACCTCAGGACAAGTTACCCAACAAGCTGTCTTTCTTCCCAGGTAATAGGAATGTCAAAGAAGAATTTGCTTTGGCTTCCAAAATTAAAAAGAACTTTTTGAAACACAGAAGCCTTATTTCAAAGCATTTTAATTCATTTCACTTTCATGAAGTGTAAATGTTTTGCTGTGTTATGTTCAATCTATCAAATTCATTCTGCTCCTGGTTAGCAAAGTCATTTTCACTGTCAGGTTGCAAAATGCAAACAGCTTTCTCTCCCTCTCACTGAAGGGTCTATCCTGCCAACACTTTCCAGTATGAATGGAGAAGTTCCTTCCTCCACAAATGAAGTTCACACATGGTTTGAGCCGGATAATTGCCAAAGTGCAAGTAAGATTTAGCTCCTTTAGAATTAAGCAATTTGTGGAGCATATGCAGGGAGATAAATGCTACCTCTGCTGCAAGAACTGCGCTGCACCTGTGTGTCGTGTTGTGTGGAAGGCTCATCTCCACACACACACAAAGGAGCACAGAAGTACAATGACAGGTTGAGGAACCCCAATAACCAAGAAATGAGCTCCCATCAGGCTTGTGCCAGGGCTGTCATGGGAGACACGTCAGCCCCACTCCCTAGGGATGAAACCCATCACAATGAGTCAATGAAATGACTCTCCAGTTATTCCCCTTAGATGCTGGCAGCTAACTCAGAAAATTTCCAGGGACAAGACCTAAGTATTAGTTTCTGCAATTGCCTTTCCATGAACACGTGCATATGATTGCAAAATCAAATGATACCTTAGAAGTGTCTGGCTTCTGAGTATATTAAGGACTCCAACACTAAAACAGCAACTTTGCGATCTGATACTATTCCCTTGTACGTATCGCTTGAAAACCTGAGATGTGGAGAGTTTCAAGCAATAATCTGGTTCTATAATGTAAACACAGGCAAGAATAAAAACATTAACTCAAGTTTTTGCACCAGGAGCCAGAAGATTCAGCATGTATCAATGAGAAGGGCTCCTTATTCTCACAGGAAGGCGTTGCTTACTAAACAATTCAGAAAATTTGACTGCTGCTGCTAACTTCTCTTCTGTACTGTCAGCGTGAATTGTTCAGGGCCAAGGTCTTTGAACACCTCTGTAACTTCTGTTGTTCACACTTTTGCTTTACAATCAGTTGGTGCAGAACACAGTGCAAACTTCTGCCGTTGAGAGCAGCCTCTCACTAATTTGTAGGCACTAACCACCAGATTTGTGGAGACATTTAACAGCTATTGAGAGAGAATATGTAATTCTCAAAATTTTCTCGACTCCTATCTTGCCTTCAAGTGATTGCATTGGTGTGAAGGATCACAGGTGATGGGGAGCAAGAAGCTGAGAAGTGCTTAGACTCCAGAAGATGCAGTGGGTGCCTACCAATACACTGATGTGCAAGAATTACGCTCACTGTAAAGTCTCATTGATGCCAAAAGCCCCAGATAAAGCAGATGAATGTCGTGCTCCAATTCTGCATCTGGAGATCTTTAATGGTACCGGAATGACATCAGTAGTCAGCAATATTTTTTAAAACTATCTTATTTTATTACTTTTTTTTTAGATCTGCTTTTTCACTCCTGATAAGAAACTTGCTTCTAAAATACCAATTAAAATGGTTTAAGGTGATGGTTAGGCAGGTTCATTTGAATCCAGACTGAGAAGCTGGCATTATTATTTATTTCATGAAGGCTACTCAGTGAATTTACTAGCTTGAAATGCTATACTGAGGACAGCACAGACAGGAAATAGAAAATAGATCACTTACCCTATGAAAACTACATCTTATTTCTTAAAAGTCTTTCAGGTTTAATTAAATCAGGTATTATTGCTTGGATATAAGAAAGTTGTTTTTTAAATGTGCATTTTCTACTGAAAGTACAGTTTCTAAAGGAATCAACACCAGCAAAAATCTTGATGAAATTCTAACAAACCGTTATAAATCAGTTGCTGATGATGTATATGTCACTCTTGCTCGATTGTAATATTTCTCTCTAGGTATTCTGATTGAACAAGCCAGGAAGGTATAATCAGTTAATATTCTTTTATTTTTTTTCACAAATGATGTGAAAAAATCAGGGCAAGGAGCAGATCTAAAAAACTCATTGGAATTGGCCCTAAATGAAAATCTGTTTAGGTGCACATGCTTTCATTGGGAGTGCATCCAAGATATATGATAAGGTAATGATAATAATGTGAATTCACTTTTTTTTAGGCAGGGAAAAAGACTCCATAGGCTTTGTTACTACAGGGGCCTATCACCCCCACAAATTCTGCGCTGTGAATGAAATGCTGTTTGCCTGTTTATGTGAAGAATGATGAAACTTTAAATGAATCATTGACCTTTCTTGAATGACATGTGACCTGTAAGATATCTGAGCTGTATATCAAGAGCAGTTCTTGAAAATTGCTGTCTGCTGACCGAAAATAAACAATAAGATATCAAATATGGTTTGAAAAAATTGACTTGGTTTAACACTGCAGGGGTGGGGGGGAAACTGAATTATTTTGACTCACCAGTCAGAACACATCAATTCATTTCAAATCATCCTTCATCTAGAGACTGGAAGGGTTACTTCTTGCCTTTAAAGCTGCTTATGTTTGAGCAATTGCTATTTACCAGAGTGCATGCTTTATTTAAACAATAACCAGCAGTAATAAGGAGGCTGTAAATGCTGGGATTGTTGGGATGAGACGGATTCTACAACAGGAGAGAGAACCTTTGTTCTTACAATGGGGGTATCTCATTTGGGTTTAAAGGTTAGTAAAGAAGGGCAAATCTCTGAATGGGTCATTTGGGCCTTTCTCCTCAAAATTCAGTCATCAAAGGACAGTAACTGGTAAAGTAATACAAACAGAAGAAAAGTCCAGTCTTTGTGGCAATTTCATTTATTAGGGGCATGCACAGTCCCTGCCTGGCTGTGGGTTAACTTCTCTCTGTAGGAAGGCAATCCTCTTTCCATCTGGTTCAGCAGGACATCAGGACCTGTGGTAGTACTCAGCAGGCATGATTCATCAGAGATTTATAAAAAATGGTGGTCCTGCAGTTTTTTTCTCAAACCTTGGCCACTCTGGGCTCTTAACTTTTTCGGACAGGGCTTTAGTTTGCTTTTACTCTAGGCAGTGCAGCTGAGGTGAGCTGGTTTGTGTGTGTGGGCTAATCAAACAGGGTAATTCACCCCAAATTTAGATACTTCATTCAGTTAACTTAGTCTTTTTAGTCAGTGGAGAAAAGCAGACTTCTCTGACAGTGACGCAGAGCAAGAAGCAATTTAAATTGTTTTGACTCAGCATCTGGAGATATCCCAGGAAGGGTTCTGGAATGGCAATTAATTAAGGTAGGTGTCTAAAGCCCTGTGGAAGCAACTTCACTTCTACTCAGCTAAAGGGCACAGTTTAATTGCCAAATAAGCACATTTTGGTTAAATAGATGCTGGAAACTGGACTCTTCTTGGTTGAAAACACCACCAAGAAAGAAATTGCCACAATACTAAAACAGTTTTAACTAACAGTGGTTAGTTTTCAATCAGCAACTTTTTGTTTGGCTCCTCCTGAGGAACACAAGCATAAACAAAGAATTGAGAATGGGGCAGTAAATACAAAGAACAAGAAAGGAGAGGAGAAGGGGAACAAAAGAGACAGGCCCACAAAATGCAGTTTTCCTGAGCTGCATCCAGCTGGAAAGAACAGAGCAGTAAGGAAAACGAAGCAAGCAGTGGGCTAGGGTGACCTGGGCAGATGGTTAGGTCAAAGGCCCACGGACCAAATATTGATGTCTTACTAGCTCAGACAATTTGTACTATCCCCTAGGAATGGATTTCCTGACTTTATGTTATTTCATTGCATGTGCTGGAATAAAAACACCCATGGGCCTCTGCAAGGAAGTCAGCAAAAATCTGTCCACTTCCATGTGCATTTTAATACCTGTCAGCTGACTCAAAGCACCAAATAAAACACAAGCATTCAGAGATGACAGATGGATTTGTTGCCCTGGAGGGTTTGGGATCCATAAACCAACAAATGGACTCACTCATCTGTAGAAGTTGTTTTTTCATCTGTGACAGCTATAATACAGATAACATTATTCATTCAAGGTAAAATCCAAATCAACATAAGGGCCATCCACAAATCCTGGGTCACAGTTTAGAGGAAATTCTTAAAAAGCCCTTAACATAGTGTTTAATTGTCTCTGGAGCAGCAGGTGGGGCAGTGAGCTGGACCACAGACAACCACTCTGGATAATTTACATTAACAGCAGCATAAATTTCAGGAAAGGCGGGTTCCTTCCAGAAAGGCCTTGAGAAGATTAGCTGCTTAACCAGCTTCATTCATGGCATTTCAATAATCTTAGAGGGCTGGACTCCTCCTGTGGCCCCACATTCACAGTAGTGGACAGCACTGGAGGAGCAGGCTTGCCAGGAGCAAATTTTCTCAATGCACTGAGAAAAAGCCGACCAAATGCAGTTGGGAAGAACAAAGTTGTTTCCAGCTGAAGTTGGCTAAAAATTTGCTTCACGACTGGGTTGAGACTGAAAGACTATTTGCAGATGAGTCTTTACCTCTTACATATGCTAAAATAAATGGCAGTGCAAAATGAAGGTGAATTCCTGCTGTTCTTACTCGTATGTGCCTGGATCTTATCCCTTCAGGGATCACACTGTCTGGCCAGAGCAGGACAGCAGAGTGGAAGAGGTATAATATTAAAACTATTTACTTTAACACAGCACATTCTTCTGTAATACAGCAGACACAAGGGTTCTATCACATGATGAGCAGAAAATACAGTGGTTCCTGCCCAGAAGAACATAAGCACACAGAGCAAAAAGTGATCTCTGGAGTCACCACAACCAAGCCCATCTAGGCACCCGCTATATAATCTGACAAGCTTCTGGAACTCACTCTTAAAACTCCTTAGATTTTCTTAATACTTACTTGTCCAGGAAGAAGCCTGTTCCAGATCCTCAGTGCTCCGATGGTCTGGGGTATCATCTGCCTGAAACAGAAATCATCTTTTTCCAATGGATTTTTACTGCACCTAGATAGGACAGGATAGTGATGTTTAAACCACTACTGCAATAAAAATAATAAACAGCAGCATTAATCATAATCAAAAAAGCATGTATTCATCTCTCACTAGCCATATAAAATATAGGTAGGACCTGTCTGGTTTTATTTATGTACTCGGAGGTTCTGGTATTAAACTGGGCTATTAACGTGGAGCTCGGTGCTGGGGGAAAGGCAGAAGGGTGATTCTGCCAGTCCGGCGGGGGCGGGGGGGAGCCCAGTGGGGTAGAAACAATGACCAGTAAGAACCACTAATGGCTGGGCCATTAGCGTTGATGAGGCACGAAGGTCAGAGACCAGGTGCGAGTGACAGGGGGAAAGGAGTGTGAACTAATTGCCCTATTCAGAAAATGTAAATGTGCTGCCAGACTACGTGACAGCAGGGAAAGGCGGGCCACTGGCTTCAAAGATCAAGGAAGGCACGGAAATGAGAGCCGGAAGAGGCTTCCTAGGTCTTCTCCAGCCTAGCTGCCTGTTGGACATCTGCTGCCGAAGCATCAGGAGATGGAAGCGCGGCCTTTCCGCAAGAGCCCAACAGTCTGTCCATGTCATGTCAAGCCGTGCCATGCCATGTCATTTCAAACCCTACCCATTTCCTACTTAACCACTTGTGTGTTAAGTGATGCTATGATGGGCTGGAGCCTGCCTCTTCCAGCCAGGACTGCCTCACCCCACCACGCAAGTACCCAATGTTTTCACATGAGCAAGTGACACACTCCTGCTGAAATGATGGGACAGGCAGGGGCTTGGAATGACCTGCATAGCTATCCCAGAAAAAGTCTCTGTCACAACTGCCTAATGCATGAATGTCCTTACAGACTCCTTTGCCCAAGGAACCTCCATAATGGTTTTGAAACCACTTCCAGTTAATGATAAATCATGTGTCTGCAAAAAGCACTGTGCTAGTGAAATATACCAATGTGACAAAGCACAGTTAGGTTCATCTCACCTGATTTTTGCTTTGTAAATGTGTGTGTGGACCATGGCTGTTGATCTCTTCTCCCAAGTAGCAAATTCTACGACAAGAGGAAATGGCCTCAAGTTGCACCAGGGCAGGTTTAGATTTGTTAGGAGGGAAAATATTCTCCACTGAAAGGGTTGTCAAGCATTGGGACAGGCTGCCCAGGGCAGTGGTGGAGTCACTATCCCCGAGGTATTTAAAAGACATGTAAATGTGGCACTTGGGGACATGGCTTTGTGATGGACTTGGCAGTGCTGGGTTAACAGTAGGACCTTTCTTGTGACTATATTAAGGGTTGGGCTGCCTAGGAAAGAGAAGAGTCTCAGTCAAATAGCTGGAGTTAAAAAGTGAGGAAAAAGCCCTCCCTGAAGATAGATGTGACACAGTGTAAATGAGAAGACTAATTTTAAGCACTCAAGTGTGTCATTTCTATCATTCTTATTAGAAAAGCATCAGGCATAACTCCACAGCCACGGATGAGCTCTCTCTCACATTGATTACCTAGAGTTTCTGACAAACTCTGGAATGGTCCTTTGAGTTAAGAACCACTTTTTTTGGTTTTGGACTTTCTGGACTGTCCACCAATTTAACTACATTGGTCCAAACACCCAGTTGCAAACTCTTAATAGAGGGAAGAGCAATATTGCTGTATCAAGCTTTAAAGTCTGCTTTAAAGGAAGAAAAGGTATTTTCTCATTAATGTAGAGACAGCTGGGGGGAAATTCTCAATGACAAATCTCTCCTGTACCCTGCATTTGAAGCTGTAATCTTGCATTATGCACATGCTGAGCTGTCATCCAGTATTGGATCTTGCCCATTTTCATATGACTGTGATGGTAGATTTTGGCATGTGTATGTAAGAAGAGGGAACTTTAAAAACCATCTACTGGCCCCTGTTCAGGGAAGCTGTGTAAATCATGGGAAAGATGGATTTATGTGGCTGTTCTAATGTGGCCACAAAGTATTTCAACTACATGCCCTACACTAAGTTGTCCTTATTACTTGGCGTTAGACCTTGGGAGGTCACTGGCCACTGGGACCCACCCAAGGGAGCAGTGGAAAGAAAGTGTGAACTTGTACTGCTTGAACATAGGGACTGAGTTCCTTCCTTACAGCTATTTCATGGCTCCTTAATCTTTGGCCATTAGATGGGAGCCCCCAGGGTGTACAGAGTGCAGTCAGGTTTTCTTCTGCCCTTGTTAGAGCTCACGGTTAGCTTGTCAAATGGCTCCCCACTGTCTTCTCATGGCCTCAGAAGCCTCTCCTTTCCCTCACCTCTGCTATCACGTATAGTGTGGCAGACACGGTTGCAGTCCTGGCTCTGCTCCCTCATCTTCACTCTTCCTTCCAAGCTGGATGTTATGGAAAGAACAGAATGCTCCTCCATATCAGCCCTGTCTTGTGCACTATTTGCATAACACACTGCACCCACAGTCAAATGCATCCATATTCACATGCAATGAATATACAGCAAAATTATAAGTACAGTATTATTCATATCAGTTCTGTGGGGCCAGTGAGTAATGACATGCACACACATCCCCAGAGGCAGCAGTTCCACGTGGTGATATTTCAGACACAGCTGTATATCTTCAGATAGCTATTTTCAAAGACTAACAAAGGATTTCAGAGTCCAGCAGGAGGTATGGATATTTGCCTGTTGCTTGAAATAATCATCATAAATTAATTAGTTGTTATTGAAACTCTAATTGGCGTGTTGAAAATTAACAGGAATATTTCCAGTCCGGGGAAACACGACAAACATCAGAATTTAGCTGAAAAGAAGTTCTGACTTTCTCTCCTAAAGCACAGCATGCAAAAGTACCACTTTACAGCAGAAGGGTTTCTGTCCTACGGCATTGTTGTGATATAACACACACACACATACATAAAAAGAAACTACTGATAATTAGAAGGTCAAAATGTATTGCTGGTTTTAACCTCCTAACTCTGATACCTCTATTATTTATTACTGAAACACATCTGATATACTAAAGGAAAATAACACTTGTCAAAACTTACCTTTGCATCTCCTGAGGTATTCTGCATGCCTATTTACATTTGTTTTTCATTCTCAAGCATCAGTCTTATATTCTTACAATTCTTCCAGATAACTCCGAAAACCATATGAAGAGCTCAGAAAAAGGTTCCAAGGTAAGAAGAATTTGTCGCTTGTAGGAGAATACCTACGGCTTGCTATAATCAAATGCTTTAAAAAAGGGAACACTTACAAAAGCAGGAAAGAAAAGGAGATAGCAGGGGAGAAAAGGGTAAACTGCATTGCTTGGTCTTTACAGTGCAAGCCATATAACGGTGAGAAGAAAGATAACTGATGGGTAGTATTTTAAGGCATATTAACCCAATTACTAGTATATTTTTACAATCGTAGCTCCAACATTTATCACACTGCATTTATTAGACCTCTGAGCTAGGTTATGTCAAATGAAATGCTGTGAAACTACAACATTTCATTAAATTGCTGCCGGAGCAGGGTATTCAATCCTGATACTCTAAAACCACATGATTTTATCAAAATCTTCGGAAATTGAAGCAATCACTAAAAGGTGTCGGGAAATTAAAATGTTCTGTCTCAGTGAAAGAGATACACTCCTTGTAACATATATCAGAGGGGTTTTTTTTAAAGACACATTACTATGCAGAGAAAAGGCATCAAATACAGGAGACATAGTAGATTCTAGAAAAGTCTAGCTGCTGCAATTTTTCATGCTTAAAAATAGCCTGTAAGGGCAAAAGAGCCAAGTTTCTTTCATAATTTTTTTGGGGGGTATATTTTTCCCTATTCAGTACTTGATGCTGTGATTGATCAGGTGCCTACAAAAAAGAAAATCATGCAGGATTTATATACAAGGTTGCAAAAGGAAAATGAATGTTTTCAAACCTAGTTTCTCTAAAGTCTGACACATTTTACATACCTTTTACTATATTTAATTGTGACATTTGTTCCTGCAAACAAACATTCTGGAGGATCAAAGAACAATTGAAATGGTGCTGAGAGTATGAAAAGTAAGAGATGACATAGTTTGAATATAGTACTTACGTTTGTTATGGAGGCTTTTGCTTAAAATTTTATATTTTGCTTAAAATCCTATGTTTTCTTTTACCAGAATGCCCTGAAAACGTAGCATCCATAGCTGAAGGACCACAAAGATACTGGCGAACAGAAATCTATGTGATTCTATATTACCTTACATATTGCTATTGAGCACTGCAAAATTAGTTCAAAGAAAAATGAAGGCATTTGAGGATAGAAATATTTTATAACCACACTATAGTTGCGGCAAGGAAGCAATACTGGTGTTCAGTGCTATTTTATACATCTCAGGGAATCCCATTTTGCCTCCAGACCTGGTTCCAGGAAGCAGTGAGTACAGAGGAAACATAGGTATTAGTAAATGAAAGAAGGAATTGTGCCTCCTAACTTTTATTGTTGCATGTTAACAGCATCCTCCTTTATCACATGTTGTCCCTGCCAACAGCCACCTGCAGTGCTGGGAACATTAAGCTGGGGGTGATGTGCTGGGTGTGCAGAGCCAGGGTGATATTTTGGGTATGCAGGATCAGAGTGATGTCTGGTGAAGTAGCTGGTGAAGGACCATGATGTCCACAGTTCTCTGCAGATCATCAGTTATGTTTTAGGAAATTATACAGGGTTGCAGACACAGATGAAATCAATAACAAAAAGAAGACCAGCGATAAGACTTCTGCTGTAAGTTTTGGAAATGCTACTCAAACCACCAATAACTCAAGTGATTTCTTTTCCCTGTGAGACAAAATCAAGATTCTTGAGCAGCTCAGAAATAAGGCCCCACTATTCTGCTAATGGCTTGTTGCCCCAGAAAAACTCCATCCCTCACTGCTTTTCCAATGCTTCTCTTCTCTGTGCCTTCTTTGTTGCCTTTCACAAGTGCATCACTCTCCAGGAACCAACCTCTGGGGTCTCCTTCAATCACTTCCAAGGATATGTTTATGCCTTAAGATTTCCAGTGATGATTACCAAACTTTAGAAATAGCAAAGGTTTTCTGTTATTATTTCATTATAAATTTCATTATTATTTAAGTTTTTAACTGAGATACAAAGATAAAAAGTACAGAAATGCCACTATTACTGGGTAAAGGTTTATGAGATCTAGTAGTGGCTTCCAGGCTTGTGTACTAAATTTGATCTGAATTGTATTTGCACCAGAGGTTTTACAAGAACCATCTATTTTAGAGTGATGTCCAGTCAGGGCTACCTTTGCCATTACAGCAAAGACCATAATGTTCTACAATTCTGAAAGCTTGGAGAAGATTTACATTTTTATTGGACAAACAAGCCATTGAGCCAAATAAAAAGGAAGTGGATATTTTTAAACTTGTTCCCTCAGTTTTGTCTATTGTTCCACATTTTGGCTTGCCATCCCGTTTGGAGGCGTCCACGTCACACACCAGGTAAAAAACTACAGCAAACTATTGAATTTATTGCTATTAGGGACATGTTCCCTGCTATTCCTGTATTTTAAACAGAGGTCAGCTAGCTCACAGTAATTATCAAATTATTGATTTACTGGGCTAAAGCTGTTTTTACAATTGCTTTAGAGGTTTAACAGTGTTGTATTTCTTCCACATCTGTACCTGACGTTATCCCCTACTGCACTGAATGAAGTCACACTGTGTGAAAATAACAGTAGTGTCAAGACTGTGGCAAAACAAAATTAACATTGTGCAAGTAAAGACAAATAACCCTGAGGTGGTAATCCCCTGTGGTCTAGCCTTTTTCACGAAGTTCATTAGAAGGTGGCTGGCAAAGTTAGCCTTTTAGCATCCTTCCAAACTCTGTATTAAGTGCTGTTGGTAGAGTGAGACAGGTAACCAGTCCCCAGGTGCTGGCTGAGCAAAGCACTGCTGTGCTGGACTTTACCCTCTTTAATGAACTGGCACTGCAATGAACACAGTGGAAAACATAAAGCAGTTTGCTGGAAAACACCTGTAGGAAGTGCTACCTATAGCACAGTATGCTAGTTTGAAAGCAAACTAGTGAGAGAGTCCAAGTCAGAAATACAATTTAATAGGAAAAATAAAATAAATGCAGTAGAGCAAAAAAAAACCAACCCACTGACAAGGTCAGAGCACAAACCTGACCCCCTGATAATCGGGGGGTTGGTAACAGTCCAATTAGATGGTGACTGCAGTCCTCCTGGAGTGATGGTTCTGTTGAAGGGTCTGGTCTTCCTCGGAAAATCCAGTGGTGTAGATCTTGTCCTCTGGGGTCCCAGTAGGTAAGTCTGCCTCTGCTGTTCCAGGCCCCAGATTTTATCCTGGTGGGAATGCTTGGTTCCTTCCCCCCTGGGAGCATCTCACAATGGGATGGTCAGTCATGGGGCAAGGCACTGATGGGCCCATTAACAGGAGATAGTCCAGAGGGAGGAGGCAAGGAGCATTGCTATACCTGGTCTCAACAGCTCATGGTAATAGAATACATTGTAACCCAGGACACACAGAAAAAGGTCTGTGAGATCAGAGTATTGCCTGGGGGGTTACAAACTCCTAATTTCTAAATCTGGCTCTGCCTGTGCTGGCCAAATCCCTTGAACAAGGCTCAGGCTGACTTGTGTCTGCAGTAGCACTTCATGTTAATTAGGGCTCTGGGACAGAAGCACTAAGGATTGGAACACAATCTTCCCGTGACATGGAGCACAAATAGCAGGAAGCAAAACAAAATCCAGCCAAAATCAAACACTGTGCACAAAACCGGGCAACAAAAAGATCGAAAAAAAGAAAACCCAAAGAGTGAATCAACTCTTCTGTGCTAAAGATTTTTAAATGAAGTGTGTTAGGAGTGGTGAGGACCTGGTGAATCCCGCAGGGAATGAGTCACAGGTAATACAGCTGAGACTTCTGTCTTCACATTTCTTCCCTTGCACACTCACATATCCTCCCAGTACTGGTCAAGGTGCAGACAGCTGCTCAATCCTACAAGCTGTAGGCTGGATTTTTCTGGGGACAATATAATTTCTCAGTTAAATAAAAATGGAGATTTTCAAGAAACATTATTTTGTACCTCTTTTAATTATTTTTTCCCTCAAGATTGTAAAATGGAATGTACTAAAGTTAAAAATCCAGCTAGCAAAGGTCTGGTTTTCTGCATCTGCTAGATGTGGGAAGTCAGTGGCTACTGGTACCCTTCCAGTGACACCCCATCTCACAAGGACCTAAAAGTCAAGTGAGCCACAACTACCTTCCTCACCTGATCTGTCTGAAGGAGAATAATCAGATACACATTTATTTCATATATGCATCTATATATTTATATACAGTAGTTAGATATTCTAAATCTAAACTGATTACCTAAGACTGCAGGCAGAGACAGTCTCACTTGCCTGGAAGATTTGTGCTTCCCTGACTCATATTTTTTCCTGAGAAGCTGCCTTGGTCCTTGCAGTGACTCACCTCTGCCCTTGAACAGCGCTGCTTTGAAAACATTTTGAGGCCATGACACCCATGCTCCCAGAAAGGAGTGAAAATACCCCCCCCAGGGGCAGTTAGATAAGGCATGGTTCCCTGACATGCCGCAGTGGTTAAATAGAAAATTTCTGTATTAATCTTCACTCCCTCGGTTCTTCCTCACGCCACACTCCCCCGCAGAGTTATGAGGGAGCCACGAGCCACCCTTGACCAGCTCCTGGAAAGCACTGACAGGTACAGCCCAAGACGTGCCAACAGAGCACTGCCATGCTGGCTGAGCCTGTCATTTGCAATTATTAAGAGCCTCCTGAAACTGTCCCGGACAGGCACTGGTAGTCAGCCACTGTTCCTACCCACTGCACCCGATTAATCAGTATCTGGGACTGCATCCATGTCCCTGCACCGCTCCATTCCTCTGTTCATAATCTGCTCCCTGGCAATGTGACAGCACCCGTGGCAGGTTAAAGGAACAATATAAGTGGTAAGCATATAAGTAAGTGTGACAGGTAGGTACTTCCACTCACAAGATAAAAACTCGCAGCGTATCAGCTCTCTCATTTCCTCTGCAGCAGGTCCAAAGCTTGTCTCAGCACTGCTTCTGCATACAGCTATTTTTTTCTCTGTGCTTGGAACTCAAACCCATGCATTTCCCAGAGCAGCAATGGTTTGCCCAGCAAACTTTTGCTATGGGCAAAGATTTATGCAAGACGTCAGAAAGCCCAAAGCTCCACTTCAAAGGGAGGAACCAGATGGCGGGGAGGGAGACCATAGCTGTGGGCAACATGTGCTGAGCACGTCCTTGGATGACCAGACAGGCTGGCTGTGTAATCATTTGGCTGCTGCAGATATGAACCCTAACTCAAAGTTCACTAGGACTCCACATCAGTGAACTTTGAATCTGGACAATGCCTATAATTAAACCTATATTTGGCACAGAAGAGTGAGAAACCACTGGGAGACAAAGATGGG